>OZ023216.1:31824293-31861793 GCA_963995525.1 Escarpia spicata | reverse complement strand
TTTACTTATTCAATATCATCTTACATTAGAATAATTAAAACAAACTGGTTACAGCCTTAATTGGCTCCGCTGTCAACCCGGAATTGTGTATCATTTAGTCGATTGTTTTACCGATTGTTTATGTTTGTGTGTATGATTTATACAATTCGAAATAAAGCCTACCTACCTACCTACCTACACCCCTGCCATTGTTCCCGACATGATAACTGTTATACAATATGTAGTATTTCACATGCCCTGCAAGAAAATGAGATGTACATGTCACATGTTTGCCTGCGAAGAGGCATGTGGTGTTTTGATAGTGGCAATCTTGATTTGGTAGCAGTTGTAACAATCCGTCACTGGCTTCGTTCACGGGGAAGACGAACATATGCGTTATACACTGCTCCAGTGCAAGTGGATGCAATTACTTTATCAATGGTTTCACTTTCACAATAAATAAATAATCATTAAAAGATGAATACTCCGACACAAAACGTCGGTATCCGCTCTTCAATGGTGGCGGTAAACATGCGGAACTGTTTACAACAATTTATTTGTTTATTTATTTACTTCAAAAAAGTCGGTACTATGATCAAGACATGGATGAACTCGAATGCAACAGAAGAAAAAATAATATATACGTGATGATATGCACGCAAGCATCATTATAATAGATTCCCGTTTGAAGAAGGGCCGGAGATATCCGTTCTCAGCAAAGCATCGTAAAAGCATCACATTTCATCCAGATTTGCCGCTATCATATGAACAGTTCGATGCACACTAACATATATTGTGAGACCCCTACTGGATGTAAACTCTCATCACATAGTGTATCATAGTACCATAATACACCATACAGAGAATACATCACAGTAGCCATCTCACCATTGCCTTTGTTAATTGCTTCGTGGCTGCATCCTTACAAATGATATACGGGATCACAGAAAGTGGGTCAAAGTAGCCACCCAAACGTTTTCCAAGTTAGAATGTAGCGGCATAACAAATTATACAAGGAAAACATTGCCAAAGGGATGAATAGCGCAATGCCCTCTCCAAATAAGCCACGTCTCGACCTTCCGGAGAGGTGGAGATGAGTGCTTCCTCTCTTCCCCTTGGACAAGCCATTAGATACACTGACTCGGCGATGTCTAACACCTCTTTGTAGAACAGCGTTCCCGCGTACGCGCGCGCTCCGGACTGGAAGTGTTTCGTCGCTTCCACCCGGAACAGACCGACCTGGTCGCTGGTGGCGCCACCGTTCCAGACGAGCAGCGCCTCCTGGCGAGGTTGCTCGGTAACTACGAACGTTCCGTGCGGCCGGTATATAACGCGTCACATTCCGTTCTCATCCACTTCGGACTAACGCTCATTCATATTCTCGACATGGTAAGTGGCGACAAAAACCTGCCGGTTAGTCAGGCAGTGCCCGGATGTGGCGAATCGCGCAGGCGCAGCGCTGCAGCTTGGTATTTGTCGCTGCTACGGTTGTTCTACGTCCGCTTGTACCATTTCTAATTGTCGCCTCGTCGCCATGGTTAACTTGGCTTTCGTTTTAGTTGTTGTCGTCGTCGTTGTTATTATTGCATATGCTGGTTGTTTATCCTGTGCATGCGTTGTTGTTATTGTTGTTGTTGTTTTCATTTCTGTTGTTACATGCTCTTGGTACAGGTGTCGCCGTTACAGGTGAGGCAACTCGTTTTTGCTAGATATGATTCTGCCACCAAAACGTTTCGATCAAACGTAATAAACTGGTCTTCAGAGGTAAGATGATACTTGTTACTGCCTCGTGTTTCTTTCAGAAGCAATTATCATTGATAACAAACCTAGCAATATGTGCAATCTGTTCATATACAGAAGGTCGCTGAAGAGTATAAAAGGATTATTTTTATACACATATAAGAAAAAAACGAAACGAAGTAAGCATGTTATTTTGGCTCACTTGGCTTGCGCCAACTGAGAGGAAGGTGTTCCAGGGAACATTGTCGAACACAGTGCATTTATATATATATAGCCAAGTGAGCCAAAGTAACATGCTTACGTCGTTTCGTTTTTTTCGTTACAGTGTATATATATATACATACACTGTATATATTATATACGATTTAAACTAAGAATTGTACATTGCCTTGTGACCGTCACGCTTTGCATGTGACACGCACGCGCGCTCTACTGCTTCCGGTGCGGCCTCGCTTTGAATGTGCCTTCCGCTTACGGTCGCGCCGCCGCTGTCGCCATGACGACCCTGCTCCAACTCGACCTTCACCTTGCTGCGACCTTCACCTTGACGTCTGCTTGTAGCGGCGGTGTCCATGGCTGAGGGACTTCCGGACGAGCAGCGCCTCATTTGGCGTCTCCTTAGCAACTACGACCCGGCGGCGCGACCCGTCTACAACGCCTCGCACACCGTCACCGTTAAGTTTGGCTACACACTCACCCAGATTGCCGACATGGTACGTCATCGCTACGTCACACGTACGGTGGACCGGTGCCCGGCTTTAGACACGGACACGAGTGGAGACTGACACTGAGCCAGTAAACTCTAAAGATATAGGTCAACATTTACAAATATATACACAGTGCCGTATTTAGAGAAGAACAGACGGAGCATTTGCCAAGGGGCCCCTTGGATGTTTTATGGAGGTCTCCACAAAACTTTTCTGGGTAATTTTTTTGGGGTCGGAACATTTATACTTTGATGTTTCAATATGAAGCAAATTGGTGCTCTAAGTGAGCTGAAGTCGTATCTTGCTGTGAAGTCCTTATTCTATAAGGTGAAACGGAGTGGTAACTGTTCAAGTATAATACCCGGCCAATCACTATTCAGGTGCCCTAAATATTGCTAAATCCGGCGTTGATTTTGAACCAGTAAAGAATTAAGTGATCAATACACATCAAAATTCACAAATATTATAATCGTTTGCACTTATATTTCTGCCGTTTAATTATTGCATATATATATATATATATATGTGTGTGTACTGTCGACATGTCATTGAGTGTTCAGTACCTAAATAATATAGCCAAATTAAAAAACATGTTACGCTGCATCCGTCCGTGTTATAAAGCTGGGAACCATACATCGTGTGCTGTTGTTTTCGCTGCGTCTGCGCGCCTTCCCATAATGCATTGCTGTCATTGCTGTATCCGGTGCTCTTTGCTGGCCGAGTGTCACATTTTCTTATTATATGAATCAAACAAAAGTCTAAATTATTATCTTCCTCTTTGCAACACCAAATATATATATATATATATATATATATATATATATATATATATATATATACACACACATATGCAATTAGTTACTGTAAACATGATATGCTGACTCTGCGGAAAATATATTCGAACCAACGAAAACACAAACACTTTATTGGGTTTGGAAGTTCTGTCATTAATTCATTCCATATCAATCCCGGAAGACGAAGTCGAGTGAACGTATTTGTAATAGCTATAAGTAATTTCCTTGCAAAGATCACCAGTTGCTGAATGTCGTTGTACGCAATGCAATATGCATGACGGTAAACACCGCTGGGTGAGTTGTATATCATCGGATTGCGGACAAGGTCATGCACTGTTTCACAAAATGTCCATCGTTAGATGGAAAACAACAAATGAGTTTAGCATTTTAATACATCTTTTCGAAAAGGTGACGAATTGAAATGAACTCAAAGCTGTAATCAACAAAGTAATCTTCAAAAATGTATTAACGAGTATACTAACGAGATGACTATCTATCCGATGTTGTACACGACGCCGGTGTTCGGAACATGATGATGATGATGGTGGTGATGATGATGACGATGATGAAAATGTGTATGCTGGAAGGGAACGACCGTTGTGCACGCCTACGTACACCGAAAGACGCCATGTAATGCTGTCTAATCATGTGCTATTCGTATGTCAAAATATTTATAATTATCGAAATAAAAGCGAAGGAAGCACGTTAATCTAGTTACACAATAAATGTGTTTGACTGTGCTTTGCGCATTCTTTGCAACATATTTGTATCGTTGCTTCTATTGTTTGAACTATATATAAACACGGATTAGTATCATAACCCAGATGCTGAGTCGAGCTGAGACAGCTTTTCTTCTATATCACTGTTTCTAACTGTGGCACAATTTGCAGGATATGGGAACACCCGCTTACAGTCAAGGCTGTGTTGCAATGCCGTGGGTGGAAGGCTATCAATACATTATTACAGTCGTGACTGTTGGCCAACCAAAGACAGACAGACAGACAGACGGACATGCATGCAGACATACATACAGACAGACAAACAGACAGACAGACAGACAGACATGTATGCAGATAGACTGACAGGCAGTCAGACAGACAGAAAGACAGACAGGCAGACAGATCGACCGACAGGCAGGCAGGCAGGCAGGCAGGCAGGCAGGCAGGCAGGCAGGCAGGCAGGCAGGCAGGCAGGCAGGCAGGCAGGCAGGCAGGCAGGCAGGCAGGCAGGCAGGCAGGCAGGCAGGCAGGCAGGCAGGCAGGCAGGCAGGCAGGCAGGCAGGCTGAAAGAAA
Organism: Escarpia spicata; assembly: GCA_963995525.1. NCBI lineage: Eukaryota > Metazoa > Annelida > Polychaeta > Sabellida > Siboglinidae > Escarpia > Escarpia spicata. The sequence continues at coordinate 31,857,281 of OZ023216.1, read as the reverse complement.
GAGACAGACGGACAAACGCGCGCGCGCAGGCACGAACGCACATACAAACAGATATAACAAATATACAGAAACAACATTCGTGAAAAGTAGTCGTGCGAAGAAATTTAACGAATCAATATAAAAACTATCACCAGCAAAGAAATCACCACATAATAAGTATCTCGACAGAATTGTCGTTAATGAAAGAACGAAATATGGCATCGAGGTGGTTTTTTTTCCTATTATTCGACGTATCTAGGGAATAAACTGCCATTTGTCTTCCTGAGTAGACGTCGCAGCATACAGCCTTTAAGCACTTCGGGGAACATGTGCACACACGTTGACCCCCGTTGCTAAGACGTCCAGGTACACTCCCTATCTCGCTCGTCAACCCAGAGTGCTATCCACCGGTGCATCACGAACGCAGACAAATGCAGTAAAGAAACTTGTCTAATATTTCTTGCGCGCCCGAATGATTCAAATCGCCTCAAAGGTGATGTAGTCGGATAAGTTTCATAAAACGGTGTCCTATGGTATGACGTAAACACGTCCTATATAGGCCCTACCTCGGCTTTCAATTATGGTTATAGAAACAGGAAACATAAATTTAAAATAAGGTGTCATCATGAAATAAATGTACTCTTAAGAATGTTTCGTCATCAGTTACGTCGGCGGTCAATGCCAATTCTTTAATAGTCCCTTTATATATTCATGTAGGGTAAGACTTCATTAATCGAAGGTGTATTACATATAAGCAAAACATGCGCTAATTGCATTACTGTATGATAGTCAGCGTTGAGATATTCGCCAACAAAATGGTTATTCCAACATTACAAAAGCGTATGTGATCTTCAGCATTTTGTCTGTTGTACCAAGTCACGTAATCTACGTCAAACGTCCTTATGACGTATGGTACGAATGCATCGTGAAATTGGCCCCTGCTTTTGTGATAGATATAACGAGAATATATGCCGCTCGCACTTTATCCAGACAAGTTGCCCAAAGCCGATGTCTAGGCTGCGTCTAGTAATGATAGCTGGTTTAGCGCGCTTTTATCGCGCTCTTGTCACGGGATACGAAGGAACATCAGTGCAAACAAATTAAACGATACATAAACTGGTCGTTGGTTTGTAGCTGGTCATGCGTCGGGTTTGTTTTACCCCGTGAGGCGTGAATGATTTGCTGTGTGCGCCCTGCGGTACTAAGTTAGTGTAGGAGGCGACATTCCACGTTTACTTATTGAATGTACGGAATGTTGTCAGCGTCATACAATGCACGCTGTACGGCACAGTGGTATATGGTCATCCATGTTAAAAGTTGAGACAGTTTTTGTACTTCGTCTTCCCCTTGAACATCTTGTTTTTCTGTTTTGCAAATCCTTCGTGTCACGAGATTCTGATGCATATCTGACATAAGCATTTTGGTAGCACCACTAATTATATGAGGCTTAGTCATCCGTAGTTAGCAACATACTTGATGTATTACATATGGTCATGACACCAACCGAGGACAGAAGGTCAACGACTGGCCTCCTGCTAGTGTGACTCTTTGTCAATTCATTTAATCACCATTTCGTGGGTTCACTCAGTCGAATAATTGAATATAAAGTCACTGAAAGTGAAGGAAATCATGAACGACACGTTTTCGCACTACGGTTATGTGTGAAGTTAAAACAATAAATAACATATCAGGCGAATTGCACACCACGGAAGAAGAATTTCGATATATGTCATAAATAGGAACTCCATGCCTGTTGTGTTTCGACGCCTTCAGAGTATTGAAGCGATCATCACCATTTCTTATTTTTGCACATGTTTAAGCATTCCAGAATTTGCTTTTGGCCATTGCACCAATTCAATGCAGACCACCAGGGATGGATCCTGGCTCAAAAGCTCCAGACAATGCCAACATGCGATGACACGACTGCTGTAGCGGCATGCACCTGCTGCCATACAGCTACATGGATAAATACCTTTATAATAAAAGAGCATTTCATTCAACTTCAAACATGAATTCTTTTCACACAATGGTTTGGTGTAGTACATCTCCACCTTCTTATATTTCCATTAGAATGTTCCAAAATCATAACGACCACCTAGGTGTATCACATGCATATGCCACGGTTGCTGTCGCTTTGCAAGTCCATACAAAACACATGAGTCAAGACCATACATTCCGTGAACGTCAGCCAGACTTTGGATTCCGCCATTATTGAAACGATACTGGGGTAGTGTGCTAATCTATACCATAACTTTTGCATGCGGCAAAGATCAGCTTAGTCATCCATTAGTCTTCCATCCTTAAATGTGTCGCAACAGGTTATACAGGATAAAGAAATAACTGCAGTCACAGTTCGATCTTGGCCCAATGACCCCCCCCCCCCACCAAAAACGTCAATATCTTCGCTGCTGTCTTCTGAGCGAACAGTGATTGTTACTACACACCATTCATACTAGATCACTTGGCGCCCAAAAAAGAGAGCTTAGAACAGCACCAATCAACCAATCGCTAATAGCACCTGTATCATATTCTGGCGCAACAGTCTGTGTACATTCAAAGCTACAATAAATTAGATATATTGAACAGTGATGAAGATCATCTATCAATATCTGCAAATAAGCAGTGTCAGCCTAAAGGTTTATTCAACATTCTGAATTACAGTGTATTGTGACGTCACAACGATCGTTCCTCATGTGTGCTGCTTAACGCGCATGCGCTTGCTAATCTTGCTATTATTATTATTATAAATATTATTATTATGATTATTATTGTAAGTATTATTACTATACATAATAATGTGCAGCATACACTGTTCGTTATTTAAAACCGTATCTTATTTCTGATTAAGGACGAAGTCAACCAAGTTCTGACGACAAACGTGTGGCTCGAACAGGTAACTATCACAAATGTCAGCATAGTATCTTCTTCTCCATACATTTGTTTTGTGTGCAAACCCGGGGGGTTGTATCGATATACATACAAACATGTTGAATCCCGTATTTAATTAACTTATTTCGTTTTTAGTATTTCGCTTGTTATTCCGTTCATTCGGTGGTTTTTTGTTAGCGATATTACAATGGCAAATATAGCATTTTGACAGGTTGTTGCAATATGTTTTTCCGTTGGCTTTACCTACAAGTGTCCTCTCGCGGTTTCGTCTCAGCGTCATAACAGACAGCCTACCTCTACTTATACATAGTGAATGAAATGTTATGTATGAGTAACATGCCGCCGAGCATATAACAACGTATCACATTATTGTATGCATTGCTCGTCAACAGGAATGGAACGACGAACGACTTACATGGGACCCGAGTGATTACAACGGCCTACACACACTACGAATACCTTGCCAGAGAATATGGCTGCCGGACATAGTCCTATATAACAGGTTGTAACCGTTTATTTGGTTCTTGGTGTGCATGTAATTGAAGATAATATTGTGATATGAATAAGCCAATAAATTAATATTCACATCATATTTACACAACTGTGTGGAATATTTTTTTATTTGCACATCACTAACTGCATACACTACGTACCGAAACACTACGTACCGAGTGAATTAACTTAAAGATCTTCGAGTGCATCCACTACTTCATTGAAGTCGACATATTGGTCATCTTCATCAGGAAACCTCGTTCGGATTTCTCTAACTGCACAAGCTGGCATCAGTTGTACTTCCCAAGTCTCTCCAAAGGTGAATATAAAGACACAGTTGTCTGCAGGCCATCAATCTGTATTGCCTGATATAGATAAATTTAAATATATTTCATGTATACATAAATTAAATACATGAATACACTATAAATCGACTGTCCTTGCCTGAAACCAGAAGGCTGCCATTAGTAACTTAACTACATTATACCTTCATGCGAATGCAGACTACATCAAACTGCAAATGACTACATTTTGCAATCACAATGACTGTAAATTAATACATTTGATCAAACATCATAAAACCATTGGTATGACCATAATATTATGGTATCCTTCCTTTTCATACGACATAGTAAACATGAAAGTTACATTGCAATCGGTATCTTTAAAGACTTTATAGATGTAGCATGTCGGTGTCAATGTTGGTAGTGCCTACATATTATCAGCTAGTACCGTGCATATTTCAATAACAAACTAACAGTGTTTGAAAGAAAAACAATATAAAAATCACAACATCTGTCTTTATTCGGGTCCCTTTATTCATACCTATTACTCAGTTGATCCGGCATTCTACTGCCCCGCTGCCGCCTATGCACCATAGACTGTGCGACCGCAAGCGTCAGTACTGCAGGCTGGAGACACACTTGACGAAAATCATCCCAGTCTGCAAGACATCTGCTGTCTGGATGAAGTCTCTCGTCTGGGTAATCCCAGCACCATTTTTATCATTCGTGACGCTAGGGCGCTGCTGGTCACATCTGCACCAGTTCTCGTTGTCATTCCGAGTCGAAGAAACTACATTTTGTTCGTCAACGTCCGGCGTAAGCGTAGCCGTCGAAAGTTCTTCAAGAGGTTCCGAATCAGAGTATTCCGGTTCCCACATGTAACCATCAAAACCCAAAACATCAGTTCGATCAACTTCGTCAAGTACTTCCATGGGCGGTAGTCAATCTATCGCAATCGAATTTCTTACGTATAACAAACGTCTTTTAAGATATAAACATCCTGCCAGCCTGTGCGCTTTTCGCACCTCAGTGGGTGCATCGTTTGTTTATTTTTGACCGCCCGAGGCGTTGGCGGTAATGGAAGTGTGACGTCACACACCCGCAGGCGAAATGCCCAAAATATTAGCCCCAGAGAGGCTCAGTAATTGCCCTTAAACAATTAATAAATGATCTCAGAATTAAATAAAAGTGATGGGATGTGATACAGTAGACATTGTTTAATGGTTTGAGATAGTTGTATTGTTTGGGTTGCTTGTTCCTTTAAGGTCGCTTTGGGATACTCGAAACATGATCACACTCAGTGTATGCTGACACCGCAGGATTAGATGACACGGTTACATTCGATTTGTCTTAAATTATGTCTCAAAATTATAACAATTACAGGTTTCAAAAATTAGATGGCCAATTGTACTGCAAATAACCATAGTAATATTATTGTAAGTTGATATCGTTAGTTCTAGGAAATTTGCGAACATAAAGACGTACGCACACGCACACACACAAGCACGCGCACAACACATACATACACACGCGCACGCACGCACGCACGCATGAACTCACACACCCCCTACTCTCTACGAGAAGTAGTAATGTGCCGTCTCCCCCACGCAGTGCCGACGACTTCACCCAAGGCTTCATGCAGAGTAAGGCGATGGTAAAGCACGACGGAACCGTCTTCTGGCCGCCGCCAGCCAAACTGCGCAGCACCTGTAAGGTCGACATCACCTTCTTCCCGTTCGATGACCAACGCTGCCTCATGAAGTTCGGCTCGTGGATATACGACGGCTTCCAGGTGGACTTGACCAACCGCTCAGCAACCGTTGATCTTGCCAACTACGTATTCAGGTGACAACAGCGTTGGTCTTTGCTCGTAGTCCATGGGCCAGACAAGATTTGATTCTCAAATTGAGGGACTAAATCTCACTATGAATTTCACTTACACCAATATCTGAGGTGTCCGAAAATTGGTGATGGACATTTCAGAAGCGTAGCTTATTACCTTTATGGACGCCATCTTCAAACATGGCTGCCATTTTCAAGCTGAAATCGAACTATTCCAAACTCGTGTCCTGCAGCCAAACCTACTGATTGGATCTTAAAGTTTTAAAACGAAAGTTGTTCGTAATAAAATACAGAGTACGGCAATAGTCATATATAATCCTTGTGTTATCATTACTTGCAACAGAAATGTGCATGCCAGGAGAAATGTCAAGGAAAATACAAAAAGTGCATTTTTTCCACAATGTTTTTTACTTCAGTTTTGGTAATGTTTTAATGACATATATGAAACTATATGCAATTTGCTACATTTCTGTAATTTTGTATATCTTCTGTACTGCTTCTGTATGTTGTTGGCACTCTTACGGCAAAAAGGCGTGGCAGATTGTGTGAATACGTAAACATATATGTATTACGCATTTGTAATGTCAGACACAGAATAAATAAGTTTGATATATTAATCTAATAAAACTAAAACTTCAGAAACCATGCCAAACATTAGCCTATACATGTTTTGTATAAACCTCTGCCTTCGAATATCTAAATTCACTAAAATATGTAAATGAGATTATGTGATCGGCAATTACGTATTTATATGCATATAATATGTTTCCAAACGTGTGGCTATAAAACATGGCCCAATAATACCTCTAAAGATGACACCGCAATAATCAATTTTAACCGCTCTTTGCATGAGCATGTGCTTCCGTCCAGCTGTTGAATTAGGTAACTAACGTCTAGTTAACTAAAATATATTCCAAGAAATCTTGTATGTCAAACACATAGAGAATGCCTCGAATAATTGTCTTGAGGCGGAAGTAATAATGGTATTTTGAACTGACAAACTAATGATGTTACTGTTCTGCCAATCTCTACATACATTTCTGTGGATCTTACTCGGTGCAAGTGAAGGCGGTTCTGCTCGCGTTAACAGATTTGCATGGCCAATAACCCAGCGTGTTATAAATGCTGTGAGGGTTGGTGCTGTGAAGACATCCAAGCACATCCTACATCTGTGAATTATAAAAACGTTCACAGCAAAGATTGACGTAATCAAAATTCTGAAACCCCTCGGGTTTGGGTGCATGCGCTTATTTGTGTGACAGAAATGTACACAGCGCTGCGCATTGATAAACTATCAAGAAAATTATCTTGTTCTACTTCCTTCCAATGTACGTCATTCCATCCCAACAGTGTTAGTTTACGATCATATAATTAGGCAAGAGGAATCGCTGACAGGGAGAGGAACACCACATCGAGTCAATGGCATCATTTTCTAATAAAAGTTGTTGAAATGCAAGCCGCATCAGACAACTTTTACTGTGGCTAAAACAGAAAAGATGCGATCTAGCTATCCGAGAAATTGTTCCAGTGAACAGCGTTGAAAAAAGAGAAGGTCCACCTACGTCAAACCACCTGATTTATATGGATCTCTTGCAGATGCAGCATTAACAGCACATCGGAGTAACCACGTGTGGGTGGGACTCGTTTGCTGGAACCATCATTTGTAGGTTTGCCCACTATCAACATGCGACAGAAATGTCCACTGTCGAAGAAATGTTACGCAACACCTTATACGAATATTACAGAAGAAATTGGCAACAAGGATAAACAAACAGGAGGAAGAAACATGCTTCAGCCTCCGGCCTGGGGTAGAGTTGCGCTGCTACTTTACAGCAGAACACCGTGCTATAGCCATGAGGCAATTGCGTGGTGCATTCTTTGTCCAGGACCCAACACCGGTCGAAGCAGTTGTTGATCCACTGAAAAACGACTAGGTAAACGTGTTTGGGCAGAACCCTTCCAATTTTGTCATATCTACAAGTGCAGCTGCTACACCTGACGTCTCTGGTGATCTCCTGCACGCACAGCAAAAGTGGGAACAATTTTACTATGGTGTTTCAGGAACAACGAGTTCAGGAAGGCATAGGTTTATACGAATATATATAAAAATGAACTTGAAAACATTTGGTGAATGCTAAAAGAAATTAGCGATTGGCTCACATGAAGAAATAATCTTTAAGAATGACAGGAGGTTTCTCTGCACCGTGGAAATGATTACAAAAATAGGATGCACACTGTGTTTTCCCATCCTCTTGGGCCGTGTCTATGGTCAGTTGCAAACATTGACGGAAGCATGAAGAAAAGTAGCGGGCTGCTCTTGCACTGCACCCAGAAAGTATGGTGGACAAGCCAGATGATGGTCCCGAACCACGTGCTACTTCGATTGAAGCAACGGTTCTCACGCAGAAGTTAAACGGAGAACTTCCACATTTCTGAAGAGTTATCTAACCAGATCTTTTAATCATCGTTGCACGCTGATCAAGAACGTTATCGCATTGGTGTGATATTGGAACCAGTCGATCAATCCGCTGAGCATGTGAACCATGGAGTCAAGGTCCGTTTGCTTCTATATGCAGTATAATGCTGCAGTGAATTATCAGCCTTTTGACCCTCCTGCAATTGTATATCCTTGTTGACTATGTATTCTGTAATTTTAGTCCAATGTGATATGGCCAAATGGATTACCGTGTCTGAATGGAAACTATCCTCGTAGGAAATGTTGGTATACTATTGGATACTCTTTTCAGGCTGTGTTATCAGTGCATAATACACATGTAAGTTCCTTGTTTAGTTCACCTTGCCCAAAGCGAGGCACCAGGGAATCACTTGTTGGATGCGTGCCAAGTGAAGATTCGAGTTGCCCTCCCTGTCACCTCACAACAGCCTAAGGAGGATGCTCACCATGTCGATGTACGTCATCCAGAACCATGCTAGACATCCACGATGTTGACGCAGAACATTCAGATAGGCCACGAACAAGTCTAGGATCTTTGTACATGAAACACCGATCACGGCAGCAACAACAGTTTCCTGACAGGTTTTCGTATATTGAATACCCTGCAATATGTGGAGGAATTGACACAGTCGTCAGGATGATCCAACTCCACCCATTCCTATTCAAGGAATAATTTTCAAGCGAGCTACATCAAAGCTTCATATGCACGCTTGTGGAGACGAACAGTGCGGTTGTATTGTTTGCCTGACAAACCCTTGTTGACAGAGCCCTCGGCAATTATATCATATTCTTCAGCCAGATCACAAAGTCCCACATCTCCGAACATCTTTCCAATACTGGACATAAAATTGCGCAATATTTCTTGAACAGTGGACAGTGTTCCATTGTGCAAGTAGCCCACAACATGTTCTTATGAGATTATGTTGAATGACGTCGAAGAGCTGATTTTCTTATCGGACGGTTACAGCATATGAGTGAACACTCACACGTGGCTACTCCGCTTAGCTGTTGATGCTGCATCTGCATGAGATCCAAATAAATTAGCTGATTAGATTATAGGTGGGCATTCTCTTTTCCCAACGCTGTACACTGGGAGCAACTTCTCGGATAGCTAGTTCGGTCGCTTCTTCTCTGTTTTAGCCACATTAAAAGTCAGCAGTGATAACATCCTGGGTTACTGACCATGCTAACCTGTTAACGCGAGCAGAACCTCCCTCACTTGCACCGAGGAAGACCCGAAGAAATGTATGTAGAGATGGCAGAACAGTAACGTAATTAGTTTGTCAATTCAAAATATCATTACCTCTGCCTCAAAATAATTCAATTCATTTTCTTTGTATTTTACATACAAGATTTTCGGAATATCTTTTAGTTAACATGACGTTACGCTTTTTTACCTGGTGTAACAGTTGGATGTAAGCACACGCTAAAGCAAAGGGCGTTTAAAATTAACTAGTGAAAATGCCCGTCACCTGACGGGATGCCTTAGTAGTTTACAGTGGTGATAGTAATATTTACCAAATGTTAGAAACCACAATGCATTGTTACATAAAACCATAACGCGCTCGTAGACAGGTGTCTATTCGTTGTGTGTTTGAAATGACGAAAGTCGGAGAGAATTATGAAGTTCACGTCCATCGACAGGCCCTACTCGTGATAGTGTAGAATTGTCAAATAATGTTCGTACTGCTATGCTAGGGTAGACATAAGCATATTGTGTCAGCGGCTATTTCGTAACGATGCTAATGTCATCTACCAAAAGTATTGCTGGGTGTGCGCAAACACTTTAAATTGTTTTCGCGTTAGTCTACTTTTAAAATGTGGAATTTAATCTTGGCGGGTTCAATATAATTACATAACTTTCATTTGTGCTCGATGACATCGTAAAGATAATAATGCCATCTTCAAATATGGTGTTGGATGTATACAGACACTGTGAACACTGTTTACAAATATGGTGTTGGATGTATACAGACACTGTGAACACTGTTTACAAATATGGTGTAGGATGTATACAGACACTGTGAACATTGTTCAGGTTGTTGCAATTTGTGTGTGAATGCAACAGGATTAACTTGTTTTGAAACTTTGCATCGATGTTGCAGCAGCCTTAATCTAACTCAACTAAGGACTTGACTTTTATAAACTAGGTTTAGTTGACAATCATCTATGTTAACAAGGGGATAGGGGAATATTATACAAGTAAACGATTTGTCATTGCTATGCTCTTCAGTGGCGAGTGGCTATTGCTCGACATCATGGTCAAGAGGAACGAGGTTCGCTACGCATGCTGTATCGAGCCGTACCCGGATGTGACGTTCACGATCATCATGCGCCGGCGCACGCTCTATTACCTGTTCAACGTTGTCTTCCCGTGTCTGTGGTTGTCCGTGTTGAGCCTGCTTGGCTTCTGGCTGCCGGCGGACTCCGGGGAGAAGGTGACGCTGGGAATCACCGTACTCCTCGCCTTCTCGGTCTTCATGCTGCTCATTGCCGAGAGCATGCCGGCCACTTCGGAGTTCGTCCCGCTCATAGGTACGTTGATGTCACGAAAGGAACACATGAGAGATGTCACTATTTCACTTCAGCGTTTATGAAATACAAACGAAGAGGTAATGTTTTGAATTAATCGTTGCAGGTTTCTTGCTGCCAGAACACGAAATTGTGAACAGAATAATGGGCAGGGAGGGAGTGTAGCTGTGCCCGATCAGATACAAACAAACAGCCTCGGATGCAGTCAGCTTTTGCTTACTCCCAATGCGGTCTTCGTCGTGGACTATCACATAAGTGCTACATATTTCTGGTAACTTAATTCTCCCCGAGAGAGCCGCTTGCCTGGCCGCCCGCTTATGGCAACGACGGCTTCGTGAATGCTTTTGTTTTGGTAACTACTTCCACGAAGTTGTCAGAACATCCTGGTGTGGCATTAAATATATAGGGCCTATTTAGCTATTCTGGTACACATAGGCCTATAATAAATTTCCGTAGTCAGATATTTTATTTCCATAGTACCCAATATATGGCGACCGTTTCCGTAATGCTGTAATCTGCTGTCAATTTCCCTAATGATTACGGAAAATCTCTAATGATAGGCAATCCTGCGTATTGCAAAATCAGGTTTAATTACAAAAAGGCATTGTGTAATCCAACGAAACGTATGCCAGACATGTGTAAACATCTGTATTCAGGTCGTTTAAGGAACACAAGTCACGTCACGGCAACTTCGCGATAAACAAAAATCTTCCCTTTTAGTGATCGTTTAGCCGTGTCATGAACACGATGTCAGCCTTCGGGATATCAGAGGTTTCATTAGAATCTTCCAGTTTGAGACCAAATTCTGATTTTTTTATTATGGTTAGATTGTATTAAGCCGTTTAGGTGCATGACACACACAAATTGCACGTTTCCCTCGAAAACAAACGTTGCTACAGATACCCAATTAATTAGATTTCTTTATTTATCTAAGTTCTTCCTGCCATTGGTCATACTACTGCCTTTTTGCCGTGTTGAATATTCGTCCCAGGTGTGTGTGTGTGTGTGTGTGTGTGTGTGTGTGTGTGTGTGTGTGTGTATGTGTGTGTGTGTGTGTGTGTGTGTGTGGTGTGTGTGCGTGAGTGTGTGCGTGCGTGCGTGTGCGTGCGTGTGCGTGTGCGTGCGTGTGCGTGCGTGTGCGTGCGTGCGTGTGTGTGTGCTATCATCTGAAATGTATATGATTTATTTACACATGTGCGTGGACTAGAATATTATGTGGCGTGTATTTCTGTATTATACAAACGTTTTATAACAAATAATAACAATAGCAACAATATCAATGCGAACATGACAGAGAAGAGACGTTTGTATAAATGTGTGCATTTGTACGAAGGAAAACGTATTATGACTACTAATGCAACTATTCTCAGTAGAGATATAAAGTCATTGTTATAGCCTGTATAAATGTCGTTATAATTATTATGATTGTTATTATAGCTATTATTATTATAGCTAATGTTATTATATATTGTTATTATATATATTGTTATTATAGCTATTGTAATTATAGCTATTGTTATTATAGCTATGAATAGTATAGCTATTTGTTATTATAGCTATTGCTATTATAGCTATTGCCATTATAGCTATTGTTAGTATAGCTATTGTTATTATATATTGTTATTGTAGCTGTTGTTATTATAGCTGTTGTTATTATATATATATTGTTATTATAGCTATTGGTATTATAGCTATTGGTATTATAGCTATTGGTATTATATAGCTATTGGTATTATATAGCTATTGTTATTATACATATTGTTATTATAGCTATTGTTATTATCATTGCTACAACTGGTATGATTATAATGATCGCTGTGAATAACAGGAATATATCTATATAAAAATGGTAGCACTATTAGTACGTGGGTAGACAAATCAACATATAGATATCAAGAAATTGCAACGTATGCAAATTTATTTAGCACGAGTTGTGACTCGGTCTCAACGGTTTTCCCACCCAATGCCATTTTAGGGCTCTGCATTGGCTTCCTGTTTGATAACGTTTCCCTTTTAAGATATGTGCTATTACACCTTCAACAAGCAACATATCCATATTCCTTACTCTCTCCTGGAAGACCGACTATCGAGCATCTATAATCTAGTTCTCATTACCTTTTGGTTTACTATAGAGTTAACACCAACATTGGAACTAGGACTGTCTCTGTCGACGCGGCGACGCTTTGGTGTTTGTTCTTTCTTAATGTTGTAACGGTTGAAACTATTACATAATTAAGCCGTCACTTATCTTTATAACCTTGCTTATCCACCCTATAGTCCCGCAGCCAAAGTGGGATTTTTGGTCCAACCTTGCACTAAAGGTCCCACATTGGGTTTTTCATGATTTTGTATCTTAAGACAATGGAGAATCAGAATCAGGGGGGTGACAAGTTGTCACCCTTGGGCGTTTTGTAGAAATGACTGGTTTCTATGGCAACCTTATCTCACTTTTGGGCATAAATAAGAAACACGAATATATGCATATATTAGTAACTATGACAGATGTTATATTCATTAATGTGTCCATTTCTATGTTTTTCGACATGAATAATCCACTCGACACGCCAAATTGATTATATAAGGTCAAGGTCATACGTAAATGTCAAGGTCAAACCTAAAATTTACACCAGTTTCATGAAATATTATGAAACGAAGCATAATATGCCAGAGTTAGTACAATTGCTGACCGAGTCCATCAGAACCCATTCAAGACAGCTGTACTGGAGATTTGTCAAGCGCGTGGAGATCAGTGGGCTAGTGAAGTATCAGTGAGAGTAGGAGGAGCTCTCAGTGATCTGCATGCAGCTGATGCTAGATACCACTATGACTGCAACACCTAATTTATGGCACCCAAATTGGTACAGCTTGCTTCAAGTCGTACTGAAGTTCTTGGAAAAGTTTCGAAAGACCCAGCATATGATAAACTCATTTTTGACAGAGGTGCGGATCGATCGCCCATAATAAATGCATCAGAAATATATACAAACTTTATCAAAGATTTGGAGGCACCGTCATGTCCAGAAGAGCACTACTGAGTGCAGTGCTATGCATTTTGCAGATGATCTTCTCATTTTTAAAGCAACAGGCATTGCAAGTATACTTGTGTTTCGTGATAAAGCCAAGGATGTCTTCAGTGTGATAAGGCATGTCCAGAGTGGAATGGATTCAACAGTGTGTTAAATAGAAACGAGGGACACCTGGTAAGGTTAGCCGCCACGTGTGTGTACACACCTTTGATCGACATGAAGCCATCTGTTCCAGACACCATGCCAATAGCTATGCTGGAGGCAGAAAGGCTTATGGAGTCTGTCAAACAACACATCGTGGTGTTCACCTGTGACCAGCAACTTTACAGAGTTGCGGTGAACATTACATGGGCATACCCAGAACGATTAAACAATTTCATTCTACGCTTGGGGGCATGCACTTCATAATGAACTTTACTGGATGTATCGGAGCCCTGATGGCAGACACTGGGCTGTCTGATGTCATGGAATGTGCATTTGGAGGGGTTGCCCACATGCTGACAGGCAAGCGGTTTCCACATAACTTCCGAGCACTGAGGATGGTGATGGAGGGACTTCTTCATAGCATGGTGCAGCAAGTGGACGAGTCAAATAGCTTAATGTATGAGCTAGAAAACAGAGCTAACCAAAGCAGAACCACGAAACTCTGGGTAGATATGTTGATCAAACCTGTTCTACTAATAATGCTGTTTTGTCGAGCTGAGAAGGAATAGACTGGGCACTTCACCTGCCCAGTCTGCTTCCTTCTCAGCACTTCACCTGCTTGCTGTGGAGTATATGATGCCCTACTTTGTTGCTGCTCGTCACCCAAATTATGCTTACTATGGCCTTTATTATCTGCGCTCAATTGCGGCGATGCCGACATACATCTTCGTAGTGTTCATGGAGATCATGTTACCCGACACACTCCAGGCATATGTAATGGCACGTGGACGGACATGATGATCAAAAAACTGAAACCAAACACCATGAAGACGTGGGCCCTCAGTCTTCACACTTACAGTGTCCTGTACAAAGACATTTCTGACATGACCTACATTAAGAAATGTCACCAACATCTTCACAAAGAGGAAACGAAAGCTCGGCTGACATCAGATGATAAAGACAGATCGAAAATCAAACAGAAATTGCAAAAGTCGTTTGAGCCACTTGATCCTTCCACTCACCCAAATGACAACATCATCCACATTGTGAGTGGCAGAATAGCTACTGAACCTGCGGTGAATGTACATGAAGCTGTGTCAATATAATAAGAAGTTGGCCTCTCGGGTTCCACTATACTATTCCCAAACAAGTGCATACCATAGCAGCCATGAAACGACACATCAAAGTAGGCTCCACAAAGATATACGACACCAATTTGATTTATTCGCGCATCATTCGTCTGCAGGCTTCTGGCAGAGACATGGACATTGAGAAGGCTCTGAAGTACGAGTTGGCCCCGATGCCTACTCCAGTGTTCACCAACGCTGGTGAAATGAGATTAGCAACAAACAAGTCAACACTAAAGAACAAGCTAAACGTTGACGTGCCGGCAAGAACTGCACCCAAAGCTACCAGTGTGATAATCGATGGATCAGCCATACTGTGGGTAGTTCATTGGCCAACACAAGATACAGTGCAACAATCTATTGACAACTTTTTTGCATACGTTGCAAGAAAGATGAAGGACTCTGATGTGTATTTGATGTTTGACAGATACGTCGACTACAGTATCAAAGATGTCACCCGTACAGCAAGAGTGAAAGAAGCAAGCAGACACCACCGACTCACACGTTCGATGCTACTCCCATCACGGAAAGTTGTGTTAACTGTGACATATAACAAAGTACAACTGATCGATCTGATCGTTGAGACTCTACGGGAACAGGGAAAACAGTTAAAAACGATGCGCCACAAACTTGTGGTAACAGGAAGTGATCTGGTCCCTGTATAAATCAACAACGGCATAATGATTGACTGGGAAGACATGAGAAACACCCAGGAAGAGGCTGATGTGATCATCATCCACCAGATGATGTTCGTTGTGGAAGCTGATTCTATGAACTGTAATATCAATGTCATTTCGGATGATACTGACGTATTCGTACTGTTAATCCACTTCTACCAACACGGAAACCTCACCTGCCCTGTAACGATGGAAGCCACATCCACAGACAGGACATGCAATGACATTCAAGCAAGTGCTCACTGTGGCGCAGTACTAGCTGTGGCATTGGAAAGGCTAAAACGGTGAAAGTACTTCAATCAGGCTATCAACTTTCGGAACTGGGCGAGCATACAGATCAAATTGCAGATGTAGTCGAACAATCTACAACATTCATAGCTGCTTGCTATGGATTTGCTGAAGCCACAACTATGACCGATGTGCGCTACAAGATGTGGAAATTGAAAACTGCAAAAGCAAATATTGTCTCGGCTCCAAAGCTGATGTATCTGCCTCCCACCAATGAGGCCTTTCGACTAAATGTGATGAGAGCTCACTTGCAAACCTGCATCTGGAAACATGCTACCCAGGCTATTCCACCTGACGTAGATCCTCTCCAATATGGATGGACAGCAGATGCAGTAAACGCAACTTTGCGGCACCCCCTCCAGAAGATATTTTGACACTCATCAAGTGTACTTGCTACAACTGTAGATCATCTAGATGCTCGTGTTCGTCGGCAATGCGTATATTCGTTTTTTTCATTAATGCCAAGTTGTGAGGTAGCCTGCCACTTTCGTTTTGCTATAATATAATGTTAATATAGTTTTGCTGTGTTTGTACGTGCGTTTGTTTGAGTGCGTGCGTATATGTGAGTGTGTTTTGTGTGTTTCGAACTCTGTGGCATATTATGCTTCGTTTCATAATATTTCATGAAACTGGTGTGGCATATTTTTGGTTTGGCCTTGACATTTACGTATGACCTTGACCTTAGATTGTCAATATAATATGTCCAATGGATTCATCACATCGAAAAACATAGAAATGGACACATTAATGAATATAACATCTGTCATAGTTGCTAATATATGCATGTATTCGTGTTTCTCATTTATGCCCAAAAGTGAGATTGGGTTGCCATAGAAACCAGCCATTTCTGCAAAACGCCCAAGGGTGACAGCTTGTCACCCTTCTGATTCTGATTCTCTATAGTCTGAAGATACAAAATCAACAAAAAAACATCGTGGGACCTTTAGTGCACGGTTACCTCTAACTTCCTTTGGACTACTAGCTCCCTGGTGCATCCATACATCCGTTGAGAACTTTGATACTACTTTTCAATTTTTAGATTGACCAGCTGCCATTTGGTCGTGATGCCTCTCTGAATTGTGTTTCCAAGGAACTATAAGCAAAATAAGTTTTATTATTATTATTATTGCTGTTAGTGTTATTATTAGTATATTCTAATGGTTGCTAAAAATCATATTCTGCTGATGTTTCAGGGATATACCTGACGGTGACAATGGGTATGACGTCAATGTCGATTGTTCTCACTGTCTTTGTGCTACAACTTCACCACATGGCGCCGAACCAGAAGCCTGTTCCTCGCTGGGTGAAGCGGCTAGTCATCGACCACATCTCCCGTCTCATCTGCATGCGCTCGCACATCGTCTCCTATTATCGCTACCGCGACGACGCGTCGCGAAGCGGGACCGAGGCTGTGTGTCTGACGTCATTCGTGGATGCCGTCGATTACAAAGATGGCTGCGGTTCGGGGGCGACGCACAGCGGCGGTGTCGGCAACTGCAACGGGCGGACGAATCGCAGCCCGCTGGATCGGGTTGGGACAATGGATAATGAGGGCGCGGGTGGCGTAGGTTACGACGATATATCGCGCCACCTGGTAGCGCTGTCGGCGTCGCAGGATAGCGACGTCGAGTATGAGGACATGGTGAACGAATGGCGACTTGTGGCGCACATTATGGACAGGTTTCTCTTCTGGATCTTCCTCTTCGGAACGAGTCTCTCCTCCATTTGTATACTTGTAATAAGACCGATGACAAAGCCGGCAATTTGACGTCACCGGGTGTGTCGTCACGTCCGCTGAAACCCATTGTGATGTCAAGAATGTGCCAGATTTATAACTAACGTTACACGTCGCGTTTAATACACGTGTCAGCAAGATGTCTGATTGCAAAATCGTTCATGTGATACAAGCTTTATAAAGCACGACTACAGGAAGGACTGGTTTGGCGTATAGCTTCAGTTGTATTCCTTCACGCTCCGACTGTTGAACTTGATCGGACAGCTCGATCTTTGCAACAATGATGTTTTAACGAATATCTGTCACACCAATTTTATATTAAGCGTTTTCCACAGCTGTCATGGGACTGATATGCACAACACACGGCACTGGCCGACGGAGCAGTGTTCTGATTGGGGAATGATCTTTGTAGATTGTAATTGCGTAAAGACAACGTTCTCGATCTCTCGATGTATGCATGTAGCAATCATTCACTCACTCTGGACTCTCGCAGTGCCAACTTCAGAAGAACAGTCATAGTCCGTTCGCTCTTACGCTGAAGATCAGTGTCCAAATGGAAGTATTATAATGCTGCCAGTTATAATATATAGGAACCACAGTTCACACGCCTCTTGTTTTGAATTATTATGATCATTATTATTTATTTATTATTACAAAACAACACTGTATCAGCGAAATGACTGACACTTATTGTTCTAAGTCCGGTTACTGTTGCTGTCAGAACGCCAGTGTTGATGTGCAACATTTATTTAGAAACAAATAAATATTCATGCACGCATACGTACGCATGCACGCATACCCACGTATACACACGCGCGCGGACACATACACACACACAGTCACACATACCGTCACACACACACACACACATACACACAAAACACACACACGCACACACACACACACACACACACACACACACACACACACACACACACACACACACACACACACACACACACACATACATACACGCAGTCACACAGACAGTCACACACACACAGTCACACACACACACACACACACACACACACACACACACACACACACACACACAGTCACACACACACGCGCGCACACACACACACACACACACACACACATATGCACGCAGAAAAAATCCCAGAAACAAATGGTAATTTTGAAACACGAGAAAGCGATGAGATGTTTGTGGTGTAGTTCGAGATTATGCTTACATTACAAACAAAAATGCAAAGTTTGTACAACGAAACCAATAAAGAATATTACATGTATGTAAATGGTTGCGTACAATTATACGTTACTCGTCTGTTTACGCCTATATGTGACAACCCCAATGTCGTTCACGTATCTCAACCTTACTGTTTCATCTACGCCGATTCTCCTCTCTTCGCACACCTTCCCTCCCCCTCCCTCCCTCCTTCTTTCCCTCCCTCCCTCCCTCCCTGCCTCCCTGCCTCCCTGCCTCCCTCCCTCCCTCTCCCCTCCCTCCCTCCCTCCCTCCCTCCCAGAAACAAACGGTAATTTTGAAACACGAGAAAGCGATGAGATGTTTGTGGTGTAGTTCGAGATTATGCCTCCCTCCCTCCCTCCCTCCCCACTCCCTCCCTCCCTCCCTCCCTCCCTCCCTCCCTCCCTCCCTCCCTCCCTCCCTCCCTCCCTCCCTCCCTCCCTCCCTCCCTCCTGCATGTCTCCTTCCATTTCACCCTTCTCGTCATCCATTATTCCCACATTCCCACCCCGCATATTCACTACAAATAACATCGGTTCATTCGCCAGTTGTCGCCACTAGTATATCAGCAGCGTAACGCGGATAATGTTGACGGGATTATCAGGATTAACTGTTCGTCACGTGTGAGCAAAACACTATTGCAATGTCACACTGGATAGATGTGCTTAATTTCAGTTTGCTTTGTGCTCTATTAAAAACGAAAGGCCTCGTGTTTATTCGTAGTAGCATACAAATCGTGCACATCTTGCAGAACAAAACACATTCTTATACACTTAAGCAATAGTGACGATATTAGAGCAAATTTACATCAGTCCCCGTTTAAGTGTTAGTTCATGGGATATTCAGTATACAACATTATTGTTGAAGGTGCAAAGCATTGTCGTTTGTATCGTAAAGTCATGTTAAATGTTATAAACGAAATTTATCATAGCATCGTGCCCGCCAACACGTATTCTAACGAACCCATTTTTAGTACAGTTATCTTTTATTGCCAACTGGTATATTTATCGAGATAAACACCACCAGGTTTTGTATTTTGAAAGCATACAGGGTACGCAGTGCCTGCACCCAATATGTACCGTGCCCCGCAGCATGAATAACATCGCGTTACGAGTGTCATTCCTCGCGGATTTAGATCCTTCATGCTGACTCTATAAAATGAATCTGGTGAGGTTATCGTACATAATCCATCGACACAAGGGAGACTTGTCACAGAAGTTTGCATGAATCTCAAATGGATAATTCCATTGATAATGTCAATGATGCATGTAAAGCACTGTACAGCGATGCACACTCGGTATACGCTCGCGCATCCGTGCATGCTTGTGTGTGTGTGTGTGTGTGTGTGTGTGTGTGTGTGTGTGTGTGTGTGTGTGTGTGTGTGTGTGTGTGTGTGTGTGTGTGTGTGTCTGTGCGTGCTTGTGTGTGTGTGTGTGTGTGCGCGCGCGCGTGCTTGTGTGTGTGTGTGTGTGTGTGTGTGTTCGCGCGCATACGTGAACACATTGAATATCAGTGTTATGCAATGCCGAATTATGAAATCATTATATAAAAGATATGCATATCAAATTTAATATATCATTGCGTTCACTGATCGTTAATGAACGCCGGAGTATATGTCAATTTTTGTGTTGCTAAGGACGCACAGTCAATACTAATAAAAATTATAATAATACTAAATCGTATGTCCATGTGTGTAATGTTTTATTGTACAGAGTATATTTTCGCTTCAAATATATTGCTTTGATCTCTACTAAAAACCCTTACAGTAAAACATTTTACGATGTCTAATTTGTTGTATATTGTTTTTATTAGCCGGCGTAATTTCTTAAAGACTAATAAGTCATACTGCAAAACATTGAAATACAATTGATGATCAAGTCGCCTGACAAAAACCATATATGCAACTACAGATCATTTTATCTATGAAAATGACCATCACAGGGCAACAGTGAAATATGTGTACTAATAATTAGTCATTATGATAGCTAATTTTTTTATTAGAAGCTTGTTCGGGCATTCTGTATGCGCCCTGCCCCAAATATCGATGTCCATCCAGTTGTTTTAAACTTCACTGTGCTATACACAGTGCCAGTGTGGATATAACATGTTCAAACAGAATGTAACTTGTTCTATAAACAGGATACTACTGATTTGTTAGTAGACAGGCCAATATATATTTCAACAATGATCACGGATATATACTACAGCCATATACATCTAGACAAAATCAATGATATTGTATTATAAAAACAATCCCTAGTACAGTTAGACAAATACGTTGTTACGTCATCCACGCTTGAGAAATGCGGTTCTAGATACATGTGGTAAATTTATCGGATGATTACTAATACTCGTATACATCATTCCTGACATCAAACACGGTAACTGGTCACTAGAAGTTCAATGGCGGATCGCGTTACATGTGTCTGAGGGAAACGATAGACAGGATACATATGGCTGACGGAGGTAGCTGAAGTCGATGGTTGAAATGGACGACACTAGTAGAAAGATTGTACACAGGCAGATAGGGTGAACCTGAGGCAAGCGGGCCGTTGGTTAAGGCGACCGATAACTTGAGAAGAAGGAAGGATGGAGTGGCGGAGATAATGAGACATGCAGAACAATTGTTGATCGCTGTGTTGTTGTTATGTAATGACAGCGGAACAGAAATATGACAATGATGGCAAGGGATGGGGTACCGGAGTTTATGACTACTACGGCTACTGCTACTGTGGACATATATACGTATATACCTACATACATACATGAATACATACATGCGTACACACGTACGCACGTACGCACGTACACACGTACACACGCACATACATACACTGTACACACATACATACGTACATACACTGTGCACACATACATACATACGTACATAAAGCTGTACATACATACATACATACACATACATACATACATACATACATACATACATACATACATACATACATACGTACGTACATACATACATATATACATACATATATCCATACGTGCATACGTACAGAACAGAGGGGGAACAACATAAAGGACACAGGAAAATGGGAAGGCAACAGCTGAGATGGGACGACTGCGTGAGGAGAGACATGAGAAGATCGGGGAGGATGAAAGTGGGAGAGAGGGAGCTATAGACAGAAAACGTTGGAAAGGAAAAGCACTGCGAGTGGTTCGGCCTTCACCCCTGTATAGCAGGGAACAAGGAGGAGACACAGAGAGTGGTTCAGCTATACTGTACCTGACCTTCACCCTTGTACAGCAGGGAACAAGGAGGAGACACAGAGAGTGGTTCGGCAATACTGTACCTGACCCTCACCCCGGTACAGCAGGGAACAAGGAGGAGACACAGAGAGTGGTTCGGCAATACTGTACCTGACCCTCACCCCGGTACAGCAGGGAACAAGGAGGAGACACAGAGAGTGGTTCGGCAATACTGTACCTGACCCTCACCCCGGTACAGCAGGGAACAAGGAGGAGACACAGAGAGTGGTTCGGCAATACTGTACCTGACCCTCACCCCTGTACAGAGGGAACAGGGATGAGACACAGAGAGTGGTTCGGCAATACTGTACCTGACCTTCACCCCTGTACAGCAGGGAACAAGGAGGAGACACAGAGAGTGGTTCGGCGATACTGTACCTGACCCTCACCCCTGTACAGAGGGAACAGGGAGAAGACACAGAGAGTGGTTCGGAAATACTGTACTTGACCTTCACCCCTGTACAGAGGGAACAGGGAGGAGACACTAAGAGTGGTTCGGCAATACTGTACCTGACCTTCACCCCTGTACAGCAGGGAACAAGGAGGAGACACAGAGAGTGGTTCGGCAATACTGTACCTGACACTCACCCCGGTACAGCAGGGAACGAGGAGAAGACACACAGAGTGGTTCGGCAAGACTGTACCTGACCCTCACCCCGGTACAGCAGGGAACAGGGGGAGACACAGAGAGTGGTTCGGCAATACTGTACCTGACCCTCACCCCTGTACAGAGGGAACAGGGAGGAGACACAGAGAGTGGTTCGGAAATACTGTACTTGACCTTCACCCCTGTACAGAGGGAACAGGGAGGAGACACTGAGAGTGGTTCGGCAATACTGTACCTGACCTTCACCCCTGTACAGAGGGAACAGGGAGGAGACACAGAGAGTGGTTCGGCAATACTGTACCTGACCCTCACCCCTGTATAACAGGGAACAAGGTGGAGACACAGAGAGTGGTTCGGCAATACTGTACCTGACCTTCACCCCTGTACAACAGGGAACGAGGAGGAGACACAGAGAGTGGTTCGGCAATACTGTACCTGACCTTCACCCCTGTACAGCAGGGAACAAGGAGGAGACACAGAGAGTGGTTCGGCAAAACTGTACCTGACCTTCACCCCTGTACAGCAGGGAACAAGGAGGAGACACAGACAGTGGTTCGGCAATACTGTAGCTGACCCTCACCCCGGTACAGCAGGGAACAAGGAGGAGACACAGAGAGTGGTTCGGCAATACTGTACCTGACCTTCACCCCTGTACAGCAGGGAACAGGGAGGAGACACAGAGAGTGGTTCGGCAATATTGTACCTGACCCTCACCCCTGTACAGCAGGGAACAGGGAGGAGACACAGAGAGTGGTTCGGCAATACTGTACCTGACCCTCACCCCTGTATAACAGGGAACAAGGTGGAGACACAGAGAGTGGTTCGGCAATACTGTACCTGACCTTCACCCCTGTACAACAGGGAACGAGGAGGAGACACAGAGAGTGGTTCGGCAATACTGTACCTGACCTTCACCCCTGTACAGCAGGGAACAAGGAGGAGACACAGAGAGTGGTTCGGCAAAACTGTACCTGACCTTCACCCCTGTACAGCAGGGAACAAGGAGGAGACACAGACAGTGGTTCGGCAATACTGTAGCTGACCCTCACCCCGGTACAGCAGGGAACAAGGAGGAGACACAGAGAGTGGTTCGGCAATACTGTACCTGACCTTCACCCCTGTACAGCAGGGAACAGGGAGGAGACACAGAGAGTGGTTCGGCAATATTGTACCTGACCCTCACCCCTGTACAGCAGGGAACAGGGAGGAGACACAGAGAGTGGTTCGGCAATACTGTACCTGTCCTTCACCCCTGTACAGCAGGGAACAAGGAGGAGACACGGAGAGTGGTTCGGCAATATTATACCTGACCCTCACCCCTGTACAACAGGGAACAAGGAGGAGACACAGACAGTGGTTCGGCAATACTGTAGCTGACCCTCACCCCGGTACAGCAGGGAACAAGGAGGAGACACAGAGAGTGGTTCGGCAATACTGTACCTGACCTTCACCCCTGTACAGCAGGGAACAGGGAGGAGACACAGAGAGTGGTTCGGCAATATTGTACCTGACCCTCACCCCTGTACAGCAGGGAACAGGGAGGAGACACAGAGAGTGGTTCGGCAATACTGTACCTGTCCTTCACCCCTGTACAGCAGGGAACAAGGAGGAGACATGGAGAGTGGTTCGGCAATATTGTACCTGACCCTCACCCCTGTACAACAGGGAACAAGGAGGAGACACAGAGAGTGGTTCGGCAATACTGTACCTGACCCTCACCCCTGTATAACAGGGAACAAGGTGGAGACACAGAGAGTGGTTCGGCAATACTGTACCTGACCCTCACCCCTGTACAACAGGGAACGAGGAGGAGACACAGAGAGTGGTTCGGCAATACTGTACCTGACCTTCACCCCTGTACAGCAGGGAACAAGGAGGAGACACAGAGAGTGGTTCGGCAATACTGTACCTGACCTTCACCCCTGTACAGCAGGGAACAAGGAGGAGACACAGAGAGTGGTTCGGCAATACTGTACCTGACCTTCACCCCTGCACAGCAGGGAACAAGGAGGAGACACAGACAGTGGTTCGGCAATACTGTAGCTGACCCTCACCCCGGTACAGCAGGGAACAAGGAGGAGACACAGAGAGTGGTTCGGCAATACTGTACCTGACCTTCACCCCTGTACAGCAGGGAACAGGGAGGAGACACAGAGAGTGGTTCGGCAATATTGTACCTGACCCTCACCCCTGTACAGCAGGGAACAGGGAGGAGACACAGAGAGTGGTTCGGCAATACTGTACCTGTCCTTCACCCCTGTACAGCAGGGAACAAGGAGGAGACACGGAGAGTGGTTCGGCAATATTGTACCTGACCCTCACCCCTGTACAACAGGGAACAAGGAGGAGACACAGAGAGTGGTTCGGCAATACTGTACCTGACCCTCACCCCTGTATAACAGGGAACAAGGTGGAGACACAGAGAGTGGTTCGGCAATACTGTACCTGACCCTCACCCCTGTACAACAGGGAACAAGGAGGAGACACAGACAGTGGTTCGGCAATACTGTACCTGACCCTCACCCCTGTATAACAGTGAACAAGGTGGAGACACAGAGAGTGGTTCGGCAATACTGTACCTGACCCTCACCCCTGTACAGCAGGGAACAAGGAGGAGACACAGAGAGTGGTTCGGCAATACTGTACCTGACCTTCACCCCTGTACAGCAGGGAACAAGGAGGAGACACAGACAGTGGTTCGGCA
Organism: Escarpia spicata; assembly: GCA_963995525.1. NCBI lineage: Eukaryota > Metazoa > Annelida > Polychaeta > Sabellida > Siboglinidae > Escarpia > Escarpia spicata. Next base: position 31,832,020 of record OZ023216.1, on the reverse strand, counting down.
ATACTGTACCTGACCCTCACCCCTGTACAACAGGGAACAAGGAGGAGACACAGAGAGTGGTTCGGCAATACTGTACCTGACCTTCACCCCTGTACAGCAGGGAACAGGGAGGAGACACAGAGAGTGGTTCGGCAATATTGTACCTGACCCTCACCCCTGTACAGCAGGGAACAGGGAGGAGACACACAGAGTGGTTCAGCTTTACTGTACCTGACCCTCACCCCTCTACAACAGGGAACAAGTAGGAGACACAGAGAGTGGTTCGGCAATACTGTACCTGACCCTCACCCCTGTACAACAGGGAATAAGGAGGAGACACAGAGAGTGGTTCGGCAATACTGTACCTGTCCTTCACCCCTGTACAGCAGGGAACAAGGAGGAGACACGGAGAGTGGTTCGGCAATATTGTACCTGACCCTCACCCCTGTACAACAGGGAACAAGGAGGAGACACAGAGAGTGGTTCGGCAATACTGTACCTGACCCTCAACCCTGTATAACAGGGAACAAGGTGGAGACACAGAGAATGGTTCGGCAATACTGTACCTGACCCTCACCCCTGTACAACAGGGAACAAGGAGGAGACACAGAGAGTGGTTCGGCAATACTGTACCTGACCTTCACCCCTGTACAGCAGGGAACAAGGAGGAGACACAGAGAGTGGTTCGGCAATACTGTACCTGACCTTCACCCCTGTACAGCAGGAAACAAGGAGGAGACACAGAGAGTGGTTGGGCAATACTGTACCTGACCTTCACCCCTGCACAGCAGGGAACAAGGAGCAGACACAGACAGTGGTTCGGCAATACTGTAGCTGACCCTCACCCCGGTACAGCAGGGAACAAGGAGGAGACACAGAGAGTGGTTCGGCAATATTGTACCTGACCCTCACCCCTGTACAGCAGGGAACAGGGAGGAGACACAGAGAGTGGTTCGGCAATACTGTACCTGTCCTTCACCCCTGTACAGCAGGGAACAAGGAGGAGACACGGAGAGTGGTTCGGCAATATTGTACCTGACCCTCACCCCTGTACAACAGGGAACAAGGAGGAGACACAGAGAGTGGTTCGGCAATACTGTACCTGACCCTCACCCCTGTATAACAGGGAACAAGGTGGAGACACAGAGAGTGGTTCGGCAATACTGTACCTGACCCTCACCCCTGCACAACAGGGAACAAGGAGGAGACACAGAGAGTGGTTCGGCAATACTGTACCTGACCCTCACCCCTGTATAACAGGGAACAAGGTGGAGACACAGAGAGTGGTTCGGCAATACTGTACCTGACCCTCACCCCTGTACAACAGAGAACAAGGAGGAGACACAGAGAGTGGTTCGGCAATACTGTACCTGACCCTCACCCCTGTATAACAGGGAACAAGGTGGAGACACAGAGAGTGGTTCGGCAATACTGTACCTGACCCTCACCCCTGTACAACAGGGAACAAGGAGGAGACACAGAGAGTGGTTCGGCAATAGTGTACCTGACCCTCACCCCTGTATAACAGGGAACAAGGTGGAGACACAGAGAGTGGTTCGGCAATAATGTACCTGACCCTCACCCCTGTACAACAGGGAACAAGGAGGAGACACAGAGAGTGGTTCGGCAATACTGTACCTGACCTTCACCCCTGTACAGCAGGGAACAAGGAGGAGACACAGAGAGTGGTTCGGCAATACTGTACCTGACCTTGACCCCTGCACAGCAGGGAACAAGGAGGAGACACAGACAGTGGTTCGGCAATACTGTAGCTGACCCTCACCCCTGTACAGCAGGGAACAAGGAGGAGACACAGAGAGTGGTTCGGCAATACTGTACCTGACCTTCACCCCTGTACAGCAGGGAACAAGGAGGAGACACAGACAGTGGTTCGGCAATACTGTACCTGACCCTCACCCCTGTACAACAGGGAACAAGGAGGAGACACAGAGAGTGGTTCGGCAATACTGTACCTGACCTTCACCCCTGTACAGCAGGGAACAGGGAGGAGACACAGAGAGTGGTTCGGCAATATTGTACCTGACCCTCACCCCTGTACAGCAGGGAACAGGGAGAAGACACAGAGAGTGGTTCAGCTTTACTGTACCTGACCCTCACCCCTGTACAACAGGGAACAAGTAGGAGACACAGAGAATGGTTCGGCAATACTGTACCTGACCCTCACCCCTGTACAACAGGGAATAAGGAGGAGACACAGAGAGTGGTTCGGCAATACTGTACCTGTCCTTCACCCCTGTACAGCAGGGAACAAGGAGGAGACACGGAGAGTGGTTTGGCAATATTGTACCTGACCCTCACCCCTGTACAACAGGGAACAAGGAGGAGACACAGAGAGTGGTTCGGCAATACTGTACCTGACCCTCACCCCTGTATAACAGGGAACAAGGTGGAGACACAGAGAGTGGTTCGGCAATACTGTACCTGACCCTCACCCCTGTACAACAGGGAACAAGGAGGAGACACAGTGAGTGGTTCGGCAATACTGTACCTGACCTTCACCCCTGTACAGCAGGGAACAAGGAGGAGACACAGAGAGTGGTTCGGCAATACTGTACCTGACCTTCACCCCTGTACAGCAGGGAACAAGGAGGAGACACAGAGAGTGGTTCGGCAATACTGTACCTGACCTTCACCCCTGCACAGCAGGGAACAAGGAGCAGACACAGACAGTGGTTCGGCAATACTGTAGCTGACCCTCACCCCGGTACAGCAGGGAACAAGGAGGAGACACAGAGAGTGGTTCGGCAATACTGTACCTGACCTTCACCCCTGTACAGCACGGAACAGGGAGGAGACACAGAGAGTGGTTCGGCAATATTGTACCTGACCCTCACCCCTGTACAGCAGGGAACAGGGAGGACACACAGAGAATGGTTCGGCAATACTGTACCTGTCCTTCACCCCTGTACAGCAGGGAACAAGGAGGAGACACGGAGAGTGGTTCGGCAATATTGTACCTGACCCTCACCCCTGTACAACAGGGAACAAGGAGGAGACACAGAGAGTGGTTCGGCAATACTGTACCTGACCCTCACCCCTGTATAACAGGGAACAAGGTGGAGACACAGAGAGTGGTTCGGCAATACTGTACCTGACCCTCACCCCTGCACAACAGGGAACAAGGAGGAGACACAGAGAGTGGTTCGGCAATACTGTACCTGACCCTCACCCCTGTATAACAGGGAACAAGGTGGAGACACAGAGAGTGGTTCGGCAATACTGTACCTGACCCTCACCCCTGTACAACAGAGAACAAGGAGGAGACACAGAGAGTGGTTCGGCAATACTGTACCTGACCCTCACCCCTGTATAACAGGGAACAAGGTGGAGACACAGAGAGTGGTTCGGCAATACTGTACCTGACCCTCACCCCTGTACAACAGGGAACAAGGAGGAGACACAGAGAGTGGTTCGGCAATAGTGTACCTGACCCTCACCCCTGTATAACAGGGAACAAGGTGGAGACACAGAGAGTGGTTCGGCAATAATGTACCTGACCCTCACCCCTGTACAACAGGGAACAAGGAGGAGACACAGAGAGTGGTTCGGCAATACTGTACCTGACCTTCACCACTGTACAGCAGGGAACAAGGAGGAGACACAGAGAGTGGTTCGGCAATACTGTACCTGACCTTCACCCCTGTACAGCAGGGAACAAGGAGGAGACACAGAGAGTGGTTCGGCAATACTGTACCTGACCTTCACCCCTGCACAGCAGGGAACAAGGAGGAGACACAGACAGTGGTTCGGCAATACTGTAGCTGACCCTCACCCCTGTACAGCAGGGAACAAGGAGGAGACACAGAGAGTGGTTCGGCAATACTGTACCTGACCTTCACCCCTGTACAGCAGGGAACAAGGAGGAGACACAGACAGTGGTTCGGCAATACTGTACCTGACCCTCACCCCTGTACAACAGGGAACAAGGAGGAGACACAGAGAGTGGTTCGGCAATATTGTACCTGACCCTCACCCCTGTACAGCAGGGAACAGGGAGAAGACACAGAGAGTGGTTCAGCTTTACTGTACCTGACCCTCACCCCTGTACAACAGGGAACAAGTAGGAGACACAGAGAGTGGTTCGGCAATACTGTACCTGACCCTCACCCCTGTACAACAGGGAATAAGGAGGAGACACAGAGAGTGGTTCGGCAATACTGTACCTGTCCTTCACCCCTGTACAGCAGGGAACAAGGAGGAGACACGGAGAGTGGTTTGGCAATATTGTACCTGACCCTCACCCCTGTACAACAGGGAACAAGGAGGAGACACAGAGAGTGGTTCGGCAATACTGTACCTGACCCTCACCCCTGTATAACAGGGAACAAGGTGGAGACACAGAGAGTGGTTCGGCAATACTGTACCTGACCCTCACCCCTGTACAACAGGGAACAAGGAGGAGACACAGAGAGTGGTTCGGCAATACTGTACCTGACCTTCACCCCTGTACAGCAGGGAACAAGGAGGAGACACAGAGAGTGGTTCGGCAATACTGTACCTGACCTTCACCCCTGTACAGCAGGGAACAAGGAGGAGACACAGAGAGTGGTTCGGCAATACTGTACCTGACCTTCACCCCTGCACAGCAGGGAACAAGGAGCAGACACAGACAGTGGTTCGGCAATACTGTAGCTGACCCTCACCCCGGTACAGCAGGGAACAAGGAGGAGACACAGAGAGTGGTTCGGCAATACTGTACCTGACCTTCACCCCTGTACAGCAGGGAACAGGGAGGAGACACAGAGAGTGGTTCGGCAATATTGTACCTGACCCTCACCCCTGTACAGCAGGGAACAGGGAGGAGACACAGAGAATGGTTCGGCAATACTGTACCTGTCCTTCACCCCTGTACAGCAGGGAACAAGGAGGAGACACGGAGAGTGGTTCGGCAATATTGTACCTGACCCTCACCCCTGTACAACAGGGAACAAGGAGGAGACACAGAGAGTGGTTCGGCAATACTGTACCTGACCCTCACCCCTGTATAACAGGGAACAAGGTGGAGACACAGAGAGTGGTTCGGCAATACTGTACCTGACCCTCACCCCTGTACAATAGGGAACAAGGAGGAGACACAGACAGTGGTTCGGCAATACTGTAGCTGACCCTCACCCCTGTACAGCAGGGAACAAGGAGGAGACACAGAGAGTGGTTCGGCAATACTGTACCTGACCTTCACCCCTGCACAGCAGGGAACAAGGAGGAGACACAGACAGTGGTTCGGCAATACTGTAGCTGACCCTCACCCCTGTACAGCAGGGAACAAGGAGGAGACACAGACAGTGGTTCGGCAATACTGTAGCTGACCCTCACCACTGTACAACAGGTAACAAAGAGAGTGGTTCAGCATTAATGTAACTGACCATTACCCCTGTACAGCAGGGAACAAGAAAGAGACACAGACAGTGGTTCGGCAATACAGTACCTGACCCTCATCCATGTACAGCAGGGAACAAGGAAGAAAGCAGCCATACAATATCAGTCAAAATGACCTTGTTTCTGAAAGCGTTGCCTTTTTAAGTTTGCTTCAATTTTAGCAATGAATCTAAAACTACTGATGATATTTCTTGGACAGAATAACACAAGCTGTAGGTTTAGTTTGTGAGAATAAATTGATTTGAAGAATGATACAAAGAGGGTGAACAGAAAAGGATGAATGACTCGTGGAAAGACGTAGTTTAACGGGACAACTAGTGAGAAGCTGGATTAGATGGACAGGCCACTTGGTAAGGATGGATGCAAGCAAACTAGCAAGGAGGGCAAAGGCGGAAAACATCAAGGACGCAGAAAAAGGACGCAGTGTGTGTGTGTGTGCGCGCGCGTTTGTGTGCGTGTGTAATTGTGTGTGTGTGTGTGTGTGTGTGTGTGTGTGTGTGTGTGTGTGTGTGTGTGTGTGTGTGTGTGTGTGTGTGTGTGTGTGTGTGTGTATGTGTGTGTGTGTGTGTGTGTGTGTGTGTGTGTGTGTATTCATGTCCAGCTTAGACACACGATTGCACCACACACAACACTATTAAGAATATGTTCAATGTAGGTGATTTTTGAGTACAATTGCACGCATTCATTTATATCTTTGTATTGCTAGTACAACTACACTAACAATTTTCACAATAAAATGTTATAACGGTAGTTTAGAATACATTCGCCCAAGCACGCACTCGGTATAAGTGTTATTTTGTATCAGATAGTCACAGTGTTAGTAATTATGTTTATTTAATAAAATCAAAATAATTCTTTAAAAGGTGTTCACAATGTATTCTTCTGAATATGTCATACAAAGCTTGCCCATAAATTTCGCAACTGTTAAGAAAGTTAAATCTTCATTATTGCGATTATCATAAACACACACATGACATATCGCCAGTGTGCAGGTGATATATATATATATATATATATATATATATATATATATATATATATATATACATATATATCACAAGTCCTCAGTGACCAACGTGCGAATTCCTCAACCTTTGAGGCGCTGCCGATTTCGCACGAGATTGGACAAGTTGTCGGCCGCGGTCGTTTCTCTTATTGTGCACGCTCATTGTTCATATAATTGGCGCGTAGCTCGCGGTGCCAGACACGTTCACGGGGAATCACAGCTTGATGACGCGGGCGAAATCGATTACAAGGGGGATGTACGATTCGCAGTAACAACACCGTTTCACAAACAAACGTACGCTGTGACAGGAGTCGGTTTTCAAGGAATACGCAAACATTTCTTGAAGCAATGAGGCAATGAACATCCTTTCAAATTGTGTATATTGGAATATGACATGTCGACTGGCGTCGTCCGTATTGGTGCTAGGATTGCAGCTCGCTTGAGGAAGTCAGCATACGACGCAACATTGTGATATGGTAACGAAATAAGCCTAGTGTGCGGCAAGTAACCGAGAAAAACAACTGGAGTGTTTCAAAGTGTTGGGGATACTATCAACGGTGTGGGTAACCTTTATTTACACGCAGCCGGAGATAGTCTTCGAATATTGCGATAACACAACTGAAGATATCGACATAATGAGACGCCACGCTGGAGTAGTCTCGCACCTGTGACACGATGGCGCGTGTAGGATGTAGATAAGTTAACCATTTGGCGAATACAACAGCAAAAGTGATTAGCGATTTAATTTGACATTATAATTATTCAGGAGGAAAGCTGTCACACTGATCCGGATTGATTAAGCAATCGCAGCGGAAATGGAATCAAGACACGGTCGGAATGCAGGTCTTCTAATCGCTCTAAAAACGCTCGTTGTGGCTCTATTGATTACCAAATGCGTCAACTGCAAAGCGATAGGTAAGTTTGTGTTTGTTACATGTTTTACGTCGTACGCAGAAAGGGGTATTTCTTATATTTGGTGATAATACTTACTATGTTCAGATTACCTCGACACGATTAATTTATTTAATTCGTACATTCGGTTCACAGTATCAGACGAACTTGATTGTATGCAGTAGACCTTTTACTCGACCGGTCGAGCGCAGCTGATACTCTTTCGACGGAAATTAAATATTTGGCTATACCCCGAGGTTTAATATCACCAGATGGCAGCGACGACTCGACACTGACATGTTAGAAGCACAGTATGCCTGCAATCACGTGTCACTGAAGTTCTGCATATATCCTACAACCACAGTTTCCATTGCCCGGTTATAAAAAAAAAATTAAATATCAATGTGTATCATTGTGTATCAATGTGTGTGTGTGTGTGTGTGTGTGTGTGTGT
>OZ023216.1:31794293-31821793 GCA_963995525.1 Escarpia spicata | reverse complement strand
TGGCATCTCGCGGTTCAAGTGACTCACAGCCTGCGGATAAAAACAATTTTTTAAGTCTAGTGGTTCTTGTCTTAATACTTCTATAGCGCTTGCCAGAGGGAAGAAGTTCAAAGAGATGGTTGGCTGGGTGGGTAGTATCCGGTACAATGCTCTTGGATCTTCGTGCACAGCGAGCATGGTATATAGATTCAATGGATGGCAACTCGTGCCCAATGATTCTAGATGCGCCCTTCACGATAACTTCTAGCCGTTGTTTCTCCTCCTGACTGGCGCGGCCAAACCACACTACAATCGAGAAAGTGAGGATACTTTCAATGATTGCGCGGTAGAATCGTATCATAATCTCCTGAGCAATGCCGAATCTCCTGAACTGCCTCAGGAAGAACAGGCGTTGTTGTGCCTTTTATGTAATGCACAATGTGTTTGTGCACCAGCTGAGATCGTTTGAAATTGTTGTTAAAAGGAATCTAAAAGATTCAACCTGCTCGACCTCAACGCCAATTACCGAAAGAGGGTGGATGGGAGTCTTCTTTTTACGAAAATCAACAATCATTTCTTTAGTCTTTGAAACGTTCAATTCGAGATTGTTATCCGCACACCTTTGGATTGTTTATATTTGTATGTATGATTTATACAATTCAAAATAACATCTACTACCTGCTACTACTACTACTACTACCTGCTACTACTACTACAACTACTACTACTACTACTACTACTACTACTACTACCAGCCAACCATTCTCTGAACTTCCTCCCTGTATGGCGTCTCATCCGCATTCTCAATGCAGCCCTCCACTGTAGTGTCATCGGAAAACTTGATCACAAAGACCGATTGGTCCATGAAGACACAATCATTTGTGAAGATAGTGAATAGGAAGGGGGATAGCACACAACTTTGTGGGGCACCTGTATTTAGGATAAAAGGTATGAAGATACAGTTGTTGACTCTGACAGATTGAGGCCTGTGAAGAAGAAAGTTAATTAGGATCCAGTGACACATGGCAGGATGTACATTCAACAATGAAAGATTATCGAACAGCTTAAATGGGATGATGGTGTTAAATGCTGAGCTGAAGTCAATGAACAGGATCCTGGCATAGAATTCAGGCCTCTCTAGGTACTTCAGAATGTGACGCAGACCTAAAGTTACCGCATCGTCTACTGATGTGTTTGCTTGAAATGCAAACTGGTGCGAGTCCAGGAGGCCGTCGGTGGCCGACTTCAGGTACTTGAGTACTATGCGCTCGAACACTTTCATGGCGACTGAGGTCAGTGCCACTGGACGGTAGTCGTTCAACCCGGTGATGTTGGACTTTTTGGGAATGGGTATGGTAGTGGAAGTTTTGAAGCAGACTGGAACTCTGCACTGCTGGAGAGAGGAGTTATAGATGTCCGTAAACACCGCAGAGAGTTGGTCGGCGCAATTCTTCAGGGTAGATATGGAGATGTTGTCTGGACCCAAGGCCTTCCGCGTGCTCTCTCTCCTGAACAGTTTCCTCACCTCAGCTTCCTGGATTATAAAGGGCGAAGACAGAGAGGTACCTGCTGGAAAAAAGTTAAGCTTGTCATATCTGCTGTAAAAGTCGGTCAGCTGATCAGGGAATGAGGGGTCACTGCTGTTGATGGCCGCTGCGTGTTCCTTGTGCTGCGTAATCTGCCGCAGGCCATTCCAGACAGATCTGGTGTTGTTGGAAGCGAACTGGTCCTCAAGTTTGCGTTTGTATATGAATTTGGCCGTCTTGACCGCCTTCTGCGCCTCGCACTTAGCTCTCCTGAATTCTTCCCTGCTGCCGCTGATGAACGCCGCGTTCTTCGCCGCCAGTTTCTGCTTGATGTCCCTGGTGAACCAAGGTTTATCGTTGCCAAACAGGGTGACAGTCTTTGTCTCCGTGCACAGCTCCTCACACCAGTTGATGTAGGATGTCACGGTGTCAGCGTACACGTCTAGGTCAAGACATGCCTCTTTAAACATGTCCCAATCTGTGCACTCCAGACATCCACGAAGAGCTGCAGTCGACTCGTCCGTTTGCTTCTTGACAGTCTTCTTTGTTGACTTCAACGTTTTAAGTTTCTGTCGGTACGTGGGGATGAGGACGACCGTTGCTTAATCAGACTCTCCGAGGGGAGCCGTGGTGATGGCGGTGGTAGTGGTGGTATCTGTAGTGTGACTATATGTATAAGTGATTCGAGACAACCAAACATTAGTTAAAATAGTCGATTATTTCACGTATTAACATACCGTTTATTTTGTGTGATGTGGAAATGTGTTAGATCAACGTCAGGATTTGTGTTTATATTCCAATTACCATGCGATGTGTGTCTATTACATTAAGTACAACATTGGTTTCGTTGATACCAATCATTCACCAAGTCCAAGCTTTGAACACAGAACAACTGCGGTGTCTACAACGCTAGATATGTGATTATAAACATATGACCACTATGCGTATTAAAATGTAAATATGTCAAATGTGCTTGAAATATAAAAAACTAAATGAAACGGTGGATTACGAAGAAAATATGTAATATGAGTTTTGCAAATTGACGTCCAATGTACAATGAAACTCCAGAGAGCAAGCGGCCAAGGACGCCATCGGCTTATTGTGTCAACCATTATTTCACGTGTGTATTGTCGCCTGCATCAGGTATCACGTATAATTAATTGAGAAATAGGCACATAGGAATCAACATCATTGGGAACTTGACAATTCTGGTCGATTGTATCTTTCTGTTTTCTTAGCAACTGCTTTGTTATAATCATGTTACTGCTGGCAAATCAACTTTACTATAAACTCGGCCGTTCGTGGATACAAGTGCATCTACGCGTGTGCATATTGATCTTCCAAATTGACGGATCCAGAAACTAACATCACAATCAAACATGTACGTGTGACTTCCGTCCAGCCAGGTCAACAAAGTTTACATAACTAAGGTTGCATTATATTTGCCATGCCAATTTTCCCAAATAATACGACTTTTGTTGTTGTCGTCTTCTTCTTTTTCTTGTGTTTTTATTCTTCTTCATCTTCTTCTATGTCTTCTTAGTCTTCTCATCCTTCGTCTAGTTGATGTTGTTGTTATTTTTCTTGTTGTTCTTCTTGTTCTTGTTGTTCTTCTTGTTCTTCTTGTTCTTCTTGTTCTTGTTCTTTTTAAAGAACTAAACTCTTACGAACGTGTCCGGTCCTATATTGAGTTTTTGACCGATTAGCCGCCATATGAGTACATTTATCTCCTGTGTGTGATCGTCTACTTTCCCTGTCGTACGTTTGAAAGTGGATGGAGGAGCAATGTTGAATCCTACAACGTAAACGTACAAGTGCACGAGCAATAACATTGACAATGACAGACCTAATCAACTTATATCATATATCACTTCCAAACTGAGTACAATATTTATTAAACTGTTTCACCCATATGTTGTTGTACATATCTAGGTGGTCGACATTCATGTTCCTCTTATCTTTTTCTGCTCACTTTATCACAATTATTTTCCAAAGCCAACATCCACAATCAACCGCCAGATCTCCTAAAAAAACTACACCAGCAATCATCACGTATTGTTATCATTTTATTCCGTGGTTCTGTGTCACAAATGTTGATATAGTTAAGATACGATAAGATAAGATAAGACAAGATAAGATTTATTGTCTCAATTATGGAGTTGAGAAATTTATCTCGGGTGAGAACAGACATGACTACAATATGTACATAAAAACCATAAAACCATTCGATAAAAATAGCAGATAAATAATACATGCATACACATTACTTATTCTAAAACGACAAATGACATTGTGGCAGCAGGCATCATGAATTAAGTTGTTTAATGGACAGTGGCACGTATGAGTGTTTGTATCTATTAAGCCTGCACCGAGGAGTTATATAACGTCTGCCAGATGGTAGGAGCTGAATTTCATTATGCAGAACATGTTTAGTATCATACATAATCTTGACTGACTGTCTTCTTGGTGTCTGTTCAAAATATCCTGAAGGGAGATCATGGGAAATTTGGAACCTGTGATTTTCATGCCAGTTCTTATCAATCGAGAAAGCTGTGATTTTAACTGAACAGACAGATTGCCAAACCAAGCAGTAATCCCATAGCACAGTATGTTTTAAATAATGGAGTGATAAAAAACAAGTATTTTCTTATCGACACCAAAAGCTCTCAGTCTGCTGAGAAAGTACAACCGCTGGTGGACTTTGGAGCACACACTGCGAACATGGACATTCTAACTAAGTTTGTTATCAAGATGACACCTAGGTATTTGTTCTGACTGACCTGGGCAATTTCTTCACCATGGATAACAACTGGCAAGTGATCGGCAACAATACATTTAGCATCAAAACCATATCTTGAGTCTTGTTGACATTGAGTTTGAGGTGGTTGTTGACACACCAGTGTACAAAGCTTTCAATTTCAGACATGTATGTACTGATGTCAGAATCAACATGTAACAGACCAAGAATAGCCGAGTCATCAGATTTGATTATGTATTTGTTAGTACTGCTGCTGGTACAGTCATTTGTATACAGAATGTACAAAATTGGCGAACTGAGACAACCTTGGGGTGCACCGGTATTTGTCACCACAGTTTGGGAAAGAGTCTGATTTATCTTAACAAGCTGCACTCTGTCTGTTAGAAAAGAACGATATCACTTGATGATATATGGATTGATATTAATTTGTTTCAGCTTAGTGAACAGAATGTGAGGTTAGATAAGATTGAACGCCGAGCTAATGTCTACGAACAATAGTCCAGCATAAGCCTTTGGGTTGTCTAAGTGTTTCAAAATTAAATGGACAACAGTGTTGACAGCGTCATCTGTTCCTCTGCCATGCCTGTAGGCAAATTGGAATGGGTCAAGATAGTCCTGAACGTATAGCTGCAGTTTACGAATCACTATTCGTTCCAAACATTTCATTACAATTGGTGTAAGTCCAAGATATCTGTAATCGTTGTCTTCTTTTGGGAAAGTTTTCTTTGGTACAGCAGTAATATGTGAGGTTCTCCGAAGTATTGGTACCTTGTGGGTCTCGACGGAAAGTTGGAATATGGGACACCAAGCCGGTGCAAGCTCCTCAGCATATGTTTTCAATAAAAAGCCGAAATGCCATCAGGACTAGTTGCTTTTCTACTATGTACATGTTGGAAGACTTTGATGACATCATCTACATCAATTCCAAACCTATCTGCATTACTAACAAACACTTCATTGAGTACAGAATCACATCTACTGGAATAGTCCTGAGTATCAAACCGTCTGTACAAATCAATCATTTCATCAGCAAAAGCCTGTTCATTTGTGGTGTGTATTGGTTTCCTAATACAGTTCTTGTTTATGGCCGACTTCATTGTATCCCATAATGTTTTATTGTTCATGTGATTAAAATGTTTCTCCATTTTGTCCTCTCTCAGTTTGGTGTTGAGTTCCTTTTGCACCCGTTTGACCTATTGTGTGTCTTTCCTTGTGAAAGTCTGCTTTTTCTATGTATGCAGTCTTTGATCTCCTTAGTGATGTAGGGTTTGTTGTTGGGAAAATATGTCAACATTTTTTGGGGATCACAGTCTCGATGCAAACTTGATATAGTCTGTCACTGCATCTGCAGCCGTGTTGATGTCGGGCTTGTCCCGAGTGAAAACCTCCCAGTCTGTGCACATGAAACATTGTCAACAGATCACACATTAACAGTTTTCAGCACAGGTTTGCTTCTCTTCAGGACTGGTCGGTATGTGGGTATGAGATGAACAATATCATGGTATGAATTGGCAATAGGTGGTTTGATCTTTGCCGTGTACGCACCTGGTATATTTCCGTAGCATTTGTCCAGCGTTTTTCCTTTTCGAATATCACAGGCAATATACTGTGAGAAGCCTGGAAGGCTGAATTCCAGCTTACAGTGATTAAAATCACCCAGGATGAACACTAGTGCTTCAGGAGTCCGTCTAGTTGCTTGTGGAAACAGTCTGCAATGACTGTAGCTGCTCGGGCCGCATTTGCACTGGGGGGCACGTAAATAGAACAAACTGGAACATTCCCAAACTCTTTGGGAAGGTAAAAAGGTCTGATGCTTAAACAGAGCAGTTCAACATCAGGGTTGCACATCTTGTCTCTGATTGTGTACTGCCTGCACCACTTGTTGACGTACACACCAATGCATCCCCCTTTGCCCTTCCATGAATGTTCACCTCTGTCTGCTCGAGTGAGCGAGAAGCCATCAATTTCCATAAGAGAATCATGCATGTCTTTGTTCAACCAAGTCTCGGTATTAGTCATGACACAGGCTTCACGAAATTCATAGCATACCTTGGATTGTAATCGCAGTTCGTCCATCTTGGATTTCAGGGATCGTGCTTAGCTCAAAATCATAGAAGGAAGAGGGGGGCCAAGTTTTTTTTCTTCTTCGTAGGCGCTACCTGAACCCGCTTTTTCTTACTCTTCCTCTGGCGTTTTTTCTGTATGTTGTTGTCGAGATGGTTGACTGTGGGCTCTTGGAGATCAATGGGTGGAGCAGTCCCGAGGTGAAAGCAACATGTATCTAGTGTAGGTGAGCACCTGCTCACGCTGGTCGCCATGATCGACGACAGGTGTCATGAAACCTGATGTAAAAAGTTCGCACAAAAGCAAGAGAAGAAGCGTCCACTTTGCGTAACTCGTTGCATATTGTCCCACTTCAAGGATCGTAACAAGTCAATACAACTGAACGTAGACTAGCTAAACAAGCAAAATATTGCAGAAGTCTGTTCAACTAGTTGTTCTCAGTGTTAACCATAGTAAACTAAACCGGTGGACATGAGATAAACTAGTCGCCTTATTACTTGGCCTTGTGGTGGCTGTACGTTAATCCTCATAACATGTACAAATCAAATGTGTCATTACATGTTTAATGCATCACGAAGATGATTAAGGCTCTACTTGCCGAAAAGACCCACAGTATAAATGTGAGTGTCGTCTGCTGCGATACGACTACCAAGTCGACAATGGGTTATGGATTTGGCAGATCACGAAGGGTAAGTAATTACATTGATCATTAAGCTTTTAGAAATATTCCGAGCTTAACTCATTCGTGAGTGCCACGTGTATGCCAATATTTAACCGATTAATGGTGTAGCTTAATTGTCGCTGTTGTGTGTGTTTGGCTGTAAGCAATATTGGATCATTGACTTTAGAATTTTATATTTACCTCGATGGCGGCACTAATGGGTGCGGGTATTGAAGAAACACGACTAACACATTTTACATCGATAAATACGTGTTCAAATAACTGGTCCCACCATACAGGGGCCAATGCGCCTTTTTTGGTTTAGAGTCATCTCCTTTGTTATAACCATGAACTGCCATGAAACTTAAGTTGACTTATAGTGGATGCAGGTAAAGCCTGAGCCACCACTCAGAGCGTGAAGCCATATTTTCTGACTAGACGTTTCGCCCCTGCTTTTGGGAATTGTGAGGTCACGACTCCTGGTTGCATAAACACACACATTTGAGCCAAATTCGATGAAGTATCGACATTTTATTTGTTCTATTCCATATATAACGTTAGCCAGCTACACTCCTTGTACGTCTGCTCTAAATAATCTCGTCTTGGGCAAAATAAGATGTGTCGTGTTTTATATAGCTTGCGATTAGTTATCAGTTTGGTTGCTCTCCCATGAAACCTCTCCATACAGTCTGTCTCTTTCTGATTAAGGTCTACATCACTCCAGATGAGGATTTGCAAAGATTGTTTACATCATAATAATTTTTCTGTTAGTTACTCATATGTTCATGTTTCAGTGTTTTAGTTATACCCAGTTTGCTGGTTGTATTGAATTTGCAATTGGTATACTGATTGTGACGAACCGTGTGCAATTCAAACTGCTAACACTGACATACAAGGCAATTCACGACGAAGGACCATCCTACATCAAAGACATGCTGGGGCATCACAATCCTCAAAGGGCACTTCGTTCGGAGAGCAGGTTGCTGCTGGATGTACCCAAGACCAGGACACAACTGGGGGGAGAACCTTTTCTCTGGCTGCCCCCTACCCTCTGGAAAAATGTACCTCTTTTTTGTTCGCCAGGCTTCATTAACAAATGGATTCAAGAAATAGTTAAATACGTACTTGTTTGCAAGGCATTATATCTATCTATCTATATATATATATATATTTAATGAATGACGGCATTCAGCTGCGAAGGCAAGGTGATATTTGTCCTGTAATAATAGCTGCTTGGCTATCAACCAAACATATATACATAAAAGCTTTTGTTAAGTTTTGTGGGAAAGCACAAAACTATGCTCGCAGGAACGTTGAAGAGGCTTTAAATATTGCTACATCCTTTGACCTTCCGTAGTCTCCCCCTTCATGGCACTCATCTGTTCGGGGTTCGGCTCTGTGCAAAACATCGTAGCTATAAAACTAATGGCAACATTTCTGCTCTTTCACAGTATTACGATGCTGTATATAATGTGAATTAATTATCTTATTTTCTTATGCGTCACAATAAATAAACGTTTACATTTGAGCCGTCGTATAAAACATAATATATATATATATATATATACGTTGCATACACATATATATTTATACACGTTGCTTATATATATGTTTTTTCTTCACCACATTTCTTCATTGTACCTAGCTTTGTTTGACAATTAATCGATTATGACTCCTCGCAGAAACAAAAAGCTAGCACTGACATTTCGATCTAGAACCTACACAAAAACAAAGAGCTAGCATTGATACACATCAGTTAATGTCAAGACATGGTTCTTGCATTTCACCTTGGATGCTCTGTCCCGTCTACGATGTATCTCTTGCGGCCTAACAGCGAAAGATCAGTATCGAGGAAATGAATGGCGTGTCTGTTTTGAAATCAGCCGACTCGCTATATTTCAATCAGCGTGGCCGTGCGTGTCGCCTCCCTGTACGTACTGTGGGCACAATTGACGTACTGTCTACACCGACAAATGTAGAGAAATTGCAAAGTAATTGCGTGTAATTTACTCAGAGATTTGAAAGTAGCTCACGATGGTATCGATGTGATTGATGACTGTGTCTATGATGATGTCGTCGATTTGATAACAATTGACAATCGCATGTGGCTCTGCAGAGCTACTTGATTGAGATCCGTCACGTACGTGTGAAAGGGAGAGAGAGAGAGAGAGAGAGAGAGGGGGGGGGGGGAGGGGGAGACGTTAACTAGTTGTTTGTGAGCGGTACTGGTAACTAATAAACCCACAAACAAAGAAATAAACAAACAAACACACATGCATACACACATACTCTCCCTCCCTCCCTCCCTCCCCCCCCCTCTCTCTCTCTCTCTCTCTCTCTCTCTCTCTCTCTCTCTCTCTCTCTCTCTCTCTCTCTCTCTCTCTCTCTCTCTCTCCTCTCTCTCTCTCTCTCTCTCTCTCTCACTCTCTCTCTCTCTCTCTCTCTCTCTCTCTCTCTCTCTCTCTCTCTCACTCTCTCTCTCTCTTTCTCCCTCTCTCTCTCTCACTCTCTCTGGCTCTCTCTCTCTCTCTCTGGCTCTCTCTCTCTCTCTCTCTCTCTCTCTCTCTCTCTCTCTCTCTCTCTCTCTCTCTCTCTCTCTCTCTCTCTCTCTCTCTCTCTCTCTCTCTCTCTCTCTCTCTCTCTCTCTCTCTCTCTCTTTCTCCCTCCCTCTCTCTCTCTCTCTCTCTCTCTCTCTCTCCGATATCGAAAACGACATCGTTGTTGACCACACCGGACGAGAGATGGTCAACCAAACAAACGAATTAACACAATTGTCATTCATCTATTTTAAGAAATTCCAGCAACGTAAACAGTAACCTTGACGTGACAGAACTCAGAATCAGTTTATTTGACCTATAAATACGATACATATACAACGAATAACGCAAATAATAGATACGGTCGGGGACTCCCATTAAGATATATAATATCGCTAGCACAGGAGCCACACCATAAATATAAACAACAATAAAATTTGCATGACACAAATCAGAATAGCATATGACTTGTTTTCATAGTTGATAATTACTCAATGTATCAACATGCATACATAATACAAGGACTGATTATATGTACTCGTGTACACATTGACGTACATATGTATACTTAGGTATACATTCTAATACGTATTATGAATTACAAATAAAGCAATTATGGATACGACAATTTGATTCATAATTTAAAATAAAAACGTTTTTTGTGTATGTTGAAAAACCATATAAACTGTGGGTGTAAATTGTATTAATGATAATATTTGGTTTATTGTTAACTGTCTCTACTATGTTGTGTTTAATGCATTTTTTCGCAAATTCATGTTTGAATCTGGACATATACACATTATTTCTTTCACGTGTGCAGTGCTGATGAATATCATAGATGCGTGTGCTTGGAAAAACGTTGAAGTAGTAGGGTAAAGATTGTTAATTAATTTATAGTAAAATTTTTATTGTTGGATTTTATAAATGTCATCCAACTTTAGCAACTGAAGTTTTTTTTAAATAGGACTTGTATGAGCATTGTATTTACATAAGGATAGTATTCGTATTGCTTTTTCTGTAATTTGAAAATTCGATGTGCCTGATGACCCCATAAAAGTAAGCCATAATTAATATGAGGGAGAATAAGAGCATCGTACGTAATATATAATGTATTAGGTGGTAAAAAGTGTTTAAGTTTATTTAGTATGCTTATTGTTTTATATATTTTATTTGTTATTTTGTTTTTATGACTCTGCTAGTTTAAATGGTTATTTATTGTGATGTCTAACAAATTTAAATCATTTACACATTCAATGTATGCCCCATCTATTTGTAATACAGGGTATTCTACTTATTTTTAAGGCATATAAAAAATCATGAATTTAGTCTTTTTGGCATTTAGTGACAGTTTGTTGGCTTTCAACCAATTCCTAATCTTTGTTAGTTCTTTGTTAATATTTTCACTTCGCGTTTGGCCTTCTAAATCGTTAAATGTGTTTAGTGTACTAGTAAGGGTGGTGTCGTCAGCATACGTTATGAATTTGAAAAGGTCACCAGAAAGTATATATAATAAATAAGAGTGGCCCTAAAATTGAACCTTGAGGGACACCATTTCCTTAGACTTAACATTTTCAATTTCTACGTACTGCTTACGATTTTGTTAATAACTCGTACAAAGGTCCAGAGCCTTGTCATTCAATCCATAGTAATTTAACTTTTGTACCAATATATTGTGATCAATTGATTGTGTCAAATGCTTTTCATAAATCAAAGTATAACAATAACTGGAGAAACTGAATAAGAATGAAAGAAGCCAATCTACAGCCTGTATAAAAGGCTACAATCTACAGCCTGTATAAAAGGCTACAATCTACAGCCTGTATAAAAGGCTACAATCTACAGCCTGTATAAAAGGCTACAATCTACAGCCTGTATAAAAGGCTACAATCTACAGCCTGTATAAAAGGCTACAATCTTGTGACACATTAGAGAATCGTGAGCCATAGATCTTCGTAAAAAACTATACAAGTTTTTATACAAAGATGGATGACATTAATTAAACACGGCTGTATTGATTACCTTAACATTTCTTTGGTTTGGTCTGAGCCACACAAAAACCCTGACCGATGCATATAAGTCATACATGTCTTATTTTGCATGAAAATCTGTGTGATGTCTAAATATATATATATATATATATACATATATATGTATATATATATATATATTATAATAGAAAGAGAGAGGAGAGGGAGACGTAGAGACGGCGGACTCCTCTATGTTGTTAATGTTATATTGTTGTCAAACCGTGTCTTCTTTAAGAAGCAGACAGTTACACGAGTGTTGATCATAGAACGGAGTGGTTTTTCGTGCTTTTCCTATTGTGTACTTCTTGTGTCAGGTAAGGAGAATACTAGTAAACTAGTAAGCATGGCGCTGTTGTCTGTCACACGTGATCACGCCACCCCGTCTTCTTGCTAGTCACCGTCTTTGAATTAGAGAAGTGACTCACCTCAGTTCGGATGTCGTTCAGACACCAATGAGAAATGTATTTGTGAAACTACGCGCGAGATGTACCTTAAGCACAGTATATACTTCTTTATATACATACAAACATACATAGATACATGCATACATGCATACACGGCATACATGCATACACGGCATACATGCATACACGGCACACAGGCATACACGGCACACAGGCACACAGGCGCACAGGCGCACAGGCGCACAGGCGCACAGGCGCACACGCACACAGGCACACAGGCACACAGGCACACACGCACACACGCACACACGCACACACGCACACACGCACACACGCACACACGCACACACGCACACACGCACACACGCACACACGCACACACGCACACACGCACACACGCACACACGCACACACGCACACACGCGCACACGCGCGCACACACACACGCACACACACACGCACACACACACGCACACACACGCACGCACACGCACGCACACGCACGCACACACACGCACACACACGCACACACACGCACACACACGCACACACACGCACACACACGCACACACACGCACACGCACGCACACGCACGCACACGCACGCACACGCACACACACGCACACACACGCACACACACGCACACGCATATACGCGCATACGCACATACGCACATACGCGCATACGCACATACACACATACATACATGCATACATGCATACATACATACATACACGCACATATTCTGATGTACGTACACGTACGCGCGAACACACAGACGTGCGCGCGCACCCATGCACATGCACTCCATGTTTAATTAAAGCGATTCTTTAAATATTCATGTTAATATGATTATGTAATTATATGCCTGTATTTCATTAGAATTATGTTTTATTAATCACTAATGACCCTGTCAATATATCGAAAAATTACTTTGGCTCCACCTTCACGATCTGTGTAATGCATGCTCATAAATATTATGATGTTGAATCCAACAGACCTTATACCGAAATATATATGAAATAAATATTAATATACACTAACTTGATATGGCAGCACTGAGTTTGCATTGATCAAAAATGGCAATAGACTAAGCAAAAAGTAGAAAACGTGTACGTTGCCTCAGGGCAGCAACGTCCAATAAAGGGTGTTAATAGTTGCAAGAAAAACGTCATCAACATGTGTGTATTTAGATTAGCCACCGCCATGCAAAAGATATTAAATTTGTTTCTGTTAATGGCCATTATATGATGGAAATAAAGTTATAAAATTACAAAACTTTAAAAGCAACGCACATTTTAAAACACTGTTTTCAGTCATCATTGGTGCATTTAACTCAAGAAGATCCCTAAAACATATTGAATACTGTGGAACATTTATATTTTGTGAATTTTCTAAATTATTGTAAAAGCAACTTTGTCGACACCTTATTATACACTACTCCCACTACAGTTCACTTAACACAAACTTGTTTCAACAAATTTGAAGAATATGCTGTACTACACAATCCAAACATGATGAACATAAGAAAGCATACATTTTATTATGTACTCCTATTTGGCAACATAATGACAGGATGTGCATTTGAATGCACAAATCGATCGATGACACAATTCCATTTGAAACATATAGTGATGTACATATTCCCAGCAGAAGCCACACGGAACTTATATGGCAGAACAAAGTCAGACATCTTCTTCACTACTGCGTCAGTTTACACATTGTCCAATTAATAGCACTGCTATGCATTTTGATACACAAAGCTATCAGATGCACACATCCATTTGAAACAGGAATTGATGTAAAGCGTCCCAGTAGATGTCGCACAGCACAGTATGGGACAAAACAAAGTCAGGCACCATGCGTGCATGAATATTCATTACACTCAAGCTGCATAATTAATCATCCACGTGGCAGGAAGCTAAAAATGATTCTCGTAAACACAATTATTTATCGGCTTTTTGCGCAGATAACACCCAAATTATGCATAAAAATGCGAGGCATAAGTAGCAGAGAAAGTACTTATGGGAAATTATCACGTTTTGATACAGTATATCTCGAATGTATATTAGCTTACAAAGAATCGCGGCTTAATGGTGCCGCGCACACGTGTGTATTAGTCGAGAATAGGAAGAAACACAGTTGTCAAACGAGGAGAGTACAGTCAACAAATAGGACCGCACTAAATGATTGCATGTGCATAATCGCACTGCAGGCATGACCGAAACATTGCCATACCTAACTATTATGTTGCAAGGCTTTAAGTGTTAATATATTATACTAACGTATTTACCCATTTAATTTCCTTCACAATGTCTATGACGCTGTTTATGTTTGACTGGCATGCCTATTTGTGTTTTGTTACGTTATATTTGTGTGTGTGCGTGCGTGCGTGCGTGCGTGCGTGCGTACGATTTTTTTATGTTTATTGTATAACGTTACTTTTATTTTACTAATTTAAACAGACATACACAAAGCATTTTACACATGTCGTGATGCCTGACATATTCGTCTTACCAATTGGCGATTTACAGACGAGCCGTTACCCTCTGACGAACAGCGTCTCTATCGTCGGCTAATGCGACATCTGGACAAGGCGGTGCGACCTGTCCGCAACTCCTCAACTCCCGTGGTGGTCAAACTGGGCATAACTCTAACTCAAATATTCGATCTGGTAAGTTGGCCCTAATTCAAACACACGTTTTCTTTACAAAACGTGTTTCACTCTACTTCACAATCCTTTGTGCGCCGGAAACCGTCGCCCAACATGTTGTTTTCTATAATGTTAGATGGAGCCAACGGGATTTAGTGAAAGGTTGTAGATATCACGTATACAGTGGCAGTTGTAGCGGGATTGAAAGTTTCACTGGTACAAAGTAATTATGAATATCGAAGTGAATAACATGTTCCCTATAATGTCTGAGCCGAAGCATTGTTTTTCAGGGGGTTTTGTATTTGCGAAGGTTTTACCCAATCGCGTCGCGCAGCAATACTTTACATATAGTAAATTAAACTATGTTGCGCGCTCGTTCGAGTACTTGTACTGTTTAATAATGCTCGAATAGAATGCCATAACTGTTGCTAGTATTCATTATTTATTTAATATTTTGTTGAAATTATGTGTATGTCAACATAAACACGTATGCAAAGCTGTCTGAAACTTAATTACGTATATCTACATGTCAAATCATAGAATGGTGGCGCTTAAGAAGTAATTTATTTATTTATTATTATTATTATTATAATCCACCATGTTTTCGATGGTAATATGATTACGCAAGTGTCCAGAGGAGAAGCAAATGGACGTGGCTAGAGATTGACGGGAAGGCAGCACTGGGTTGTGTGCACCTTGAGACTCTCTACGTGACATATGGTTGATGTTAGGGCAGCGGTGAGATGTCCTTGAAGCTGCCTGCAGCAGAAGCCATGATAGCGGATACAACGTATGAGATAACATAAAGGTGTCGTGGTTGGATCCGGGATGTCGGGTGAATTTGGTTTAAAACAGTTACTTGGTGCATTTTGTCATGCAGTATTTATCGTGGTGATGGAATTAATCAGCAGGAAGATCAATAAGAACGACTGTGCTAAGAAAATTATTGATGCGGACAATCGGGTCACAGTGGCAGAGAGCATGATTTACAAGAAGCGCTGGAGGAGATTTGGTCAAGAAGCATGGGTGAGCTTGGAAAAAGAAGACATGAAATGGATTGGACATCACGTTGGAGGGAAGAACAAAAAGCAAGAACGGATCGACTAACAAAGAGATATTAGGCGGTTAAACAGCTTGTCTATCTGACTAACGTTGACAACGATTAAGATAGAAAATGTTCGAATGAAAAAGATCGTAGTTGGGCGCAGACTGCCATGGGGTAGGACGCATTCAGAGATTGAGCGAGTGGATATTGAGAAAACACAGAAACTGAAGAAATGTATTGAAGGAATAAAGAAGACCAGAATTAAAGTGCATGAGTATAATACAGGCGTTGTATACAATGTATATATATCTGCAAAAGAAAGGTAGAACTAGCAGACTGGGAGGAAATGGAGGAAGAGCAGGAGCAATGGAGGTTAGTTGTTGACAGTGCGAAACAAAACACATAATATAGACATGGGCCCACCTCTCAACGACAACATGGAGATGGTCACATGACATAAAGCAGTGGAACTAGTCTATTATACCAGAATAGAAAGTGCACTTGCAGAACGTCAAAATTATGTTTGTTTATAAAGGTGTATTTGACGAATATTCTGAACCAAGCTATCATATTTGACGGGCCTTTGCATGTTGGAAGTCTCAACAACTTGTGTACCAACTTCTATATATAATGTAATATACATAAACAGATTGCATTAATTGAACGTCAACAATGCAGGCCTATCAGATTTATGTATTAACACCACACAACTAAATATAGCTGGTGACAAACCTGTGGGCTGGGCGACCATTACTGCCAATGCCAAATGGACGACGGAACAAGTTATGTACATAATTGAGCGGGATTCGTAGATTGCACAAGACGATGGCTTGTTTGCGTTGATCGATTATCGAATACGCCAAACGTAGTATGCTATCCATCGTCGAACTAGCGGAACGAACCATGTCTTGTCACAAAAAAGACTAAGGAAACAGTCAGATAATAACAGACAAATGCGTTTGGCGTTTTATGCAAAATAGTATAAAATAATTGTAATACAAACCACTCCTTGTAAAAACACACGAAGTAATCAGTTAATTGCAACACGGGTTTCTAAAGATGCCGTCATGCCTAACCAAAATATAATGTTCGTTTGAAGACATTAAAACAAAGATACATGATGGTGAATGCTTTAATTCATTGATGGGTCACCAGTGTATGTTATCTACATTGATGGGTCACCAGTATATGTTATCTACATTGATGGGTCACCAGTGTATGTTATCTACATTGATGGGTCACCAGTATATGTTATCTACATTGATGGGTCACCAGTGTATGTTATCTACATCGACGGGTCACCAGTGTATGTTATCTACATCGACGGGTCACCAGTATGTGTTATCTACATCGACGGGTCACCAGTATGTGTTATCTATATGGACGGGTCACCAGTATGTGTTATCTACATCGACGGGTCACCAGTATGTGTTATCTACATTGATGGGTCACCAGTATGTGTTATCTACATTGACGGGTCACCAGTATGTGTTATCTACATTGACGGGTCAGCAGTATGTGTTATCTACATTGACGGGTCACCAGTACGTGTTATCTACATTGACGGGTCACCAGTATGTGTTATCTACATTGACGGGTCACCAGTATGTGTTATCTACATTGATGGGTCACCAGTATGTGTTATCTACATTGACGGGTCACCAGTATGTGTTATCTACATTGACGGGTCACCAGTATGTGTTGTCTATATTGACGGGTCACCAGCATGTGTTATATTGGTGACCCGTCAATGTAGATAACACATGCTGGTGACCCGTCAATGTAGATATGTTATTTCCTGAAAACGTTTGATAAAACGCCACATCGGCGATTGTTACTTACACTAAAAACCGACCGAAGGTGTTGGCAGTAGACTGATCAACCTGATAGAAAAATGGCTGAATGGCAGAAGACAGAGTTATAATAGGCGTGCAGTGGCACGGTGGATAGAGCATCTGACTCTCAATCGACATAACCCGGGTTCGAATCATATGCTGCCGGGTCGAACTGTGTTCTTTTACTCTACGCTGCTCCAGTTCATTCAGCTGGATGAATGAGTACCTGGCTATATACAGTGGATATTTGTTTATGAATTGTTTGCACATTAATTGCACTGTGGCTGACAGCTTCCCAGAAAAATTGAGATGGTGTTCAATTGAACAGGTCTGCCAAGGAGTAGAGTGTAAAGTACTTTGAGCAGTCCTGAGGACTGGATATTGCGCTATATAAGAACTTAATTTATTTAACCTTAAGCTGACAAATTTCAAACTGTAAACGAGTGTTACAGAGGAGTACGCCCATGATCAGTAGTACAACCTATATTATTATAAACATGTGCAAATGTTTTAGAAGAATCTTTACAGACCAATTATTAGTATACATAGTTATAGGAAATGTGTTAGATCATATCAAACAAATAAAAAATAGGTCATGCTACGCCTTTGTTTTATGTGTCTTTATCTTAACAATAATTGGTAACCGTATAATTGCGGTTATCCATTGCAGTATCACGAGATAACTTATTACCACTTTTCAATGATTGGCGACTTTCGAATATTGACGAATAAACTCTTCCTACATAAATTTCAAACACGTTAAAACATTCTAGTAAATAGATGAATTAACTTAAAGGCTATTGTTCCCCGTATTTGTCTGTATGCTGTGTCATTGATGAATATGTTGTCAGTTCGTTTTATTCGACAGGACGAACGAAATCAAGTTCTGACGACCAACGTGTGGCTGGATCAGGTATCGTAATCATATCATATCTCCACCTGAGAACACCAATGCTTACATAAACGATAGCTAAAACAAAGGTTAGAACCCCTCATGTACGAGAACTCGCTATGGTGAACATAACAATAACGCCATACCATGTCCAACTATCCTCTAGCTATAGAAGGACACCTGGCATAAGAAAGACCCGCTTAAAACAACTGTGAAGTTCCCGTTCAGCTTCGTGGTGTGCCATGGTGCACCTCTAAATGGAACATTTTGGTCGAGTTCCATCATGTCCCATATATTAATATTCCTCTGTATTTGTCAACATGTGGACAACAAACTGTTTGTGCGGCAACTGTCGTACTACGTTTACTGCGAAAACACCTGCACAATACCAATTACCATATCGCTAACTCATTGGCAGTCGATCGTATACCCATTTTGTATCGACAGCTGTATTATTACCTAGCGTATTTACCCAAACGTATGTGAAGCGTGTTGTTTAATTGTGCTACTATGGCACCGTTGCTCCTGTGCAGGAATGGACGGACGAGAAGTTGGTGTGGGACCCGGCGGAGTATGGCGGCCTCAAGAAGCTGAGACTGCCGTGTGACCTCATCTGGCTGCCCGACATTGTTCTCTATAACAGGTAGGTGGAATGGTCCGCACGTCACATGACATGTAGTAAGCATAGTCCGTATGTCAAATAACGCATAGTAGGCATGGTCCGCACGTCATATAACAAGTACTATTTATACACAAAACTCCACCAACACTACTGTTGGTAGCATCAGCAGCTATTACACCACTACAACCCCAACAACCCCAATAGGAATAATACCAATGACAGTAACAACAACAACAACAACAGCAGCAACAGCAGCAACAACAGGAGCAGAAGGAGCAACAACAACACCAACAAGAATAACTCCATTAAAAATCAATAGCAGCAGCAGAAGCAAAAAAGTATAACAACAACCACAGTGACAATAAAAGCAACTGCAATAAGAACAGCAGCATGAGAAACAGCAGCAACAGCCGCAGCAGGGACAAAAACAACAACAACCACAGCAACAACACCAGTACAACACAACAATTTTATAAACCAGAGTGCAGATCTCTGTATCGTATGTTCTGTTTGTCCGAACACATCTACATAAGCTTCACATTTTGTAGACGTGCAAATGGGCCAAATTATGTTGTTTAATTAATTAACAATTACAGGTTTAAAATTGTATCCGGTGGTTTTCCGATGGGATAGGATCTTGGCCGCTAACGGAATGTCAGCTTTGTCATTCAACCGTCCAGGCAGGTTAGCGCGTTGCTATTGCTACAAAAGTTACCAAGCAACAAACGCATTGGCATTGTATACTAACATTGTAGCTATCCATGGGCAACGTATAATATATTTTATCTAGGTAAAACATTGATAGTTGTCATTTCTCGCCGCGCAACGCCGAGGTAACTCTGCTAGAACTTATTCGTGATTCGGTAGTGGTACTGTCTCACCCTTATAATAATCTTTATTGATACATAATGTTAAGTACAGCACAGATGTAGCAGTAATATGAAACATGTATACATTACGTAACAAATGGAACGAAGCAACACATTGCTTGTGTTCCTTATTTATGTCATATTTGAAATGAAAACTATGATTCGTGTAAAAAACAACATAATACATCAACGTAAACATCTTCATAATAAACTAACTAATTATTTAATAGTGCATTATACGTGTACCGTAACACTGAACACCAGGTACATCTTAACATGACAACATTATACGTGTACCGTACACTGAACACCAGGTACATCTTAACATGACAACATTATACGTATACCGTAACACTGAACACCAGGTACATCTTAACATGACAACATTATACGTGTACCGTAACACTGAACATCGGGTACATCTTAACATGACAACATTATACGTGTACCGTAACACTGAACACCAGGTACATCTTAACATGACAACATTATACGAGTACCGTAAGACTGAGCACCGGGTACATCTTAACATGACAACATTATACGAGTACCGTAACACTAAACACCGGGTACATCTTAACATGACAACATTATACGAGTACCGTAACACTGAACACCAGGTACATCTTAACATGACAACATTATACGAGTACCGTAACACTGAACACCGGGTACATCTTAACATGACAACATTATACGAGTACCGTAAGACTGAGCACCGGGTACATCTTAACATGACAACATTATACGAGTACCGTAACACTGAACACCAGGTACATCTTAACATGACAACATTACATTAAAGCAGAATTTAGCATATGTTTGGTAGAATTAGTTGCTTGGTCATTTGTTTGAACATATGAAGAGATGTACAATATTGTAAATAGTTATTTGTAATAAATGTATTCCATATTTTAGGACCAACATAAGCCAAAGACAATTGTCTGCGATTAGTCTTGCAGTATGGTATTTTATGTGTTACTTCCTGCCTTGTATTATATTTATGTGTGGATATTTGCAGGACAAATACATCATGATATATATCTGGCAACATACCCCTATTATGCTTGTACATTAGAATACAGCATAAATATTTATTTACGTCATAAATATTCATTATTTGATAAGATGTAAATAAAGGCTGTGTATGATCAATAAATCCTACATGACTTATTACACGCAAAACTCGTTTTTGGAGTAAATGAATTTTAGCAAGGTATATATTCGGGGCCCTTCCCCAGACGACATTACAATAAGTAATATATGGGTATATAAACATGTAATACAGATTTAACAATGATTTGTTATCTAATTTGTTTGTCACCTTTTTATAATACCAATATTCTTAGAAATTTTATTTGATATATATTTAATGTGTGTGCTCCAATTCAATGTATTATTTATAAGCAAACCCAAAAACTTTATCTCATGTACAGTGTTAATTTGTATGCCGTCTATGCAAATGTTATTATACCTCTCTCTTATACTGATCGTATTACTAAAGGTCACTGTGTGAGTTTTCTGTATATTCAAAGAAAGTTTATTAATTTTAAGCCATGAAGATAGTTTTTTTATTTCAGAGTTCAGAACATTTTCCATTTCATCTATATTGTTGCCTTGTATAAAGATGCTCGTGTCATCAGCAAACATAATGGTAAACGTTGTGTCAGATAAAGTAGATAAATCATTTATATAGATAAGAAAGAGTAAAGGTCCCAGTTTTTAAGGGAAGATTTTGTTCCATAAAATTTTACTCGTTGTTGTCTGTTACTTAAAAAGTTACGAATCCATTGGAGTATATTCCCTCTGATTCCATAATGTGTTAATTTTCTCAATAATATATTATGATTAACGGTATCAAAGGCTTTGGCTAAATCCAGAAATAACCCAATTACGTGCTCTTTGGTATAAATTGCCTTACTAATTTAGTCAATTAGCAGTGAAATAGCCATATCAGTGGAATATCCTTTCGTAAATCCAAATTGGGAATTAGACAATATGTTATGTTTCATTATGTAATTCATTAATCTATTGTACATTAATCTTTCAAAAACCTTTGAAAATACAAGCAAGACAGAAATAGGCATGTCATTATTAATAAATGATGTATCGCCATTAAAAAAAACCGGGAACTATATCAGCTATTTTTAGTTGATCAGGAACATATCCTTGATCAAATGATAAATTTACAATGTAACTTAAAGGATCAAGTAGGTTGGAGAAGGCCTGTTTGACAATAATAGGTTTTATGCCATCCCATCCAGGACTAGAGTTTTAAAAATTCTTAATAAGTCCCTTTATCTCATCTGGTGTGGTTGGCGACAGATACATTGAATTTTTATAGACTCCTTGGAGGGAATCATCAGGACTCTCTGATATGACTGGTATTTTATCAGCCAGTTCTGGACCTATACTTGTAAAATATTCATTAAATGTATCAGCTATGCATTTTTTTTTTATTTACCGTCAATTAGTAATTTGTCATTAGATAAAAATGCTTCCTTCCTTCCTATAATACTCTTTAAAACTATCCAAGGTTTTTTTGTAAATTACCCTTGTGCTGTTGAAGCTCACGTCGATAGTATTCTCTTTCTGCTAATAAGACAATTTAATTTATTTCTATATCTTTTATAAATAGTTTCATTGAAGACAGTCGGTTTTTTCAAGTAATACATATACAATTTGTGTTTAGTTCTAATGGAGTGTCGGAGTCCCATAGTAATCCACGGTTTATGTTTTCTTTTCCTAATAGTTGTGTTAGCTAACGGAAATGAATTATTGTATGCAACTAATATCTCATTAATGAATACGGAATAACTTTCTTGAGGATCTCTGCATGCATAAACGTCATCCCAGCATATTTAATCTATACTCTCTTTGAATGTAGCAGTAGTCTGCGCATTATATATTCTAGTCGCTATTGTCATTTCTACCTTTGTGCTATCAGTATGTTTAGTGAGCAAAAATATTGGTCGGTGGTCAGAAATATCTGTATATATTATTCCATGCAATTGATAATTTGCACCAATTAAAACATTGCTGTATATATTATCGATGACAGTGGCAGTTGTTGTTGTTATTTTAGTAGGCTTGCTGATAAGGGGTATAAATGCCTGTTGGAACATTGCATCTATGTAATCTTGGGTGTCCGTGTGACTACCATAATTAAGTAGATTAATGTTAAAGTCACCCATTATGTAACACTGTTTATTATCAACCTTGAGAGTTTGTATAATATTGATAACATGTTCTGAGAAAACAGTAATGTTTGTATTAGGTGGTCGATAGACAACACCTACAGTTGTTTTGTTATTGCATGTCTTAGACCGAGTCTTGACTTAAATAAAAAACGCATTCCAGATATTCAGTTATGACACTCATTTCTGGTAATTCAGTACACTCAAGGGACTTACGAACATATAAGGATACACCACCTCCCTTCTTGGAAGGCCTAGTCAAATGTATACTTTTGTACTCTGGCAATTCATACAGATCAAGATTGTCATTATGTAACCAAGTTTCGCTTAGACCGATGACCGAGAACCTGTCAGCGATCAGTGACAAGAAATCACCCAATTTGCTAATGTTCTTTGGCAAGCTTCGGATATTTAAGTAGGTATCAGTAATTTAACCTCAGTGTCATAAGTACTACTCAACCACAAACGTATATACTGAACATAAACGGAGTTAAGCTATATCGACCATACGTAGTCTTCGTCGTCTTCTATGACTAACAGTTGTCGTCGTGTATTAAACAACGACGCGTGAAGCTCTTCGTTCCTTGATAGTCTTCTGCTTCGGCTCCTCTCTCCAGCAGTGCAGAGTTCCAGTCTGCTTCAAAACTTCCACTATCATACCCATTCCCAAGAAGTCCAACATCACCGGGCTGAACGACTACCGTCCAGTGGCATTGACCTCAGTCGCCATGAAAGTGTTCAAGCACATAGTACTCAAGTACCCGAAGTGGGCCACCGACGGCCTCCTGGACACGTACCAGTTTGAATATCAACCAAACAGATCAGTAGACGATGCGGTAGCTTTAGGTCTGCATCACGTTCTGCAGAACCTATGCCAGGATCCTGTTCATTGACTTCAGCTCAGCATTTAACACTATCATCAAATTCAAGCTGTTCGATAAACTTTCATTGTTGAATGTACATCCTGCCATGTGTCACTGGGTCCTTAACTTTCTTCTTCTCAGGCCTCAATCTGTCAGAGTCAACAACTCTATCTCCAGACCTCTTATAGTAAATACAGGTGCCCCACAAGGTTGTGTGCTATCCCCCTTCCTGTTTACTATCTTCACAAATGACTGTGTCTCCGTGGACCAATCGGTCCTTGTGGTAAAGTTTTCCGATGACGCTACTGTGGATGGCTGCATTGAGAATGCGGATGAGACGCCATACAGGGAGGAAGTTCAGAGAATGGTTGGCTGGTGTGCGGATAACAATCTCGAATTGAACGTTTCAAAGACTAAAGAAATGATTGTTGATTTTCGTAAAAAGAGGAATCCTATCCACCCTCTTTCGATAAATGGCGTGGAGGTCGAGCAGGTTGAATCTTTTAGATTCCTTGGAACAACAATTTCAAACGATCTCAGCTGGTGCACAAACACACTGAGCATTACAAAAAAGGCACAATAACGCCTGTTCTTCCTGAGGCAACTCAGGAGATTCGGCATTGCTCAGGAGATTATGATACGATTCCACCGCGCAATCATTGAAAGTATCCTCACTTTCTCGATTGTAGTGTGGTTTGGCCGCGCCAGTCAGGAGGAGAAACTACGGCTAGAAGTTATCGTGAAGGGCGCATCTAGAATCATTGGGCGCGAGTTGCCATCCATTGAATCTATGTACCATGCTCGCTGTGCGCAAAAATCCAAGAGCATTGTACGGGATACTACCCACCCAGCCAACCATCTCTTTGAACGTCTTCCCTCTGGCAAGTGCTATAGTATTAAGTATTAAGACAAGGACCACTAGACTTAAAAATAGCTTTTATCCGCAGGCTGTGAGTCACTTGAACCGCGAGATGCCATGTTACTGTTTTCAGTCGGTTTAGATTTTATGTCGCCATGCTAAAAAAATGTTTAATGTATTTTTAATATTTTTATATATATTTTTTTATTGCTTTATTTATTAACTTTACTACATGTATATGCATACGTTTTAACTGTCAGCTTAGTTTTAGATCGTTAGCTAATTTATTTATACATTTATTTATTATTTATTTTACTACATGTAAACTTTGTAACTTTTTAGGTAATGTTCAGACGGTATTAATATTATGTTATCAAGTTCATTTTATGTCAATAGATGTACGACTGTCTTAAAATATGTTGGCCTTGGTTTAAATTTATACTAGTTTTAGCATAGTTTCATAATGTTTCCGATTATATATTTTGCGTGTGCATGGTGGGGGGGGGGGGGGCAGGGGAGACAAGCGTGCATGTATGTTGACGCCACAACGCCAAGAATTCCTCGTACATTTTAAATGCTACTTGGTAATAAACAGCCTGAATCTGAATCTGAATCTGAAGTGTTTTACAAGTTACTTGCCCTGATCGGTGTTGTTTCCTCGGATGTCCAACTCTGTTTCCAGGGAATTCTGGGAAATCTATATATTTCAGATAAATACGATACCAGCGGGTTCTAAACAAATGCACATGCACCAGTACCAGACTCCGCGTGGCGTCAAAACAACAGCGGCTGAACATGTAGAACACTAACATATTGTGGATATCAAACGGGTTTGAAGGAGACGGCATCCACTGGTGACACCAGGAAGCTCCAAAAGTCTCAGATCTGGTTTCCGGGAAATGTAGACGGAAATAACATGCGCATGGTTCAATCAAACCAACAGAATTGACCACTAACACAATAACACCGTCGCCGCGATTCGTAATTGTCAGGCGAAGAACCGTGGGCAGATAAAAAGATGCACACGCATCATAGCTTTTTATCGATATCGGATTAAACAACCGCGTATAGAACCTAATCGAATGTACCAGCTGCCGTATTTTAAAGTCCGTCTTGTCGATTGGCATTGGGCAAAATGTGATTTACTAATTGTTCACTGCCAGATTGGCATACATCCATGTATGCGAGTGTAGTGCGAATATTGCTAGTACCGTGGATCCTTTCGGCTCGGTTTATATTATTATATAATTTATATATAATGACATAAATCAGAACGTGCATGCTGGAAAACGCAATATTTTAGAATGCAAATTGCATGAGCTTGTTTTGATAATATTATATCTTGGACGTACTGTCCGTCAGCAAATACTGCGCCCATGCGTGTAGTGATTTATTTGTGTGTTATAGAATTGACTCTTGTTAATATGCACCCCGATAAACCGGAAACGTCGTCATCCGGACATTTGTTTATGCGAGCGGAATTTCTAAATTGCTAATACAACCCGTCATACGCGTGATTTGCTTATCCTGGAATTATATATTACAATTAAATTGTTTTCGTAGAACAAATACAATAACAGCGACAGCGGCAGCAGCAGCAGAAGCAGCAGCAGCAGCAGCAGCAGCAGCAGCAGCAGCAGCAGCAGCAGCAGCAGCAGCAGCAGCAGCAGCAGCAGCAGCAGCAGCAGCAACAACAATAATAATAATAACAACAACAGTAATACTTATTATTATTATCATTATTATTATTATTATTAATATTATTATAGCAATAACAACACAAACAAGAAAACAATACGAATTTCAAAAACAGCAAAAACAAAAACATCAAAAACAGAAATAAACGACAATAACAACAAAACATCAGCAACAACGCTAACACCAATGCCGACAACAACAACGCTAGTAGTAAACGCAACAGCAGCAAAAGCTGCAACAACAGCGGTAGACACAGCAACTGTCGCCGAGTAGGCTCAATACTGAAGAAAAACAGCCTGTGATCGTTAATGACAAGCATGCGTGCGCAATCAAATTAATCATTCTGATGTTGAGTTGTTTTTTCCCCGCCAGTTTCGACGATTACTCGGGGTCGTACATGCGCAGTCTGGCCATGGTGTCTCACGACGGCACCGTCTTCTGGCCTCCCATTGTCCGCTTCCGGAGTTCTTGCAAGGTGAACCGCGTGACGGGCAGCCGCCAGCCTGGCAGTAATTTGTATTATAAAACCATACGGTTATCTGTCTGCCTGTGTATATGGTTATCTGTCTTGTCTGTGTGTTTATGTGTATGTCTGTCTGTCTGTCTGTCTGTCTGTCTGTCTGTCTGTCTGTCTGTATGTATGTCTGTATGTATGTCTGTCCGTCTGTCCGTCTGTCTGTCTGTCTGTCTGTTTGTCTGTATGTCTGTCTGTATGTCTGTCAGTCTGTCTGTCAGTATGTCTGTCTGTCTGTCTGTCTGTCTGTCTGTCTGTCTGTCTGTCTGTCTGTATGTATGAATGCCTGTCAGTCTGTCTGTCTGTCTGTCTGGCTCTCTGTCTGTCTCTCTGTCTGTCTCTCTGTCTGTATCTCTGTATGTCTCTCTGTCTGTCTCTCTGTCTGTCTCTCTGTCTGTCTGTCTGTCTGTCTGTCTGTCTGTCTGTCTGTCTGTTTGGCTGTCTGTTTGGCTGTCCTCTCTCTCTCTCTCTCTCTCTCTCCTCTCTCTCTCTCTCTC
>OZ023216.1:31742805-31794093 GCA_963995525.1 Escarpia spicata | reverse complement strand
AGAGAGAGAGAGAGAGAGAGGAATGTACGTTGTCGATGAGCCAATTTGCTACAATTCATTCATCAACGCTGTATGTTAGCATGTTGCGCTTGTGTGAATGCGCAATTAAATGTCTTGGCGAACGTTCCTATGAAATCCACCAAAATTGCAAAATAAAACTGAATGTGCTGCTGATCCACACATCATAGACATCGTTCTATCTTGACATATAACGGCAATGTGTCTTGTTTTGTTTTTGTTATTCAGTGTTGCACAGTGGCGAAAACATCCAATGTGTGACAATACATGCGACAGACGTTGCACGTGTAAATTGTTTGCATCATAGTCGATGGTCATTCTCACCGACTCTCACTCTTCTCCGTGGGGCGCTGTAGCGTAGGGTTTAAAACATCGCACTCTCACTGGAGAGAACCCGTATTCGAATCCTCTTGCTACCGTTTCGAAGCTTGGATAATTTCGTTCACTTTACGTTGCTCCAGTTCATTCACTTGTAGAAACGAGTAAACTGGTTCAGGCAGTGGTGGATATATACACACACACACACACACACACACACACACACACACACACACACACACACACACACACACACACACACACACACACACACACACACACACACACACACACACACACACACACACACACACACACACACACACACACACACACACACACACGCACACACACACACATATGCAAATAGTCTTCGCATAGTATAGGTATAACAGAACTTCCAAGAGAAGTCGAGATGGTATTCGAACGAACATGTCTGCCGGGGTTGAGGTGTAATGCGCTTTGAACAGTCTGTCTACCGCGCTATATAAGAACATACCGTTTACAGTTAATTTATTCCCCCTTCTGCCTTCCGGATTCCGCACCTCATTCCCATGGCACCAGTTGTTATGGTCTGCCGGAGCAGATTAATGACTTACTGTGTCACTTACAAGCACCCCTTGAGGGAAGATCTGGCCGGCCGACATACGTTGCACCGGAGACATGTTTTCGGTAGAGGATCAACGCAATAAGTGACACAAACTGTTATTCGGTATTCTACTGCGTTCAATAGCATACACGTTATCGTGTGATTGTCACTATAACGCAATAATACTTTTCGCTTGTATTTAATATAAACTGTTTTGAAATGTCCATTCTAGTCACTGTTTAGAACCACACTGAACGTGAAATATAGCAGTCACGTTATGACATTTTGTAGCGCAGTGTTGCATCATGAATTACAACGCTGATTTGTACAATCCAGTTTGGTTATATCCCCTCCAGGCATAAAATGGCACATGCAAATGTGTTAACGTTATGCAACCTTGATACTTTTTGCGACAAAGATATATGCAGAATACATACGACTACTGCTTGGAATGTGTTGAACAAATAAGTAATAGACCTGGTGGTGTACTACATATATCGGGAGTAGATATTTAGTTGTTAGCGCGCCCGACATTCCATCGACATACTTCATACCAAATCCGGGCATTGACAACGTGGAGTCACAGGCTGTCAATGCGTGGAATGTTGTTTTGTATGTTTGCTGTTTGTTGGTAATCTGACGGACAGGGTGACATTTCTTTTGGCTGTTTGGTCAAACGTCAGAGATATTCTTGTCGCCAATAAAACGAAGTAATAAAACGAAAATGAGATTACGTATGACAACTGATCGATATATATGTGGTGGTGACTGCGTCACATGACGGCAGTGTGACGAGCTGTGTCCTCGGTGTGCCTTATTAAATGCATAACACTTCGCTCAATAATTATTTTTAAAAAACTAGCAAAAATGTCCGTCACTTAACGGGATGCCTTGGTAGATGACAGTCGCTATAGTAACATAGGATCATTACATAAACACCATAACGCGCACACAGATACTTGATGTATTCAAAATGACGAAGATCGGAGCAAAAATTAAGTCCACGTCCATCGATGGACCCTAATCGTGATAGTGTAGACATGTCAAATAATATTCGTACTGCTATGCTGTTGGCATGAGGGTAGACATAGGAATTAGTATGTCACCGTCTACTCCATTTTGCCAAGTTTATGACGCAGGTGCCGTTTTCCCGAAGTATTCGCCGCGCGCGTATGCCAGTTCCAGTGATTGTTAGGTTGCGCTATACGTGTTACATACCCGCATACGCAAGCTCGATTATAAGTATTTTTTGGATGTCAAACAGATTGAACATAAAAGGGTGTTTACAGAGCTTGTAACGTTCGAAAACATATAACAACTGAAAAATCCAAATGTTCTGTTAAGCAAAGAACGCGTTAAAATCAATTATTACTCTGACGCTTTCCTTGTATAATTAAATAAAACCAGATATGTAGTAACAACATATTTCAACTTTAATATATATATATATCACCTTTCCAAGAATCCTACGAACAAAATATGAACCAATTGAAAAACTAGTATTATTTATAAACACAGAACCGAAAAAACTCATCACCTCAAAACCTAAGCAAATCTAAATGTTTGATTTTCAACTTTACATAGATCTGCATACTATCATTGCAGAACGAATTTGCGAAACGAAGTATCCGGTACTATTTGTCAATCGCCATAGCTGTTGAAAAACACAAGATCACCACTCATAGTGTACATGATTTTGCAACTGATATCAAACAGGCTTGTTTTACCTTCCGTAATGATAACTAATAGCACTCTCTATAAATCTTGTTGGTCTTTTAACTGGCTATTTGATGTCGGCGTCAAACACTATGTCAACACAGTTGACACTCGCTTTACTGCTGTGTTCTGTCACCTTTAACAGTGTGATATTGATGAACTCAATCATGTGACATTGATGTACTCAATCAGCGGTTTGACAGCCTCGTTCTGAGTCTCAACGAGGCACCGCCATTTTGCAATGTTTGTATGTTCATGTTTACGATAGTCTGGTGTTGTTTCTGATTTGCCATGAACAGCTAGATACATACCACATGGAGATGTTTGAGTATATGCCAAAGGTTTTACAATGGTTCGACTTTACCAATGTCTGCATCACTCCATAACCATCTATCACATTGTCAATAAAACACGTTTCAATTCTCAGTTTGGTGGTAAGCTAACAACGACGTATCTACGATGAATTATCAATTAGATATTACTCTGAAGTATCGTTCATAATGACATTGACTATGTTATATTATTGTCGCAATTAAAAATACTACACACATTAACACACTGATATACTTGGGCATTTACAACATACATACATACATACATACATACAGTCATTTGCAAAAGTTCAAGACCAGACACGATTTTTTAAAGAAATTTGACAAAACTATGATTTTTTGGCCTTCACATAACATTATATCAGTTTATTTCGCCAAATAAACGTAGTACAACATAATATGAAACTCTGTGTCTGTGTGTGTGTGTGTGTGTGTGTGTGTGTGTGTGTGTGTGTGTGTGTGTGTGTGTGTGTGTGTGTGTGTGTGTGTGTGTGTGTGTGTGTGTGTGTGTGTGTGTGTGTGTGTGTGTGTGTGTGTGTGTGTGTGTGTGTGTGTGTGTGTGTGTGTGTGTGTGTGTGTGTGTGTGTGTGCGTTTTAATGCTAATCTTGTATCACTTGCCAACATACACCAAACACTCCCGTGTTAGAATGTTGTTTCGGAAATTAATTGCGCATGATATGTCATTGTGTGTATCTATCGAGTGCAGCCTATTAGACAACGGGCTACTGTAAGGAACAGATCTGTCAACTCTAACTCGGCGATATATCTGCATTAGACAGCAGCATCGGCCCACGTAATTATACGATATGTAATGATGAAGGAAAATGGAACAATGTATTTCACTAACCAAGCACAGCGACGCCATTGACAGTCGACTGAAACTCGGTGAGCCACAGATTATAACAATTTGTGTGTGTATTTCAATTGGTTTGTGTAAATTATTCAAAATGGTTTTGTAGTTAATAACAATAATATATTAGTACATGATTTAACCAGATTATCAAAAGGATGCTTTGACAATTTTTGAGATTGTGTTGCTCCGAAAACAAGGAGAAATTGCGTCGTTTGACAACTAGGACTGCTACTTTCCAGCTAGGGGACCCACTTACAACGCCGTGTATTTGTTTGTTGTGTACGCAGTGTAAGACATAAGGAGGAGTATCCCGAAGTATTCGCATCAAATGCTTGGGTTCGTCTGTTCCTTGTTCAATGAGGACGACATGTACTACACGTCTTCTGTGGAGCAGACGCTTTACGGGGAACAGCTGGCGTGTTTGCTACTTCCCCAAGTTTCTGGTCGTCCTTAGCAGAATTAATAAGGATCTTTTTAATGGAACTGTTCACAAATATTAAGTTTTTTCTGATATGACGCTCTGCCCATTTATTCTAGTCTGGTGATGACTGAAGTCTTGGGATTCCCATTAGGTTAATACCGTACACAAAACATACATTACAACTGGGCCTTCCACAATAATACGAATAGGAATAACATATGCTTGTACATAGTGCCATTGCATATATAACGCCATAAATCTAGATATATCAATAGGTAATATATATATATATATGCACACAATTGTAAGTTATGTAAATGACAATAAATTAATTCAAATATATGAAAATACATTAAATTAAAAACTAAGTTGTATAAAGACAATTGTTAAAGATATAATGATAATAAATAAGTACAAACATGGTGTAAATATATGCACATAAATCAACTTGCAGATATCGACCGTGACCGTCGTACTCATGAATAAAACGGAGTACTAAGAAATCAGTAACCTGAAACATGTCACCTTAGACCTTCTGTTATTACTTTAGTTCCGTATCTGAATAATCCACTCGAGCGCAAGGATAATAATTCAGTAATGAGTTATATTGTTTTACATTTTTTGATGAAAGCATTCTCTAGGAAATGACCGTTTCACGTTAGCTTGCGTCAAACTGGTTTCTGCATAAGAAGACGTCACTGAAGTAACAAATCAATAATTTCACCATAAACACCGACAACAGAAGACTAAAGGACGCGCGGCGTAACGTGACGTGTATTCTGCAGGTCAACTGTTTATTACGGACGACTCATGAGAGGTTGTCTTTCAAAGACAAACGAACGCGTCACATGTGTTTGTGTGTGTGTGTTCGTGTGCGTGTGCGTGTGCGTGTGCGTGTGCGTGTGCGTGTGCGTGTGCGTGTGTGTGTGTGTGTGTGAAAGATATATATATATATATATAGAGAGAGAGAGAGAGAGAGAGAGAGAGAGAGAGAGAGAGAGAGAGAGAGAGAGAGAGAGAGAGAGAGAGAGAAAGAGAGTGAGAGAGTGAGAAAAAGAGAGAGAGAGAGAGAGAGAATGACTGAGAGAGAAAGAGAGATATACTGTGTGTATATGTATATATATTTATATTTAGTTAGTAGGACATTCCGCTCGCTGTATGCTGTAGTGAATTCGGCCGCCTGAGAGCAGGCCGCGTGCATGCTAATGATAAGTACCATTAGGTGTCAGCTCCAATATTTGCACGTTTCAACTGAGATATAGAGGACATCGGGGAGGGAGACGCACATCATGTATATTATGTTGGTAGTCCGACGATGACTACCGCACATCGTGTATATTATATACAGGTGTGTGTGTGTATATATATATATATGTATATATATATATATATATACACGTACACGCATGCGCACACACACGCACAACACACACACAACATATATATACACACGCATACACAAACAAACACACACACAGACGCTCACTCACTCACTCACTCACTCACGCACGCACACACGCACAAACATACACAGACCGACACACACCGACACAACTACACACACCGACACACACAGACACACACTCGCACGCATGCACGCACGCACGCACGCACGTGCTCCAACATACTCGTTCACAAACAGGAATGGGTTCACGCCACGAACATACAAGCGCACGCACGCAGATGTTTCATTGTGCACTGTTTAGACTGCCGAACCTTGGGTAAACTTTAATTCGCTTCAACCTGCGCATATAAAACTGTTACATTGGCGTCACTGCCTCAATATGTCACTTATTTAGGTGCGCCTAAGATATGGAGATACTAACAGACCGAGAGTGGGGTACTGGGATGGAATCGTAATGCCCTTATTCCACTTTCGAGGCAATACAGTTAACAATGGTATTCAGTTAGCGGGACGAGATATAAATTGGGAATCTCCATTTTCTGCAAGAGACTGATTGTAGCCGGTCGGGTAGGCGCAGTTCATGATCAATAACTATTAAATGCCAACCACATGCCAATTCACGCAAATAACCAGTACATTTCCTTCCTTCGCTTTCTCGTCCGGTACACTACGACAGTCTTCGATGAGCGCGCTAACAGACACCAACAGTGACGCTTACGCAAGGACGCAACAAACGAAGCGAATCTTCATTGGCAAAGATTGCATCTGACGGCGGTAAACGCAGCCTGAAAGCCGCAGATAAATGCGCTCAACTGTACTCGCAAGTCTGCCGCCGCAGACACTGGCCAATTCGCAGAGCCGAGTAATTGCCCGGGATCCACATGCAACAGTGCATTGGTTCAGAGTGGAATGCGTCGTAAAACGGCCATATTGCATAGTGAGTGAACGCTTATAAGTGATATGGTGATGCGCATCAAGCCGTGGCGTGTGATGACCACGCTCATTTTTATTCTCACGACAATGTCAGGTAGGTCGGCACGTTTCATTATACGGTGCAGATACACCGAGGGTGTTGTTCGCTTTATTTTGTCTCTCTTCACTTGTCTTTGTCCCGCGCTTTATCTTAACATTGTCTTTCAGTCATCCGCTCAGTTGATCAGTACATCTCACTCTCGGACACGCTCATTCACTCACTCACTCACTCACTCACTCACTCACTCACTCACTCACTCACTCACTCACTCACTCACTCACTCACTCACTCACTCACTCACTCACTCACTCACTCACTCACTCACTCACTCACTCACTCACTCACTCACTCACTCACTCACTCACTCACTCACTCACTCACTCACTCACTCACTCACTCACTCACTCACTCACTCACTCACTCACTCACTCACTCACTCACTCACTCACTCACTCACCCACTCACTCACCCACTCACTCACTCACCCACTCACCCACTCACTCACTCACTCACTCATTCACTCACTCATTCAGACTCACGCATTCACTCACTTTAAATTGTTAAATTGTTCAGTCATATCACTTACTCATTCATCCACTCATCCAGTCATTCAGCTTTCACTATCTCAGACACCTATCCACCCATTCACCCAAACTTGTAGTCATTCAGTTACTCGCTCGCTCACTCATTCACTCACTCAGTCAGTCATTCACTTACTTGGTCACTCATTCGCTAACTTACACACACACACACACACACACACACACACACACACACACACACACACACACACACACACACACACACACACACACACACACACACACACACACACACACACACA
This sequence comes from Escarpia spicata, assembly GCA_963995525.1. Taxonomy (NCBI): domain Eukaryota; kingdom Metazoa; phylum Annelida; class Polychaeta; order Sabellida; family Siboglinidae; genus Escarpia; species Escarpia spicata. The sequence goes on along the minus strand of OZ023216.1, from coordinate 31,786,623 downwards.
CACACACACACACACACACACACACACACACACACACACACACACACACACACACACACACACACACACACACACACACACAAACGCACAAACGCACACACGCACACACGCACACACACACACACACACATTGTATTAACATTTATCAAATACAACATCTCCACGCTGTTTACATACTTAAGCACACTACTGTTATCTAACCTGTCGCAATCGCATCTCACTACATTATGTATTTTTATATTTTTGTTTAGGAGGAGTGCGCATGTCCAAAGAGGAACTTGCACCACAACACGATAATGATGAGCGGATTTACATGGCGCAGTTGTCCAGTTCAAGTGCAACTGACGTAATCGATAATGTCTACTCGGACAGAACTGGACTGTACAAGACTGACGGACGAACACTTCACAGAAAACTGCTTGAAGTTAAACCTGACACCGTCGAGCCATATTTCCATAACGGCAACGAAGAAGACGGCAGCGCCGACGAAGATGCATACCATTACGCCGACGACACATCTATTAGCCGCGAGGAATTCATCGTCGACGAGTTTGAAGCAAGGGAGATTAATAACAATATCAAACAAGACGACGCACACTTTGTCAATGGTCCAGACAACACTTTCTTCAGATACTCCATTGCTGGAGAAACCGACCATTCTAGTGGAGTACACAGAGCTGGTGGACAAGACGTGGACGAGTATTATGATGGACCAGAAGATAGTGTCGATACAGGCAAAGAGTTCACTAAAGGGGCGGGAAAAAAGTCTGTAAACTTGACAGATCATTGGATTCCAGCGGAACAACGGCTCATGTACGACCTGCTCTGGAGCTACGAGCGAGCCGTTCGTCCAGTCGCCAACGCTTCGGCCACCGTTCATGTTGACCTCGACTTGACCGTCACACAGATATTCGATATGGTAAGATCAGATCAGATGAGGTAATATATTATAAGCTAAGGAAAGCTAGTATGTTATTTAATGTCCCCATGGGGAAATTCTCTCTGTGTAGTTGACATTCAGGAACAACAGTGCTATATAATAAAGATTTAATACAATACAATATTTACGCGCAGAGGAAATGAATTAAATCGCAGTGAGACAGTACATCAAACTTTCATATATAATGCCATAGAATTACTTCAATAAAATATTCAACATACGCAACATGTCGAGATTGTAAAACACCCATTACACCCCTGAGCAGTCAAACACTACGTACGATTGTCTTAAAATATGTTGGCAGTTGGCCTTGGTTTAAATTAATGCTAGTTTTCCTATTGTTTCATAATGTTTCTGATTGTATATTTTGCGTGTGCATGATGGGGGGCAGGGAAGACAAGCGTGTATGTATGTTGACGCCACAACGCCAAGAATTCCTCGTACAATTTAAATGTTACTTGGTAATAAACAGTCCGAACGAGGAACCACTCTTGTTCAGAGATTACAAATAAAGTTCTTTCTGCCCCTGTTGTTACTGAACTTGAGCAATTTGAACCTCCTGCCTGAGGGCAGCAGCTCAAATTTACAGGCATGCGTCGTATTATTTACAATGCGCACAAGTTTCTTCCTCCCACAGCGTACATAGAGAACACTGACGTCCATACACTGATCTCTACTTAGTTATGACCACCAATTTACGACCTTCCCGAGTGTTGAGATGTAACTACTAGGCATGCAGGCAAGCGCCCACTTGTAGCGGCTATATAGTGGTCCATACTGCTCCCGTGTCATCGTCGTCAACACATCCATCTTCATACCAAACATTATGTTGTTATCATTACAAGTAATTATATTCATAATATTATTTACTACTTACTCATTCCCCTGTCCACTAGATTCCTCGTTATATCAACCGGTCTGTTTAGCACTCTTGACGAACCTTCTCCATTTATCATCCTCTGACGTTCTCTCTCACTCTCGACTGTGCACCCGTGCCCTTTCGCAAGCTCGTACATTCGTATACTCTCAATTTAGCGTCATGGACAATCAATTTCACATCTTTCGTCCGCCATCAATTGTATTTGTATCTTACCATCGCCATCTCAATCACCATCGTCGCCATCTCATTTGCCATCAACTACACCTCGTTCGATATATCTCTTAGGTCTATCTCCCTTCGGGCTTCCATTTCTCCTTCTACCATACGCTTCTTGTCTCACTGCTATCTTACATAACCTCGCCCATTATAACCCTAACAAGTGCACACGCCGCCTCATTCACACACAACTAAACCAGCACAGACAAGTATATTACCACCATGTCTTCCTCTTCCACTGTCACTTCCTTCACTAACCTCGCTCATTATAACCCTAACAACTGCACACGCCGCCTCATTCACACACAACTAAACCAGCACAGACAAGTCAATTATCACCAGTCTTCCTCTTCCACTGTCACTTCCTTCACTAACCTCCCAGCGGGATTCTAAATTAATTTGCGAGCAAATGAGTCATGTAAATTAACTTTAAAAAATGCTCATTTGACGACTTCAAAGAAAACACATACCGTGGTTCAGCTTGAAATGCCCGAAACATGGGTCACTGTTCTGCCAACTCTTGCACACTTCAAATAACAATCACTTCTCTTCCACCAATTCTGCTCTACTACAACCTCGCCATCTTCCCTCTTTCCATCACATCCATCATCACTTCAACAAACCCATTTCTTCGACTAATTACTACAACGCCGCCATTGCTAGCTCGTATATATATATATATATATATATATATATATATATATATATATATATATATATATATATATATATATATATATATATATATATATGTTACTATCAATTATGCGTCATTGGTAATCAACGTCATTATTTGCCGGCCAAGATTTGTACCTATCATCGCCATATCATTCACCATCATCGCCATATCGTTCACCATCATCGTCATCTCATTTGCCATCAACTCCACCTCAAACATTATAAAGCTCGATGTTTTCTGCATCAACTAAACACGTATTTTACATGGTATGGCACGCTTTCTTTGTTTGATGTTCACAGTGTTTATTGTTATATTGTACTTTTTATAGTTCGTTCATTTTCAAATTGAACGCAGTTCGTAGTTCAGTAGTTAGTACTCGCATTATACATGTTTTTAAAAAGAGCGCATTAGTCACGTGTTATTTCTTGTCACTTGACATTGTAACATATATTTCATTTATATAACCCATCCCAAGACCCACCAACTCCAAACTACCTCTACATCTAGCAATGTAATTCTATCCAGGGGCTGTGTCAGTAACACTCTTATAATCTCATGTTTAACAGTGATCTTGTATATTGAAAACTGTCGACACCAGGTGGCGCCACCTGTTGGTGAGTCATGGAAATAGGCGGCAATATGGCGGCGTTTTTTTGCATTTAAAAAAAAATCCTGAAAATTAACAACGGTTTCTGTTTAAAGGAAATAAAAATAAGGCATTAACTAAAATCCTTTTTCCATGTGTACGAAAAGTTTAACATTATATGTAACATTTGACAACATTAAACAAATACAGAAAAATACATTTGTAACATAAATTCGATTTTAAGTCCGTCTGTGAAGCGATTCCCGCGGAAAATAAAAATGTAATGAGCTATGCGATCACGTGGTATCGTGACGTCACTTATGATACACACTCGCATCAGGCCGACCCTTTCCATGCATTCAGAGCATGTTTACAAGGATAGCTTTTGGGTCGAAACGAGCGTCAGAATGAGTTATTGTGCAATATTCTGACGTAATACAAACACTAGTCATCATAGAGGAACAAACATTTATTATATATTATATAACGATGTTTCTAAATTTTATTTATCCAAACAAATATCATGTAATGGATATATAATTTATTAATTGTAAATATATTGTACGGTAATATATTGTAATTATATATGTGAAAATAGATTGAGATCTGTCTGGATAAATACAATTTAGAAACATCGTTATACATAATGACCATATTTTCATTTTTGTGGTGAATAAATAATTACAAAAAATATAAAAACAATATTTACTAACAGTCATAGTATAAAATGATTTTGTTTATATTACTTCGTGAAAACATGAACAAAACAAGTGTAAAGAAAATCAAAAGTTTGCATGCTGTCAGGATTGAACCGGCGTCGCCCGATTGTAAAATAAACGACGACTAACCAACGCGCCTATACACTGAGGTAGCGTGACCAGCGGAAACTTCATGACTGATTTAAGTTGTTATAATAAATTGTACAACTTCTTCATATATTGATATTCTAGTGATATTATGAGATTACACACGTTACTTTATGTAGCTAGATACAATATATGTTTGCTATGTATGTTTATTGGTGTAGATTATCTCCCGTTGGTTGCATTCGATATAATTATTCTGAAAACGAGCCCAAGCTCGGCGAAACCTAGTCGACTTATAGGCACATTCGCCGTTTTGAATAAAATTCGATTCATGTGGAACCGTAAGATAACTGCTTGTTGCACTATGAGGACTAGTTTTTGTATTACGTCGGAATATTGCACAATAACTCATTCTGACTCTCGTTTCGACCCAAAAGCTATACTTGTAAACATGCTCTGAATGCATGGAAAGGGTCGGCCTGATGCGAGTGTGTGTGTCATAAGTGACGTCACATCGCGGCATCCCGAAAAGCGCGCAAAAAATATGCATATTCGAAAATGTCCGGATGCACAGCATAAAATGTGAAATTTTTAATTCATTGATTTTTTTTTGATTTTTTTGGCTTGGTGGACGTGGAAGTAGAAAGCAGGATGTAATATAACATGAATTCAAGCAATATATGTTTTTATTCCCTTTAATGCTCATTATCGTAATGAAACGGTCCCTTGCAGTTAATCATCACAACATGATCCAGTGTCGGCTTCTTGTCGGCACCGTACTCCTTGTTATCTACAAGGTGCCGACTTCCTCCACCGACAACTGACACTCATCACCACCAAGCGCGTCCCTCTCCCGTAACAAACAATCCTAGTTCCACCACAATATCTCCAACACAACTCTATTAGTAATTTCACTACATCGTTAACTACAAAGATATTAATCCGATAGATCTACCAGGCTGGTTGCGTGGTTGACTTATTTTCGTTTTGGTGAGGTTTTGATCCTACGATTGCGCATTCCACCAAAATATCAAACACATTTCAGCCGGAGCTTCAGCTGCTGTCGGACAAGATTCCGGAAGACAGGGATGTGGTTGGAGATATTTCGCGGTGCCGTTCCGTTTTCTACAGGGAATTTCAATTATTTTTATATGTCACGTTTCCAAATCAAACAGAACTAGCGGAATTAATTTCATTCCCCAGGCGGGACTAATTAGCCTCAGTACGTGGGAGCAACTCATAATCCACAATTCACGCCATCTTTTTTATCGTTGTCAATACTATTGACATCTACCAAAACATACCATCGTTTTCACTGGTGCGTCATATCGTAACAATAGTGTTTTTTATGCCGCGGGTATTTGCGCACTTTATTTGTCATACTCAAAGGTAGTAAGCATTGGTCAATAGGACATCGTTTCGATCACTTGTCGTTAAATATTTGGCTAGTTTTAGTCCACTCTATATCATTCAATAATAATTTTGCTGATCAAATTATGGTGAAAATTTTGAATATTTCAGTAGACCGCATGTTTAACACGTCCCTGCATTCCAACATTGGATATTGTTTTATGATAGGTCTGCATTATGGGTTCTTCGTGTGCGTCCTCAGTGATCCAGTGGACTTATTTATATTAGTAATATTTTATAACTATTTATTTATTTATTTGATTTTATACTGCTATATTTTAGTGATTAACTTATGCATTGTAAGTTATTAATTATATTATATTGTACTGTGTTTATTTTAAGTTAACATCTTACTACCATATTCCAAATATTTTGTTGTTGTCTTTTACTTAATTTATTTATTTATATTTTGTACACGTACCCTGGTCTGCAACCCACACAGTCAGACCTTCCTCTTGCAAGACTGTTAGCCTACGACAGGTGTGACATTTAACCATTTACACAGGAAATAGCAAACGTGAACAGGTGATGCGAGCAATTATAGAACTGTCACTCAATGGCGGATGTTGGAGGTAGGACCAGGCGTTACATCCGGTAGCGAAAGGAAGGCATTTTTTACAAAGACGGTATTATACGTTTTTGATGGTGCTACCCTGTCTTTGCGCAAAGGCGAGTAACTGCTCAATGTGTGTTTGTGCTTGAGAATGAATTCCACGAGTCGTATAAAACTAATCTCTGGATGCTTGGACTATTAAAGGGGAAATGAAATGCAGCTGTTTCATGCTACATATTGAAATATATAATATATAAGTATGCATTAATGGTAACAGAAACGTACTCATTTATAAAAGAAACTGAAAAAACGATTTTGTTCGATGCCTAAATCGTCGCTATAGAGCACTGCGTATCGCCATCTTTGTTCCAAACGAGTGGTTTGATTTACTCCCATCTAAGCCATGTTAAATTTGGTTTTTTTTTGGTTTACTTCATTAGTAGACATTTATGTGCGAAAACAAAGATATGGTGCCCTATTATACACGATAGGTGTTCTATAGGTCAACAAATAATTTGTATACGCGTTCGAAATAAAAAGGTGAAATTAAATGGCAACGATTTATAACCAATGAAAACGTTGTTAACGTCGCACTTCCCGAACGAAGATTTTAGTTGCCAGAAGGGGGCGGTGCTTTCAAAGCAAAGGTCAGAATATTAGATGCGCGCGCATACCGGAACTATTTTTATTTTGTTGTTGACAAAGACGTCGAAGGATTTTGGTAGAGACGAGTTATTAAAAGTGATTTTTAAAACTTCCGTATCACTTTGGGAAAAAATCGATACGACAGATGAAGACTCTAGTTCTAGTTTGTCATTCGGAAATTACGGTTGGTACGGTTGACACACACAAAGTCATATGTGCCATACGGGTGATATTTCACCCAGTGTGCGATCTACGACCACGGTCAGATAATGTCCGACCCCGGGTCAAGCTCAGTTGTGGGAGTCGGACAATGACAGTTGGTCTATCGGTAGGCGGACAACTCGGCCCCATCCTGAGACAACTCGGCCCCCGTCCTGAGACAATTCGGCCCCCGTTCTGAGACTACTTCTGCGTCCAGGGACTTAGCTCATTTTTAAGTAATGAATATACCAATACAAGATCTAATACACGGCGGCGGCTTATATACAGCAACCGAGTTACTCACCACGTCTGCGAATAACTGATTGCCACGGGTGTACTGCGAGAGTCTTTTAGTACTTCTCGCAGGGCGCTCGGTGACAATGCTTCACGAGAAACGTTCCTCCGGCAGTGTGCCCCAGTAGTCGCCCCCTACACCACTGGTCTGTGTTACACACAGCTCCAGCATGCATCTTAGGGCCTGTTCTAACAAACAGCTCCCTCGCAGTATCTGGCTGCATCCATCCCCCAACAGCCAGCCCTCGAAGTGTCTGGCTGCATCTCCTGACAGCCAGCCTTCGAAGTGTCTGGCTGTATCTCCTGACAGCCAGCCCTCGAAGTGTCTGGCTGCATCTCCTGACAGCCAGTCCTCGAAGTGTCTGGTTGCATCTCCTGACAGCCAGCCTTCGAAGTGTCTGGCTGTATCTCCTGATAGCCAACCCTCGAAGTGTCTGGCTGCATCTCCTGACAGCCAGCCCTCGAAGTGTCTGGCTGCATCTCCTGACAGCCATCCCTGATCCTCATTAAAGCCCTCCTTATATACAGCTAAATATCTAGCCTTGGGACAGACGCTGTACCTTGATTATGTATATTGAGCAGATACTTCTGAAGCGAATGTAGTTGTAGCTGTTTGTCGGCTTCTTGTTTACTACGACAGTATAAATGTGTGAATGGACACAGAGGTGTAACTCGCTTGCGACTCCGTCATTGTTTCGTTAAGCAGATACTTCTGAAGCGAATGTAGCTGTTTGTCGGCTTCTTGTTTACTACGACAGTATAAATGTGTGAATGGGCACAGAGGTGTAACACGCTTGCGACTCCGTCATTGTTTCGTTGAGCAGATACTTCTGAAGCGAATGTAGCTGTTTGTCGGCTTCTTGTTTACTACGACAGTATAAATGTGTGAATGGACACAGAGGGGTAACTCGCTTGCGACTCCGTCATTGTTTCGTTGAGCAGATAATTCTGAAGTTGTCAGAATGTATCATCCGACTGATCTTTTCACATTTTCAATAACAACGAAGATTATGCAAACAACTGGAATATATGCTAACAACTTAGATTTGGGGGAAGTGATTATAGTATGGACATTCACAAGGAACAATATCAATATATGCGTCACACACCTATGGTAAGCATTACGATTATGATCGAGAACGAATACGATTACTTGGTATTTTTAAGCAACTTTATTTAGTATGGTTGAATACAGTGATGAGCAAAAGGGAACTGAACCATGGCCAGTCTCATCGCATGACGACGGGGATTCATGTGGAGAACAACAACAACAATTACAGTGATTTTTCAACAACATCTTAAAAATATAAAATATCTTCATGATCAAAATAGGTGATTTGTGAGGTCCATCAGTCAGTCAAACTATACGAGTCTTATTGCTGTTTCGAACTTGGCTTGTGCAAAACTGACACTCAAGATCTGCTCGGTAACTATCGACTCTGAGCTATTTTAATTCATGTACTCGTCATCAAAGGGAAGGTACGCCAATATAGAAGGGAAAGACTCGATAACGACGAGAACATTTATTGAACAGACTTATCTCAAAGCGGAAGTCGAGGCAAGAGAACGTACAACCAGGAACAAGGTATGGAATTAACCGACGCAATAATACAGGAAGCGGAAATGTGATACTTATCCAATATGGCGGTAAACCAGTTTTGTCAGAAAGTGCTGAAGTTCAAACACCCTATGTGTGTGTTTTGATCTATGAAACGACACAACGGGGTAATTGGCATGCTACGTACTCTCGGAGTACGTGTGAATAACTGAACATTCATGCGATCTGGTGAAAAACTCTGATTAAAGACCGTTGGATGGCTTAGTTAGTTTAAATATGAATAAATAATTATGTTAAATATTTATCGTCTCGAGACAACTCGGCCCCCGCAGGTCAGCTCGATGAAAATGTATGACGGCAGATGAATTCCCATTGTCTTTGAGAAAAATTACACACACGCACACACACATGCATTAATTTTTCATCGAGCCGACCTGCGGGGGCCGATATGTCTCAGGATGGGGGCCGAGTTGTCTCAGGATAGGGCCGAGATGTCTCGAGACGACTCGGCCCGGGCCGAGTTGTCTCGGGCCGAGTTGTCCGTGGGCCGAGTTGTCTGGCATTCGGTCTATCGACGACGAAGACGTTACTCGACTTAGTAAAGTCGCTGTGCTGTAGGGAGATAGCTGCCGTACAGCACCGTATGACAGACCTTGCAGTTGCCTGCATTACCGACTATGAGTATGAGTGACGACTTCGAAACGGTTTGCACCAACAGGGCGGTGTTGGAACTTGGAAGTCGGTCTGTTGTCATTGTATGATTTGCGTGCAGACTCGTTGATTCGACCAATAGCTAGTAGGTAAGTACTACGTAGTTCAACACGTATCGAATAATTATTCTAGCAATAACTATTTCAAACTTAAATAGAGCAATTATACTTGTTCCCACTTCAAATGTTCAGGTTCATTCTATCTTAGTAAAATACTATGTCTATGATTTTCATCAAACTATTTTTGATCATTTTCTTAATAAACTTGCTTTTATTCTTGACAGGACGTGTGCATCCTTTTTATACAGTTTTTTAATTCCTGTTTAAAAGTGTTTAAGCAACTTGCTTAATTTATATAAAAATGTAGACAGGAGTTTTTAATATAATAAAAATGTTATATATATATATATATATATTATGTGTGTGTGTTATCAAGACCACATCATGAAATGTAGTCTTACAATCATAATTATTACAGCCCTTCACAAACAAATGAACCAATTCGCTGAATTCATGATGCGATATTGATAAAACAAAGTTTTGCCAGTATAACAATAATTAGAAGATAGCGGTTGTTTATTATCAACTAATGCAAATAAATGAACTTTCAGAACATATCGATTGATTCGATTAGCCATATAACGTCACTTCACGTTGTGGTCAAGGGAGAGACTTGGAAAAGGCAACAGACGTGTTATACCAGCCTGCACTGTATCCAGAAGCGAATGGGGTTTATGAAAATTTCAGCTATGGACATTGCACTATGCAGGTAAGTGTACAGTGAAAATAAAAACGCTGGACAAGTAAGATTAGATTGACCAAAAGGTAGAATGAATTACTCGGTGCCTTCTTATCCCATTTTTTGCAACAACAATGTGATCTGTAGTGTCTTGCATGTCCATGTTCATAATTTAATTTGTAATACTGAAGCCAACATGAAATATATCAACAGTTTATTCATATGGAGAAACAATTCACAAATAAATAAGACTACATGGCAGACTATGCCAATGCATTAGTCAAATTCACACACCACTTTTCAATGTTTCTTTCAGTTGATTCACTTCACACTGTGACACATTTTATTCTAACTGTATTACAATTTGGGTCTGTGCCAGTCCTGTGCACATATAGTACATCAATAAGTAACAAGTTTATTGATGATATGGGCCATCATTATGATCAAATATTGTGATAACAAAATTAATACATACAAAATATTCCATTACAGTTCCAGTTTTACATATTTGTGGGTTTTAACTTTCAACACTATGGGCATCTGTCAAGAAAACAAGTGCTTATTATTCAAGATACAGATTCAAAGCTTGTAGTACTAGTTTCAAAATCTATCAAGTGCCTCCAAATGGATTCATTTAGATTTATGGCACTATCTAAGTGTTCTTTTTATTATTAATTACTTTTTGAGATGTTGTTTTGTGATAATGTCAAATATAATACTAACAATGAAGTATGAATATAAAAAAACGTATAGCTGAATCCTTTGCTGCTTCATTACTTTATAGCACACATTTTGATGTTTGAGAAATGGTGGTCTGTTGCAAAAAAAACTCACTATAAGTAACATGTTTGGGCTTGGTTAAACTATTCCATAAATTACGTATACTCAAAGTTCCCTACATCGAATAGTGTCTAATAAAACACATTGCATACCACAAGTAGGATACAAGCTTTCAAGTGGATGTTCCTTACTTTAGGAGGTCCTGTACCGTAGTGAGAATCCACTTTGCCTAAAACGTTTCTCTATTTCTGCCAGTGATGTTCAAACAATGTTATTTAAGCATTGAAATCCATTGTCATTTGAAATTGGATGTCGTATCAATGTGGTGGCACTAAACCGAATTGATACAGATACAAATAGTTTTCCTTAAAGCGGGTTCTTTGCTTTGCCACAGCCTCCTCTTTTGCTGGTTTTTCGATGCCTGCATGCTAGAGTTACCTCCTTACTCGGTGTCGCAACTTGGAGCATACTTCACAGCTTTGGGCCACTCATGCATCTAGCTGCAATGCCCTCTAGAATTTCTCCTCGGAAGCTGTAGTCCTTTGACGCCATCACTTTCTTCACTACATACTCAGCAGACTTTGAAAACTGCAGCTGATACCCTAGTTTGTTGTCTGCTGTTTTCACCATTTCCTGCTGATTGAACAAATGATAAATACAAAATCTGTATAACAATAGAAATATCTGAAGAATAGCTGGCTATAGCTGTAACATGCACACAGTAAACCAAACAGCTTGCTTGTATGCTCTCTCTCTCTCTTGAAATCAAACGGCTAATGTCATTTTTCAATCGGTTCCTAATTCTGCCATCATTTTCAATTTCAACTTCCAAGGAATTCCACAATACATTCAAATATTTATTATTGAATCATATATATATATAAATTTTATATAATGATGTTTATATTTATTATATTATATATGCATAAGTTTATATTTCAATAAGCAATTCCAAAGCATACCATTCCAATTCGATTTATATATAATTAAACAATTCAAGTAACAGTAAACATATGTCCTCAATTATAATTATTTTATATGTTGTTTGCATGCATACTCTTGTGCAGTGAGATTGTATTTTCGAAACTGTATTCCTAATATTGTTTTGCTATTGAGTACAGGCAGAGATTTTCAGCCATTTCAGTTTATTTCCTAATGCACTGCTGGATTTCTAAAGTGTTCAGCTTTGTCAAGCAACTGATACATTATTTTGTAACATAAAATGTTAACACTATTGATGAATGATATCACAAGCCTTACCTTGTATTTGTGTTTTGGTCAATGGTGGCCAAGTGGAGTCGGGCTATGATGCCTTGACGGCTGAAGTTGGGTGCATACTTGAGGAAGAGGGCATGTAAGCTCTCCAGTTCACCAGTGCTAATGCACTTCGTAACGCTCTCTATATCATACAGTAGGCGGCAGTCCAGTATAGCCTTCTGGACAGTGAAGACTTCTGTACCTTCAGTGAGCCATGGTGTTGTGTATACAGTGCATGATTGCACTACCGGTACAACTCTGCACCCGCTGTCCATGAATGGGAATTCCTGATGTGATGGAGGAGTGAGATCCACATCTCCTTCATCAAACGGGGATCACCATCACAAGCTGATGCGCAATACCACAGGTGGTTGGCAATTGTGCCTATCGAAGGGACAACTTCAACTTTCTTGGCAGACAACAACCTTTGTTTCTTGGTAGTCCTCTAACAAAGTCTTTCTAATGCTGGGATGTCTGTCAGTGGTAAGATTGGTAATCTTCACCCCATGGTCATTCAGGTTGTCTAAGCAGCGTTTCAAGCCCTCCACTTCCATCCAGTAACTATTCTTGACCTCTGTGACCCGAAAAGTTTCTTGAGCAATGATGAGTTGGCTGTCAGTGTCCATGATGAAGTAAATGCCAAATGTAGAGTTGTGTCCGGGATTGTCATATCTTGCATCACCTGATGCGACCACGCTTTGTCTGACCAGAGCTGACATGATGGCCTCTGAATGGCATGTCCACATGTCCTCTATCTCTGGGAGTATGTATGCCCACTGTATGATGTAGCACTGTCGGGTGACAAGGCGCATAGGTTCATTAGGTTGACCAAATTGTACACAGTGAATGAATGTCCAGTCAGGAAGAGGACGCTTGGTGTCAACAAGTTATTCTCATAAATGTTACCAATCTTGGGTTGCGAGTACTACATGAACGAGTGGCCATCAACACATTCTCTGGTCACAACCACTGCAAATCCAGTCACTGTGATGCTAGGCTAAGTGGTTTATTGCAGTTTGGTGTTTTAGCAGGTACAGAAAAGTAAAATTATGTTTTTCTCACAAATGGCAAACTTTCTCTCTTTCTCTTTAGTGTAAGAACAGCTTGAGTCATCATCAGTGATATCGCTGTCACCTGCTACAACATATTCTGCATCACTCGTTTCAATGTTTCTCTTCTCACTGTTGCAGACAGAGTCGTCTGAAGATGGCGATAATGAGACTGGGACATCCGAAGGGTCGTCTACAGTGACAGAACTGCCATAAATTAAATACAATGTCCTTGTTATTAAAAGCATACATTGATCACATTTCTTAATACATTTCAATTTCGCATACGTCATATTTGTATATATGCAGACTTTGAAATAGAACTGTAAGAGTATATAGTAGTCGTAATGATACCTAATGGAACTCGTGAGTGCCGAGTCACCTTGGCAACAACAAGCTGGTTTCGCCTTGTCATTTCCTACGCGCCGCTTCACCCTCCAAATAAGGCAATGATGTCGAGCTTCCAGGTCGATTTCGCTTAATTTTACTTCATCGGTGCATAGTTATATGTAAACAAATCGACCGGAGATTGACCTGTGGCTTTAACCAAGAATTATATTTTGACGTTCAATGTCTTTTTATGCTCGTCACTTTCATATTTAGGCTTGCAATCGGCATTCGAAAGTGACTACCGCAGACCTTTGCCAATCTTGCCGCCGGCGAACACGTCAAATTCATCATCTATAATTTGTTTTTTTTCTGTTGGAAACCTTCTGTGGAAGTATGTGAAAAGTTGCTTACTAACATTTATAGTATATCCAGTAGCCACGCAGTGCAATAAATTGTTCTGTTTTTATGTGTTTGTATGCGTTTCGTCGGTTTTTGTGAGAGCTATGCTGCGTCGCCTATCGAATTGCTGTATACAGCTTTGGGAGACATCTCGCCAATCAAACCGGATGTACAACCACACGCTCCTGGAGCATGATGGCGGCGCCCTGTGCCGATAGTAGCTACGTTTGAAAAATTATTTAAAGTATACCGTGGCGCTGTACTTGTCAAATCATGGTGACATGTACTCTAAATGGTATGTTCTTATGTTTGGGCTGTGGTTGTTCAATCGTTTCATTTCCCCTTTAAGGCGTACGCACACAGTGATGACTAGCGCATGTGGTAAGCTGAAAAAGTAGGAATTCCTAATGAAACAACAGGAAACCTCAAACAGTGTACACAGCACATACATACACCGCACATACAGAACAAAATAATTATGTTTGTAGTAGTCGTGTAGGCGAGTGCTTTAAGGTCATTGTAATGTTTATGCAATTGTTGAAATCAATACTGCATTGTTTTAAACAGTGCAGCGTTTTAAGCGTCCTACTTAACAGACGAGTCTATTCAAGTCATTATCGTTTATGTTATAACACACGTTTTATCATATCAACATGCTATCGTGTTAGACGACTATATCATAGTTTAGTATCAGCATGGCTTTATACAAAAACAAGCCCGTACATTTACGGCCTCGGACCAAAGTAGACCACTTATCGGTAGAGTGACTCAATGAAATTCTCTTTATCGTGTGCCTTGACCATCATGTCCCGCTCGATACGTTACGTGTCCAGGTCAAACATGGGCAGTCTGATTCGCTCCCTTGCTAACGATGCGTAAGTGGACGGGATTGGCTGGTGGAATCGTATTCTACCTGGCCACGAGCTACAGAAGCTTGCCCCTTGCTGTACCACGTTAGCTGTTCTGATTAACAACTAGTGCGCGTTGTTCTTCAAAAGTTACTACAAAAAAGCATACCACTACATACACTTCAGACATACCTACATGTATACAAGAGGGGCCAATTAAAGTGTTGTTATACTATGAGTGGCTCCTGTGATAGCGACACGTTTTATCTTAACAGGAGTCACTGACCCCATTTCACTGTTCGTTCTTTTAGTACATTATTTTTAATTAGTTATAATTTAGTTCTGTTTACTAATAGTTGAAGTACACGATATTGTGATATAGTTGTACTCTTCGGGGAAAAAACATATTGTTCTTGTTCAAAAGGTGAATCTTTAAATTATTATGAATATAAATTGTTTAACATTATCTTAATCTGAGCAGGCGTTCTCAATGTGTAGTTGTATTGGATTGACTATGTGGAGTAACTTTTGGCGGCATCATTCTGCACAAATCTAACATGTATAACACCTAGGTAATATGAACCGTATACACACAAATAAATTGCGTGATATGCTTGTCACGTATTTGCTTAAATGTTGTGTTTGTATAGTGATTGTTAGTTAAATGTTATGTCAGTGTAGGTTTATTGACATTATACCTTGGTATAACATTGTATCAGTAGTTAATATTACAAGTTTTATTAGATGTTATCGCGCTATTTCCACGTAAAAAAATAACTGGGAAAACGTTGTTGTAAAGTAAAATAAATATATATAGTTTTTGTTATATGTAATGGAGTCTCATCGGTGTCGTTGTTTTCGTTGTCATTGTCACGCGAGTCATTCGATGTAGCAGCAATGATAATAACAACAACACAGCAGCACGTATCAGCAGCAGCATGGCACTGATAGTAACAACATCAGCACATATCAGCAGCAGCATGACACTGATAGTAACAACATCAACACATATCAGCAGCAGCATGGCACTGATAGTAACAACATCAGCACATATCAGCAGCAGCATGACACTGATAGTAACAACATCAGCACATATCAGCAGCAGCATGACACTGATAGTAACAACATCAGCACATATCAGCAGCAGCATGACACTGATAGTAACAACATCAGCACATATCAGCAGCAGCATGACACTGATAGTAACAACATCAGCACATATCAGCAGCAGCATGACACTGATAGTAACAACATCAACACATATCAGCAGCAGCATGACACTGATAGTAACAACATCAGCACATATCAGCAGCAGCATGACACTGATAGTAACAACATCAACACATATCAGCAGCAGCATGACACTGATAGTAACAACATCAACACATATCAGCAGCAGCATGACACTGATAGTAACAACATCAACGCATATCAGCAGCAGCATGACACTGATAGTAACAACATCAGCACATATCAGCAGCAGCATGACACTGATAGTAACAACATCAACACATATCAGCAGCAGCATGACACTGATAGTAACAACATCAACACACATGAGCAGCAGCATGACACTGATAGTAACAACATCAACACATATCAGCAGCAGCATGACACTGATAGTAACAACATCAGCACATATCAGCAGCAGCATGACACTGATAGTAACAACATCAACACATATCAGCAGCAGCATGACACTGATAGTAACAACATCAACACATATCAGCAGCAGCATGACACTGATAGTAACAACATCAACACATATCAGCAGCAGCATGACATTGATAGTAACAACATCAGCACATATCAGCAGCAGCATGGCATTGATAGTAACAACATCAGCACATATCAGCAGCAGCATGGCATTGATAGTAACAACATCAACACATATCAGCAGCAGCATGACATTGATAGTAACAACATCAGCACATATCAGCAGCAGCATGGCAATGATAGTAACAACATCAGCACATATCAGCAGCAGCATGGCATTGATAGTAACAACATCAGCACATATCAGCAGCAGCATGGCATTGATAGTAACAACATCAGCACATATCAGCAGCAGCATGGCATTGATAGTAACAACATCAGCACATATCAGCAGCAGCATGGCATTGATAGTAACAACATCAGCACATATCAGCAGCAGCATGGCATTGATAGTAACAACATCAGCACATATCAGCAGCAGCATGGCATTGATAGTAATAACATCAGCACATCAACAGCAGCATGGCATTGATAGTAACAACATCAGCACATATCAGCAGCAGCATGGCATTGATAGTAACAACATCAGTATATAGAAGCTGCAGACACAGATTGGAGAAAATATAATAATGGTACTGCTTTGTTGACTGTAGGATGAGAAGAATCAGGTTCTTGTCACCAACGTCTGGTTGAAGCAGGTTTGTACCACGTATGTTATATTACAACACACACACACGCACACACGCGCACACACACACGCACACACACGCACACATACGCACACACACGCACGCACACACGCACACACACGCACACACACACGCACACACGCACACACGCACACACTCGCACACACACACGCACACACGCATACACGTACGCATGCGCGCACACATGCACACCTGAACTCATATTTTCAATTGTTAATCACAACTTTATATAGTTTAATTAAATTAATTATACTTACTGCCTGCTTATGATGCCATTGTGCTTGATATATGTCACGTGTCACCTCTTACTTTTTATTTGTTTTACCAAAACTACCACAATAGCTATTGTCTTGAAGGAAACTCCTCACGCTGTGTTATATAAATTCCCCGTGATTGGTCCATTCAATGATGGTTTCCGTTAAGGTAATTTATTCCCCGGACATGGTTTAACGTCTAATCACCTTTTACATAATTTACCGCACTCCACCTGATCACCTTGGCATTATGACCATCCAATCATCAACAAACCATGTTCACCGTATATCAACTAGCTGTCAGGTTATGTTAAATTCAACCAGCGTTTCCAAACATAACAAGAACGTGATATTAATGATGACTCACTCAGGTCGGTGATATTCTTACAGGAATGGAATGATGAGTTTCTAACATGGGATCCGGACGATTACGAAGGACTGACGACGCTACGGATACCGTGCTCCAAGATATGGCTGCCAGACGTCGTTCTCTATAACAAGTGAGACACACACGTAGACATCCGTGCTTACATACATCAATGCATGCGGGGAATCTCACAATCAAGAGTGACATGCCACAAGGAAACGTAATCGGATGTTTCGTTGCCTTTGCATATTGTCGACAGCCATGCGCCACGCACGCACGAACACCCTCACACACACACACACACACACACACACACACACACACACACACACACACACACACACACACACACACACACACACACACACACACACACACACACACACACACACACACACACACACACACACACACACACACACACACACACACACACACCATAAGGACACCGTGCTTAAAGATAATGGTTGTCGGTTTTTAGTTCTCTAGAATAAGTAACTTACCTACTTGCAGATAGGCGGGCAATGAATACCATCAAATAACTGTAGTCAATCAAACCCAGACAAGCGTGATAATCTTACTATATGCGAGCTAACATGTTTGTGTGTTAAGGGTAATCGGTAGGTATGCTAACGTTTTCTTCCTTGTTGGAGTGAATCTCTGGCACTAAACTTTCATGGATTCGTCCTGGTTAAAGATTTTTACTGGATTAAGGTTCGCGCCGGATGTTAGACGGGCGTTATCTATGGCAACGTTAAGCGTATTTTCTGCCGTTGTTCCGAGCTACTCACCCGTCCGGCGATCACTTGGGGACGTTTTATGTTTCGAAACTGCTCAAATCTACGTCGTAGCAAATAATATATTACGTACATTTGTTGAAAATCAAACAATAGATTCATGTGGAATACAGGAAAATGAAGAGATTCAACTTATCGTTTTATTTGTATATATATCCTTTCGACATGCGCACAAAGAGAAGGGGGTGGGGTGGAGGTAGGGAGATGGCACTGGTGAGAAGTAAACTTTCAAAAATAGTGAGAGATTGGTCCCAGAACAGTTGGGAAATGGGAGGTTGTTTCATAAAGAAACCGGAGATGGGAATTTGGTCCACAAACAGTTGGGAGATCTTTCATCTGTTTGACGAACAACAAACAGATGAAAGATTGCAAGTTGATTCGAAAACAGTTGAGAGATGGAAAGTTGGTCCAAAAACAGTCGGGAAATGGGAGGTTGGTTCACAAACATATGAAAGACGGGAGATAGGTCCACAAACAGATGGGAGATTGCAGTTGATTAAACAATTGGGAGATGGGAGGTTGATTCAAAAACAGTTGGAAGATAGAAGGTGTGTTAAAACGGATAAGATATGGGAGGCGGTCCACAGACAAATAGGATATGGAGGTTGGACTACAAACAGATTGGAGATGAGAGGTTGAGTTGCTTGTCAAACACGCAACCATGCACACGCACGCATGCACAAACAATCCATCAATACATGCATGCGATTTTGTCTCAGCGTGGCTCGTTACGCGGACGACCCGATGTCGGCGAAGGTTCGCATCTCGGCCACGGGAACCGTCTTCTGGACGGTGCCGTGGAAGCTGCAGAGCGCCTGCAAGATAGACGCCACTTATTTCCCCTTTGACGAACAGGTCTGTCGACTCAAGTTCGGCTCGTGGACATACGACGGCTTTCAAGGTAGACTAATGTGTAAATTAAAATAATTTCGTTGAACGCATATAAATAGTGGGTGTACGTATGCGTGTATGCGTACATGTATGCATGTGTGTGTGGATGTAATTAAGTATGTATAATAGTATGTGTACATATGTATGCAAATATGTATGTATTTATGTATGTGTGTATGTGTGCATGTGTGTATGTGTTTATGCGTGTATGCGTGTGTGCGTGTGTGCGTGTATGTGTGTATGTATGTGTATATGTATGCATGTAGGAATGTATGTATATATTTATATATATGTATGTTTGTATATATATATATATGTATGTGCATGCATGCGTGCACGTATGTATGTCATGTATGTGTATATGTAAGTATGTACACGTGTGCGTTTGTACGTGCGTGTATGTTTGTGTGTACGCAGGCTTACACTATATGTGTACATCCCATTGTTTGTATTGTTTATGGGTATACTGAATACACATAATAAGACTTATAGCCATACCTATCCGACAGAATGATGAGGTAAAAATGTCTTTTTCTTGCAACTATCAATGGGTTGATGCCGAGTTGTTATTGGCGTTATCATCGATACATTCAATATTCTGGTCATCTAGACACATATATGTGAGTCCAGATGTTCCGCAGCCAAACAGCTTAGTGATTAATACGTTCAATGTATTGCAGTGGAACGAGATATTGGTTTTCAGCGGCCATTGACCTTTCTATCGAGGGGGTTGAATAATGGTGCTCCGCGTAGATTCTAATTGACGTTTTTGTAGTGTTGCAGTACACAAATGTTATTGCATGCGCGGCATATAGATTATCTAGAATGAGTTTGCATGTGGTGTTGATCCACGTTTCACCTTCACCTATCCTTTGATAGAGGTTGTTGTAAGGACTATGACTATTTTATCGGCCCCTGGTCGCCTCCTTTGAGAAAGGATAGTCCCGTCCTTTTTAGTAAGAGACGAACAAGAACGCATACCAGAAAACAATTGAAATGATCCTAAAACTGAGACACATTGGTTACGCTTAAACGGGTGTATTACAGAAAGAAGGAGAGTAAAAATATACCCGATAGAAACTTCGGTGTTAGTGAAGTGCTATGAAGAAAGTATTTGTCGACTTAAAATGCGTTGAAGAACTAGCGGAAACGACCAGACGTTAATGGAGAAACACTGTAGGTTAAATACCAGAGTACTATTTCGCTCAGACGATTATACATGAATGCAATTCATTGTTTACTGATTGTGTAAATGCTGGCAACGCGAGCATATTTAAAAACCAAATTCACACATATCATAGAAGGGCGGATTACACGAAATGTTTGGGAAGATATGGTTTAATCTAGTTAAATCATTTGCTTACGTGGTTGACCCAATTAATTGTGTGTCTGTGTCTATTGCGCTCCTTTCATTATATTGCGCCCTTCATTGTTTTGGAGAAGTCTGTTGGTATCGTGACACGACATTGCCGTTTTCACGTTTCCTCGTCATGGTTAGTAGTTCTTCAGCCGGCCAATAATGTGTTACGCGAGCTTACGCGAATTTTTTGGTCGTAAGCTGGTCGGTGTAAGTGTAGAGGTACCGATAGCAAAGCATTTCCGATGCTTAACATTTGATATTTCTTTCAAACCCAGCATAGGAACTCAGAACTCAGAATCAATTTATTTGACCTATCAATACGATACATATACAATGAATAACGTAAGTAATAGATAAGGTCGGGAGACTCCCATTAAGATATATACTATCGTTAGCACAGGAGCATAAATATAAACAAACAACACAATTTACATGTCACAAATCACAATAGCATATAGCTTGTTTTACAGTTAATAATTACTCAGTGTATCAACATGCATACATAATACAAGGACTGGTTATATGTACTCTTGTACAGATTGACGTACGTATGGATACTTACCCGGTAGGTATACATTTCAATACGTATTACGAATTACAAATAAAGCAATTATGAATACGACAACTGGATTCATAATTAAAAATTAAAAAGTTTGTTGTGTATGTTAAAAAACCTTATAGAATGTGGGTGTAAATTTTATTAATGATAATACTTGGTGTCTTGTTAACTGTCTCTACTATATTGTGTCTAATGCATTTTTTGGCAAATTCATGTTTGACTTGTGTGAGCATTATTTGTACTTAAGGGTATTATTCGTAATGCTTTTTTCTGTAATTTGAAAATTCGATGTGCCTGATGACCCCATAAAAGTAAGCCATAATTAATATGAGGGAGAATAAGAGTATTGTACATAATATATAATGTATTAGGTGGTAAAAAGTGTTTAAGTTTATTTAGTATGCCTATTGTTTTAGAAATTTTTTATTTGCTATTTTGTTTGTATGACTCTGCCAGTTTAAATGGTCATTTATTGTGATGCCTAAAAAATTGAAATCATTTCCATATTCAATGTTTGCCCCATCAATTTGTAACACAGGGTATTCTAATTTCTTTTGTGGCATATGAAAAATCATGAAGTTAGTCTTTTTGGCATTTAGTGACAGTTTATTAGCTTTTAATAAATTGTTAATCTTTGTTAGTTCTTTGATAATATTTTCACTTCGCATTTGGCCTTCTGAATCGTTACATGTATTTAGTGTACTAGTAAAGGTGGTGTCGTCAGCATACATTATGAATTTCAAAAGGTCACTAGAAAGTGCTATATCATATATATATATATATATATAATAATAATAAATACGAGTGGCCCTAAAATTTAACCTTGAGGGACGCCAGTGTTGATGACTATTTCTTTAGACTTAACATTTTCAATTTCTACGTACTGCTTACGATTTTGTAAATAACTCTTACAAAGGTCCAGAGCCTTGTCATTTAATCTATAGTAATTTAACTTCTGTACCAATATATTGTGATCAATTGTGTCAAATGTGTTTGATAAATCAAGGTATATATTTATTGGAGTAACCGATTTATCAAGTTCTTGTATAATTCTGTCTATGATTTCGAGTGTAGCAAGCTCAGTAGAATGTTTCTTTCTAAACCCATATGACTATTGTAGTATAACGCTTTAGAATGGAAGTAATCGCGGATTTGATCAAACATAATCCTTTCAAAAATTGTTGTAATCACTAGCAGGATAGAAATAGGACGAAAATTGTTAAAGTCAGAAACATCACCTTCTTTGAAAAGGGTTGTGACTTTTGCAATTTTTTATTTGTCTGGAAATATACCAGTTATTATTGATTGATTAATAATTAGAGTGACTGCATTGCCGATATCACTTTTTATAGATGTTAGTAATTGTGTTGAAATACCGTCTTTTCCACAACTTGATTTTGAAGGTAAACGACCAATTGTATTAACAGTAGTTTCCATGTCAATCGGGTTAAAGCTGAAGGTGTGAAATGTCGGTTTTTTCATGTAATCTTTGTATGATTACCTCCACTAGTTGTTGTTGTTTTAGAGGCTAGAGTAGGACCAGCTTTAGTAAAAAAACGTGTTAAATATATTTGTAATAATGCCGTTGTCACTAATCATTTCCCCATCGACTTTTCCCAAATCTGGAAATTTTTCTTTCTTTTGACTTTTCTTTTAATTTCTTTAATTAAACACCACATCTTTTTAACACTATACTTATGCTTTTCAAAACTGGATTGGTAATGCATTTGCTTAGCTAATCTAATAGTACTTTTAAGAATTTGATTATAAGTATGTAAGTCAGTTTTAAGTTTATGATAATGCTCTGTATTTACGTGAGTCTGTTTCATTTCCGAATACAATATGTTTCTAAATTTTATTTACACAATAATGCCCGTGGTAATCCAATGAGTTTTCTTATGTTTATATTTGTTAAATTTAATTATTTTAAGAGGTAGACATTTATCCATAGCTGCAATAACAATTTCATCAAGGATATTGTAGTTTTCAGTCGGATCCGCATGAATATCTGTGTTAAGTATATCATAAATAGTTGAGTTTATTATTTCATTTTTTATGTATTGAGTGAGTCAGGATTTTGTAGTTTTATTCGTATAAACCTTAATATCGCGTTAGTGGTTTCGACATAGTCCAGACTTAGAAAGTACGGAAAGTGATCAGAAATATTGCTCACTAAAACACGAGCAGAGGATTTGACGAATCCTTTTGACAAATTGCATATACAATTATCAATGAGTTTCCATGATATTCTGAAAGTCGTGTTGGCATAGTATTTTTAGGGAAGGAACCATGTGAAACGATTGTGTAAAAATAGTCACATATTAAGTTTTTTTGTTACGTTTAAGCAAGTCAATATTGTAATCACCTTATTTCACTTTTAGATTTTTGTAAATCAACTAAATTTGATGCAAATTCTTTTGAAAATATACGGTAGTTTTCGATTATATCTTTAGGTGGTCTATATATATTTCCAAGAATGATTTCTTCTTCTTCATGGCACAACATGCTATTTCAATAAATTGACCTTCCCAAGTGTCTGTATTAGCATGGATTTTTTTACAGATTTGTAATTGTATTTGTTGCTTAGGTAGATTGCCAAGCCGGCATGTGCACTACAGATTTTGCCTTGGCATGTTAATGTATATCCATCGATTTGAGTGTCAGCCTCTTCATCGAGCCATGTTTCCTGTAAACATAGAGCACTAATCTCACAGCCACTACTTCTCAGTGTCTCTAGCTTTATTTAAATTTCGTCAATTTTTGCATTTAAACTCTGTCACTTTAGGCTTGGCACGATAAATTTGCTTTGTTTGTTCTTAAAATGGTTTATTAAATTATCATCGTCAAAGTATGGTGAATGTTGAAATGGTTCAACATCCCCGTCTTCATTAATTTCATCCGTTTTTAATATGTGACAGAGAGAATGTTTGTCTAGACCACCAAATTACGCTAAAAAATTATTATTATCAATCATATTAGAACATTGAATAAACAATAGTGCTCTATGTTTACAGGACACATCATATAAACGTAGACTAGACGTTGTGAAAGAGCTGCACAAGCTACACCCTGAGTATAATACAAATACATTTTGTAAAAGAGAATATTACGAATATTCCGCATGCATATATAACACAATGTACTTATTGCATCAGCGCAAAATGTGTGAAAATAAATTACAGCATATGTACTGCCACAACATGAACGTAGAGTGAGAATATCGTAAGTATATTGAACAAAACACAAAATGATTATTGCGTAGACACTAAGCTTTGGGGAAATACTATATATAATCCACTGTCCCAAAATTAACATGTAAAGTAACTAACACTAAACGTAGTGAAAAGAAAATGTATAAACATTGCCCTCCCCGAAAATGAAAACAACGTGAATATTGACCGTATATCAATATACATCGATGCACACCATATAGCTGTAGACTAAAATGTAAATAATATGAAATTGCACTATTTAAGTACAACGTCATTTCATGTGGAGCAGTTCGCTCAAGAGTAAATGTTAACAAAACAGCATATATCAAAAACATTGTTATAGAAAACATCATAGGTACTATAAAGTTCTTTGATAACATTTTGTAAGTGAGCCTATGCAATAACGTTAACATAGATAAAACGAATTTTTACATAACGTTAAGAAAATCGTTAAAAAGGTCACGTTTGGTTTTGTAATGATGACATTCAAAAGCAAATTACAATTAAACGTTACTTTGATTAAACACAAGCGAAGGGTAAGAAGGCTAATAAGGAAAAGAACAAGTAAGGAAAAAACACAAAAGGTGACTGGGCATGTTAGGCCCACTGGAGTCTGACTCACAGCATAACTGATTATAATGATAAATGCAACATAAGTGCATTGAAGTATAAAGTATACGAGTCGTGGTATACAAATTCACGTAGACGTGATACATATTTGAATTTACTTTGCTAGCTAGGAAATTCGTAGTCAGATTAAAATACGCAATGATTTAAACAGTGTTGTAAATTTACAAGATGGTCAGTAATGACATTGTCTATGCTAAAGCACAATTCAGCTTCATTAGCCACATGAACAGAATAATTAGCGCTTGGAGAAAACTGGCCATGAAAAGCAATGGGCCATACGGAATACTGACCATCAGATAGTCAAGGTCTCCCTAACGACGCTGAAGTTGTCGCAGGTGTTCTTCCGTTGTTAACGTAACCTTCCTCCCGTTGACCAGGAGGCAGACTACACGGCCGTCATTTGTCCATGTCGCTTTAATATCCCTCATTTCACGACAATCCGGGACCCTTTCAGTCTCCTTTTTGCCATGAAAATGTCATTGCGAACGTTATAGTCTTTGAGTTTGACAATGATTGGTCTAGGTTTACGGCTGGTGTCCGTTCTCTGCTCGAGTCGGTGGCTGCTTTCTATGACGTCACGTTTCACGTCAAGGCCGAGTTTTATGTTGAACACATATGTAGCCGCTGTCAACGTGTCAGTATCGTTCTCCGACACTCCGTAGATGAGGAGGCAGTTGCGTCTGCTGTATTGTTCCATTTAGTCAATCTCGTCGGTAATTGATTGTTTTGCCGTTTCGAGATCAGCGATCCTGTCTTGCAGGGCAGCTGCGTTCTCAGACACTCGTTTGATGTCCATTTGGCAGGCGGCGTATACGTCTTGTTTTACACTGTCCAACTCCGGTGATTTAATCATCTTCTGGATCAGTTTGTTCATTAACTCGTTAACTCAGCGTCCGCTATGAAGCCAGATAGAGCAATAGAGCATTACTGACTGAAGAAACAATTGATTTCATGACGTCCGTATCCAGCAGCTCTGTGATGGCAGTTCTTACGCTGTCTTGAACGAGCTGTTTAAATCGATGTTAAGCGTAACAACAACATTGGCTTCGGGCGTTTGATCTGCTTTAACAGCACGCGCACCATTCTTCTTTGGCATTGTTTTGGTTTTGTTGTTATTGTTGTTGCTGTTGATGGTGATGATGCTGCAATGGTCGGCGTTGTCGCGTATTGTTGTTTGTTGTGGTTATCGTTATTATTGTTGTTGTTTTTGATGTCTTTGTCATTGTTGATGTCGATGTCACTAATGTTGTTGTTGTCAATATTGCGCTAGTAGCAGTGTTGTTGTTGTTGTTGCATTCGTCGTACCAACTGTTCTTCTGTCTGCCTGTGTTGTTGTGATAATATGAATATGTGCTTGTACGTCCCGACACCATAACACATTCCAATGTTTTATTGCATTGACTGCGATAACAATACATGGCAATACATATATCTGATCGTATCTTAGTTGTTGTTTTTGTTGTTTGTTGTTGTTGCCGTCGTCGTACAACTGTCCGTCTGTGTGTCGGTGCAGTGGACGTGTCCAACGGGAGCTCGGCGGTCGACCTGAGCATCTACGTTGACAACGGCGAGTGGCTGCTCAAAGACACGGCCGTGCGCCGTAACGTCGTCCGCTACCAGTGCTGCCTAGAGCCGTACCCCGACGTCACGTTCACCATCCGCATCAAGCGACGCAGCATCTTCTACCTCTATAACATCATCTCCCCGTGTCTCATGATGTCCACGCTCACGCTGCTTGGTTTCTGCCTGCCGCCGGGTTGCGGGGAGAAGATCAGCCTCAGTCTCACCGTACTCCTCGCCTTCTGCGTCTTTCTCCTCAACACCGGAGAAATTCTGCCAGACTCGTCAGAATTCATTCCCATACTGAGTAAGTATGTATGTCCTGATGCACCAACTATAACCAACCCTGGTTAGTGTTTAGGCTGTCCTTGTTTTCAACCACAGCTTATTTCTACCATATCTTATAGCAGCTATAAGCTAAGTTGAGAATTTCAAACAATCCAGTGAAGCTGTACCGTTACACCTCTTATATCCTCGTTACGGACACGGGAACTTTCAGAATCATTTGTCGGTCATTCTTAATTATGTCACCTACTTGTTTACCGGTTGCTTGTAAGATACCAATTAAACTACACGAACAGAAGATCGCATATGTTGACGTGTCGGTCAAGTGATGCGTCAAACCCAGTTATGTCCTGTTGAATATTTCTGAATTAGCTCGAAACGTTGAAGAAATTGAACTGTAGTTTGATCCCTCATGCCTGGAGTAGACAACTATTATCTAAAATAACCGTACATAATCACGTTCCTAAAAATAAATATGCATCACAGAAAGCGATGTATGTGGCATCATGTACCCTGTGAAACTACGTTGGATAGGTTGTCGGAATTTTTATTTTCTGTACGCATCGCCTCACCTGACATGTCCTCTTCGGCCCTCGTCGATAGTTACACTTTTGTTATCTGTCTTCATTTCTTCTGTCTTTGGCTTCGTTCCATGACTTCCGTCCCAGTTGGTTTTCTTGTTCTATAATATTGTTTTACTATTTTGTTATGGCGACGTATCTTCCGTTTGCCGTTTGGTGATATGGCGCGATTATCCGGCAATGGCTGACGTTGTTAGTAGGTGTCCTATCCAATCCCATCTTCTTATTCTCACTTCTGAATTACTTTACTTCGGTTTTAATCAGGTCAGCTATATTTCGAATGTATGGGAATGTATATGTTTGCGTTCTTCTTATCCCTTGAACAGGAATGCATTGCAGCAGGCATACGAATACCCAAATATGAGGACTTGATTGTTTCCATTGCTCCACCAGGTGTCTACTTGACGATGGTCATGGGGATGACGTCATTGTCCATCGTTCTGACGGTGATTGTCTTGAATCTGCACTATCGCGGGTCCCCTGCCGTCAAACCCCCGCCTGCATTTTGCACCCCGTCGCAGCGCAACAACTGCACAACGTTCCGTGATTCGGGAAGATCGCACAAGGATTCTCCGGTCGGGACCACCGCGGTGAACCACGACGATGACGCCCTCACGCCGGACTCGCTCATGGTGAAACTTAAATGCGAACTCGCTCGCCCGGCATCGCCAAACGACTGTGACGGCGACCGGCGTCACGTGACTTGCATTGCCTACCAGCCAGAGTCGGTGGAGTCGGAACTTCCGTTTCTGAGTGGTCGCGGGAGAGAGTCTACGACAGATGAGATTGTAGCGGCGCTAAAGCGGATCATCTCGCGGTACGAACGAGACTGCGACGGCGCGGAACGAGAGCGGGCGGTGAAGGAATGGCGCCATCTAGCCCGTAATGTCGACAAATTTCTCTTCTGGGTCTTCTTGTGTGCACACGTCGCCGTGACTGTGTTTGTCTTAGTTGTCCTGCCGATAACGAAGCCGATCTGACATAACAATGCAAGGGACATTATTCGAATTACCATGCGAAAGGCGTTGGACCAATTATTTAACGCCGTGCGCCAATGTTGAACATGTCAAGACTCTCGTCATTTTCAGAACTAGTTATGGGTTATAGTTTGATGTTAGATTATTTTTAAAGTACGATTACTACTAGTTGTCATTTTGATCTTAATTATTTATGTTTAGATTTTATTGATGTGTTTATCAACTAATAACAACATACAACATTTGAATGTGTTTCGACATATTGATATAACTGCATACGTTTGTACGTTATTATATGTTATCTTGCTTGTATGACGTTTTAATGCATATGCGAATGAACAACGCCCCCGGAACAATTAGATCTCCTCCCTAGCCCCCACTTGGTTCGGCAATTGTTGTTTAATGCAACTCATATTGTAGTTTCATCGGTGATAATTTTATATTCCAAGTCAAGTTACATTGTTAGGCTCCAAAAGGTTAACAAAATACATGTGTTTGAAATGCGTACGTAATTTTCTCTGCATAAGTCCAGTCCCACCCCCAATAAAAGTGGTTCTTGCCTTAAACAGGAGACATAAATAAAACGTGCACGCTGGCAACGTGGAATGTGGTGAATATCGAGGGGCTGCACCCATTTTGGGGAAACCAATCACCTCCAACTGCAGCACCCTTTCGGGTTCACCAAAAATATCCCAACTGTACCACCATAGACGCACCATAAACCTACCTCAAACTGCACACCCACTCGAGGCTAAACAACGTCAGAAATACTCCTGAAGCATTGGGGACTAAACATATATCCACCCCCCAGTGCTGTCATCCGATGGGGGCTCAGCTGACCCCTCCCCCTGGTTCCGACGCCTATGAGACGACAAGATATGAACGTGAAAATGCATCAGTTGTCAACAATGCATCACGAACTTGAAGGAACATTAATAATATTCGACGTCGTACATAAAATGAACAAAATAACTATTATAAAACAAAGCAAATACGACGTCGAAACGACACCCCTAAATAACTAACAGAGTGTAATTCAAATGAACAGAGGAAGCATCGTGGAGAAGATGTTATTATCACAATCAGTGACGTAGAATTGCTGACAAGGATCTGGACCTGGACCTGACCTGGAGCGCCATCAACCGGGTCAGTCCAACAATAAAAGAAGTATAAATAATATTAAAGATTCCTCCTCACACCTATTGTTTGCTTCATCTCCTTTTAGAATAATTTCAAGACAATTCGAACCTAAATGAGCGTGATTGGGATGAAAACGTTAACGTCGGGCCCGTCTCGTTAATCTGGGAAACAAAATACACGGATGACGACAGTCAGGCACTCAGTGCCAGCATAGAAAATACGGCTTGGCGATAATGTTCTGAAAAAGCAGCTTACGTAAGCGTGGTTTCGTAACTGAAATACCCGTTGGTTTAGCAGCTTGACTTGAATGCTGATTCATGACACCGAAGGTCGCGGACATTGGAGAGTTATGATCACCTACGTTACTATAGGAACCTATAGTCTGAGGCGGGCATTTGACACGGTACACGTACCTCACCCATGACTTCTTATTTTCTTTATTAGTACAGCTGTCTATGTGTTGTTGCCACATCACAGTCCTAGCTCTCTAAGAAACAGGGCACGTCTTTGAACTCTTTTCGCTTAGTTGTTTCCGATTAGTCAATGATTCTTCACCCTGTGGTTGAGGTTTACTTTTTACTGTTCACAGAGACTGTTGGAGGGCAGGTGCATGGTGATTAGCCAGGTATGTTTTTGCACGTGTTATTAGGCGAGATATGCTGTGATGTGTAGACTGTCTGCGCTGCGGATGCTGTGGCAGGCACCACAGGGAATCACTTCGTGTTACACTCAAATACAGACCATTGCGGCGAACAATTCTCTACCAAACCATATCTATATTATATCGAATAGTATCGATACATCAGTATTGTGTTAATTAATAAGGAAACACAGCATTGACTACACAATATCATTATAATACCGCGCATAACAATTATCTATAGAAATTAAATAAACAAATAACGTGTGCTTACTCCAAAGCTAGACGTACTTGATAAACGGCTGCCCGTGGTTATGACAACACCGCCCGTGGCTAATACAAGGCCGCCCACCGTTATTACATGGTCACCCATACCTATGACAACACCACCCACTGTTACTACAATGCCGCACGCACACTCGCTCACACGTTCGCACGCACACACGCATACAAATACACACCCACAAACACACACTCACGCGACCGCGCACGCACGCACACACACACACCCGCACGCACACACACACACCCGCACGCACACACACACACACACACACACATGCACGCACACACACACACTCACACAAACAAACGCACGCACACACGCGCACACACAGGACGCATATACCTTCCTCAATGTTCAAGTACTACTATTTTGGACAATGTTGTGCTTTTTTGCGACAAACTTACTTTGCGGCATACCGGTGTAAAGATATAGGCAGCACACAGTCCACGGACGTTGCATGCTGAACGGGCAGGCCAACATTTTCAAACAATCAACAATTATACAATAGGAAAATGTATTACCAAAACACAGTTGGACGTTCTACATAATTAAAATAATGGTCATTAAAGTTTATAATGTAAACACATGAGCTTTATGATAACCGTGACCAGGCTTTATAGACGACCATTAAATGTGATCTGTGGTTTCTTTGATTTGGAAATGTGATCTACCGTTTCGTTGATTTGGAAATGGGGCAAACAAAACATTGATCCAGTTATACAGAGTTACAACCGTCATGCAATACCTGCCTATTGGTATTACATAATTTGCACGGATTTGTAAAGTATTAATTATTCTTACGATAAGTAATATTGGAAAGGCCTTCCAAAAAGGAAATTAATGAATTCACACACACTATATCAGTTATTCTTTATTTGCATGGAGTACTCTTCACAAAAACCTATACAAATTAGTACTTAGAATAATAAAAAAGAACAACAACAATAAAATATAATTCAAATAAAGACATATAGTATCGCCGTTGCATTTAGCAAAACAAATATTAGTATCATGTATAATAGAATAACTACGGTTTGTACACTATAACGACAATATCCCAACTTAGGCCAACGTGATCACTTACAGTAGGATTGTTTGCCTGTTTCAATCCCTTCCCTTTTTTATTATTCACCAACCAAGCTGTCTCAATCTCAATACACCTGTCTGCGCATGTTTCCCCTCATCCTCTTATATCCTTCACTTTGTTCTCCCTCCCTCCCTCCCTCCCTCCCTCCCTCCCTCCCTCCCTATACATACATTTCGTATCGCACTGTCTCTGTCTCCCTCCCTCCCTCCCTCCCTCCCTCCCTCCCTCCCTCCCTCCCTCCCTCCCTCCCTCCCTCCCTCCCTCCCTCCGTCCCTCCCTCCCTCCCTCCCTCCCTCCCTCCCTCCCTCCCTCCCTCCCTCCCTCCCACCTACCCCCTCCCTCCCTCCCTCCTCCCTCCCTCCCCCCACCCCTCCCTCCCTCCCTCTCTCCCTCCTTCCCTCCCTCCCTCTACATCTCTCTACGTGTTTATTACAGTTTGTTTTTCTGATTGTTTTGTGTATGTGTACTGCCTTCAGCCCAGTTCATCCACGGCACAATTAGCAGAGTTGTCGTCACTGTTACTGTCATAGCAATGAAAAAAACATAGAGGAGAAGTTTATCGAGAACTTGTGCAACGAAATACCATTCGAGTTTCGGGTCCCTGTCCACCGACCGCCCCCGTCGAGTCGACTCCCGCCGGTCTCTCTCGTAATAGCGCGACATCAAGTGGTGTCTCCTCTCGCGTTCTCTCGTCGTCTCGCCCACGTGATTTTCTACTAACTCATCTCTATACTCAGACGTCTCGCGAGACTCTCGTGCGTTGTTCTCGTTCACGTGTCCGTCTTGCGGGTCCCTAGCAGGAAGAATGGACTTAATGTGGCAATTTCAGTTGGAATGTATTAAATATTGTGTACTCTTTGAGTATCCAGAGATCACCGAGATGTGATT
The DNA here is from genome assembly GCA_963995525.1 of Escarpia spicata. Lineage (NCBI taxonomy): Eukaryota > Metazoa > Annelida > Polychaeta > Sabellida > Siboglinidae > Escarpia > Escarpia spicata. The sequence goes on along the minus strand of OZ023216.1, from coordinate 31,753,803 downwards.
ACATGTTACCAAGTAATAAGCGAATGTTGTACACGTTTTAAATTATATTATGCGAATGATGACATAGCAAAATTAACATGATGTTCTTTTCAAAACAAACAATATCTATATATATATAGATATTGTATATATATATATTTATTTATATCGTTGTGAGCTTTCTTATATATGTTCAAGACATCCTAGTTACGATCTGCAGGTGATGTGTTACATTATGATGTTCTTCATAATGTCGTTGTTAATACAGTTTTTTCGTTCGTTCATTTGTTCGTTTGTTCATTTGTTCGTTCATTCATACCTACACCCGTCGCATTTACTTTATAGTATTTACTACCAGTATTGCTTTCACAATTCATAGACTGTTTGTTATATTGTAACAAGTCTGTAACATACATCACATACAACTGCTATGATTAAAACGTGTTTGTAAATGATGAGTGAAAACGTGTATACAATGTTTTAAATGAAGCCCCTAACTCACTCAATCAAGGGATGCGAAAAAATCGAAGAAAGCTCGACGTACATTGTGCAGTTGTCGTACAACTCTCGCGAGGTTAATAGCTGAGTGCACGTGAACCTGGCGAGATAATTGCGACACAGGTTGATGAGGAATAGCGGTACATCGGGAATAGGATGATGGTCACCTCGCTTCTTGATGTTGATGACAAGTGTGGCAAAGAGCAGCGAGATGGAGATAAGAGTCATTACGAGAGTGAGGAAGATACCTGCAGGAGAGAACAGATGACGTCACAAAGACAATTCAACGTACAGGGTAAGTTCAAAATACAATTATATATATATATATATATATATCCCTCACCGTATATCCCCCTCTCTCTATATCTTGCGTGCACGCTCGCTCTCCTTCTCTTTCTCTATCTGTCTCTCTGTCTCTCTCTGTCTCTCTCTGTCTCTCTCTGTGTGTGTCTCTCTCTCGTTCTCGCTCCCTCTCTCTTTCTCTCTCTCTCTCTCTCTCTCTCTCTGTCTGTCTCTGTCTCTCTCTCTCTCTTTCTCTCTCTCTCTCTCTCTCTCTCTCTCTCTCTCACTCTTTATCTCTCTCCGCCCCTCCCTCCCTTCCCCCCTCTCTCTCCGCTCTCTTTCTCAATAAATAATATCCAAGTTCCAAGAATAGCATTCAAACCTCATCAGCAGACTATACATAACAATTATCATCACACAGGTCGAACATGTTCACAGATGCCACTGTTTGTGGAATGACCCTCGCCTTCCTCATCCAATAATTATCATCGAATCCCGACCTCTTCAGCACGTCATCTCACCTATGAGGGGCACTTTATCCGACTCGGGGATGTTCTCGGCGACACTCGACTGAAGCACGTAGAGAGAGAGGAAGGCGGTTAGGTCGATGGCGACCTTCTCGCCGCTGTCACACGGCAACATGAAGGAGAAGAGGGTGAGGAAACACATGACGAGAGTCGGCGCGATGATCGTGTACAGATAGTAGAGTGGACGGCGCTGAATGCCGACCATCAAAACCACCTGCGGCTGCACCATCTGTAAGCACAAACACAAGCGTGTTGCATAACATATTGGTCATGTACCTGAATAAATAACGTTGAAATTTGTCATTAGACGTCGTTAAATCCAAATCAATGTCACTGGTACTAAATAAGGCCCATGTACAGCACCAGTATTATGTGTGTGAACAACTGTCGTCAGTTGCGGCATATAGAATAAGATGCGATGCGGACCGGCTACAGTGGAGAGCTACGGAGGTGCTAAAACAGCTAACTAGAATTAAGATTGGAAAGCTGCGGAAAGAGTCAAGGCTGATGACAATGTTGCTAACAGGGACACAAGGAAAGGGGTAGTAGTGGGGAAAGTGCAGCAGGGCAATACTAACTTCACCCTTTTATTATCGGAGTTAGATCAAATATAACCAGTATCCACTGTAAATGTAATATATAAAGTTAATATTTCGGTTTTTAATTGAACATGGGGTTAGTTTGACGGTTTTTTGTGTGTTTGAAATGAAGCCGTCGTTGCAACATTTATACATACGGCCCGTACTATATAAGATTAGTAATGCAGTTTTCTATTGCAAAAACACTATGACAGTACCTTGTATGCCGAGTACAAATTGCTTAAGCATGCTATTTAACTGTGAATATCAGTATTATTATTATTCTATTTAAATAGGCCCTTGTAAAACCGCATAATAATACCTTGAACAGTTCGTAAGTTGCCAATTCTCTCTCCAGCGTCAAATGAATCAAGTCGAATTCAGCGTTCGTTTCGTATTGCGACATGTCGACATCAGGGCGCTAGAAGGGACAACTCGCATTTACAATGGCCCGTATGCAATAACCACGGTGGTTGGATGCGGCATGTCAACTTACGATATTCGGAACACTCAAATAACAACCCAGTGATGCTTATGACGGCAACCTTCGCAAATGGTGCATATCATAGATGATGTCGCGTGTTGACTGAGAATGACTATAATAATAATAATACACTGTAATAAGTGAAAAGCTCCGTAAATCTGGAATACAATCCATTCGGAGGCGCTAAAATACATGAAATACATAAATAAAAGTTAAATCAATGATAATAAATACACAAATAGGCTAAACACGAGGAACATTATAGGCAAAGTAATTATGTCCTACATATGAATATAAATAATACATATATGAAAGCTAGCAGAATGAATCGAATCAAGATAACATTAACTAAAACATGCATGATGTGTGCGTCGTAAGAAGTAAGTATTATACAATATATAATCGTAGAGCGTTTATGCGCATGTATACACACGCGCGCACATACACACGCGCACCCGCTCACACACAAGCATGCAGACACACACTTGCAAACTGGCGGAATAGATACATAATTATACAATTAATGAAACTATGACAGAATATAAGCGTCGAAAAATAAATACGTTAATTAATTAGTTGAATGATAATAAGTTACAGTACATTGTCCTGCACACGAACTAGGACATTGCACAGAAAGACTACCGTGACGCCATCTGACGGTACTCGTTTGAAGACGTTCATTGGAAGCGAACGTAACGTTACGACAAGAAAGATACATTAACTGTAAACAACTTGTAAACATTATAATTTGAAACAATCAAGCTAACGAATCTCTTCACATATGAATACATATCCGGCCTACGAAACATGCCGGACAGTGGCCATCTGGACATCATACAGGACAGACCTTGAGTCTGAGGTCGACCTGCTCGACGTCATAGATCCACGAGCCGAGTCTGATGGCGCAGTGCTGCCGGTCGAACGGGAAGAACTTAACGTCGACGGCACATAGCGACTTGAGCATGAGCGGCAGTCGCCAGGTGACGTGACCGTCGTGGCGCACGAGAACCTTGCTTTCATTCACGTTCACGTAGCCTTCGTGACCCACGTCCGCACTGAAACATTACACTTAATGATGTTAATAATAAGCAAGATGATGATGATAATAACAATAATAATATATTTAATATTTTTTAGATATCTATTTAATATTTTTAGCTGTTTTTAGAGTGCTGCATCAAACAATATACTCATATATAAGTAATCTGTTCAGCAGTTTTACATACTTTTACCTGTGCATTTATGTTTTAAACTGACGACCATTGGGAAATTAAAATGTATGTTTTATAAGTTTATCATGATCTCGAATAATGAATGTGTATAACTATTACTATAACTTATGTTATGTTAATAAATATACTTACGTAAACTTATGCGTAAATGTCTACCAAAAAAGAAGAAAAACGTGCGTGCGTACATGCGAGCGTGCGTGCGAGCGTGCTGTCGTACGGGCGTGCGTATGTGTGTCGCTGTGGTTTATGTAGGCTTACTTGTTGAATAGATAGAGGTCAGGAGTCCACACTCTGGACGAAGGCAGCATCATTGTGTTGATATCGCCGTATTTCTTCGGGTTCCACAACAGCACCTCGTCCATCCATTCCTAACGCCGCCACGACATACAATGTACGTAGAGACAGGTAGGTCTTGCAAAGGAATGCGTGTTGTGTGTGTGCGCGCGCGCGTGTGTGTGTGTGTTTGCGTGTGCATGTGTGTGAATGTGTGAGTGTGTGAGTGTGTGAGTGTGTGAGTGTGTGGGTGTGTGAGTGTGTGTGTGTGTGAGTGTGTGAGTGTGTGTGTGTGAGTGCGTGTAATAGTATGTGTGTGTGCGTGCGTACCCGCGCGCGTATGCATGTGTATGTGCGTGTGTATGTGTGTGCGTGCGTGCATGTGTGCGTGCGTGCGTGCGTGCGTGCGTGCGTGCGTGCGTGCGTGCGTGCGTGCGTGCGTGCGTGCGTGCGTGCGTGCGTACTTATGTGTATACATCTGTACTTCATAGCAATATTTGATGCGTCTTGCAAGAAGAACAAACTCACCTGCGTGATGCAGACCTTCGTTACCATGGTTTGGTTCATCTCCTCCTGCGCATTGCAGAAAAACCATCATGTTATCAATTGGTGCGATCACTTGTTTCTTTTTATAGTACATCAAATTCTTTTGAAGTAAGTAGTTCACATTGGGTGCTTCTATATAGATGCTAAGCTGTACATTACAAGTTTGATTTGAAATTACATCCATTTGCATTGACGACAACACTTGCATTTAGAACATTTAATCACAATGTCACTTCCTTTTTACACATTTTATAGTCTTTATAGAATACTCCTGGAGTTAGCCAAACCTTCTCCCTTGTTTCCAGTGTTTCCCCTGGGTAAAATGATGGGCGAGTTGGTAGGGGGTCCGGGGGCAAGCTCCCCGGATATTTGTTTAAACTAGGTTACAAATGGTATGTTTTAACCTTTATTCTTGAATAGAGGTGAAGATATAAAACAACAAGACACTACTTGTAAATGTAGTAACCATGATTGATAAACGTCAGTAATCATGATTGTTTCATCATGTTGAGGTGTGGTTCCCACTTGACCACTGGTACTCAGTTGAGGTGTGGTTCCCACTTGACCACTGGTACTCAGTTGAGGTGTGGTTTCCACATGACCACTGGTACTCAGTTGAGGCGTGGTTCCCACTTGACCACTGGTACTCAGTTGAGGCGTGGTTCCCACTTGACCACTGGTACTCAGTTGAGGTGTGGTTCCCACTTGACCACTGGTACTCAGTTGAGGTGTGGTTCCCACTTGACCACTGGTACTCAGTTGAGGTGTGGTTCCCACTTGACCACTGGTACTCAGTTGAGGCGTGGTTCCCACTTGACCACTGGTACTCAGTTGAGGTGTGGTTCCCACTTGACCACTGGTACTCAGTTGAGGTGTGGTTCCCACTTGACCACTGGTACTCAGTTGAGGTGTGGTTCCCACTTGACCACTGGTACTCAGTTGAGGCGTGGTTCCCACTTGACCACTGATACTCAGTTGTGTGGTTCCCACTTGACCACTGGTACTCAGTTGAGGTGTGGTTCCAACTTGACCACTGGTACTCAGTTGAGGTGTGGTTCTCACTTGACCACTGGTACTCAGTTGAGGCGTGGTTCCCACTTGACCACTGGTACTCAGTTGAGGTGTAGTTCCCACTTGACCACTGGAACTCAGTTGAGGTGTAGTTCCCACTTGACCACTGGTACTCAGTTGAGGTGTGGTTCCCACTTGACCACTGGTACTCAGTTGAGGTGTAGTTCCCACTTGACCACTGGTACTCAGTTGAGGTGTAGTTCCCACTTGACCACTGGTACTCAGTTGAGGTGTAGTTCCCACTTGACCACTGGTACTTGGTTGTGATGATGTTTTTCTTGTTACAGAGTCAGTAAACAAGTAAAAGGTAAGTTCTTATATAGCCGCAGTATCCAGTCCTAAGGACTGCTCAAAGCGCTTTCCACATTACTCCCTGGTAGACCTGTTCAGACGAATACCATCTCGACTTCTCTTCTTCTTTTATCGTCACCTTTAAATGATTATAGCATAATATTATGGTGAATTGGTGGTTTATGTTCCAAAGATTATATTTGTTTATTTGTTGCTAGCATGCTGTACATGCAATAAATTAAGCAGTCATTTCCGGAATGCCACAAAAGTAAGTTTCTGTGGAAAAATATCATTGTCTAGCCCAAGTTATTGATAACTCGTTAGTATACACTGTTTTGGACAACAGGCGTCTTTTATGGGATGTGAACTTCGATGGTTTATATTCATAAGTACTTCACTCAAATCAACTTTACCAAACGTTTGTTTGCACAACTTTGTCAAATATGTATTATATATTTAGTACAAAGATATCTTACGAATCACTTTCCTTATTTTTCTTTAAAAAACCCGGTATATAACATTAGTTGAATAGACTTGTGCCACAAGTTGTAGGCACTTGTGTCGAATCCGGACCCACCTCGATTTCGCCGTTATAACTTGTGTTTTGCCCAACTTTGATACCTCAGTGAGATAGTTCCGTCATTCAACATTATCCTAGGCATATTTACCTTTAAGAATATTGCGTCTTTCGCCCATTTGAGGCGTAAATAGCGCCCCGGTTTGTATCAACATACGCTGCTATCTCTCATTTTACGCGCGCTGTGCGGTAACGCACGGCCCCAGCGGCGCAGACTAGCGCAAACCGGATCGCTATGTGGGCTTCAAAATGGCCCGGATTCGATACAAATGCCGACTAATGAATAAGTCGGTAATTTCGGCATATTTTGGGCGAGGCAGCATAGACAAACGGCGAGGTGGCCCGCCTCGCTTGTCATATACTATGGGAAACACTGTTTTCTATTTCGCACAATTAAGGTTACGTGAAAGCCAGAAGGGAAACCTTAAAGTTGGTTTTCTTCTGCCGATATTCCTTACGCGAGAGTTCTTATAGCCAAAAGCCAATATACTTACGCATGTTTTATAAATTACTACTGTTTTTCTGTTTTCTAGAATGACATTGTGATCTTCGTTCTGGAAGATTATCACACATAACGAGTACTGGTTGCTTGTAGCCATGTCGTCTGAATGTGTACATGTATATGTGTGTCGGGGGGGGGGGGGGGGGTCTCGTGGTAGAGCGCCAGACTCTCGATCGATGGGACGTTGGTTCAATTCCACCTGCCGCCGTTTCGAAACTTAGACAATTCCGTTCCCCCTATGTTGCCTGCGTCTTCCGGAAGACACTAAAACCATATTTCCCATCTAACTGTTGTCTACGCCAGGGGAAATAAAAGATCCCACACATGGGGATTAATTTCGGGGACTCACATAGTGGTGATCTCTATCTCTAACCCCAGAGGCCGGAGTTGCTTCCCAGTCGTATGTAGGGTAGACGCCGAGCAGGCAGTGTATATCGTGTATCATTGGACCCACTGGGTCCTATTCCTATATGCATATACATACCATGTGTATGATGGTTTTTAGAAGAATGGACACGTTCAACACGACGCTATGGTCAGCCTTCAACAGTGGCCTGGCGTTAGGGTCGACTAGTGCAACAAGGTGGTCGTAGAGTCGCCTTTCCCCGTTCTTCCGCCCTCCCGCCGTCAGCGCTAGGGACAATGTCACATAATATTATGTTAACACTGTTACATAATGCAATAGTGTTATGCCCCTGTGTCGCAAGGCAGACAGTTTGTGGGTCACCAAGAGTCTCCAGTGACTGGTCGAAATGTAATTTATTGTCGTGCTTGCCCGTACTGGATAAATAATATTATAAGTAATAACATGTTTGTATAGTGCCATAAATCTGGATAAATCCATTTGAATAAATTTATTATTATTTACATATTTTTTCAATGTTGCGCATTATAATATATATATATATATATAATGCACAACATTTAACAAATTAGTAAATAATAATAAATTAATGAAATTACATTAAAATCAAATTATATAAAGATAACAAATACATATTATATGTATAATGAAACAAAAAAAACAAAAAACTTGACATAAATATTGATATAAAATATACCTACGCCATCACGTCACGCCAAGTAACTACCATGGCGTCACGCCATGTAACCACGGCTATAATAGTATCATGAATTTACGTATGGCCACTTTGTGCCGAAAATCCACTCGCCCGGCGTTATTAGAACTGGCCGGCTGACAGCTGTGTCTGCCGTGTAACAGCGGGACACACTGGCCGTCACATCAACAACCAGCAACCCAAAGGCCGGGTCGACTCGATCAATGGTAACGATTAGACGTCTCAGACACGAGGAGTGAGCACAGCCACGTTGTCTAGTGTTGTAGTAGTATGCATTTGATGGCCAGTTAGGGAAGGCACTATTGATGAGCATGAGCATAGTCTACACGTATATCTAGCAACCTTTGCTATCATTTACATGGGAACGTAGTACAAATAAGGAGAGGAACAATCTCTCATAGAAACTAAAACTAGGCTGCTTGTGGCCTTGGTGCATACTTGATTGGGCCACACTCTCAAAGAGCAGGGCACGTCATTCACTGCGTTTGCGCGTGCATTTATTTACTACAGGACACTTTCATCCTGGTACACCGGCATACACAGCACGTCCTGTCAGTGGTTCAGACGGTACTGGTTAGCATGCAAGATCATTGGGTTCGTAAAGGCGATAACCAACCACACCTTACCTGAGGCGAGTACACAGCCGAAGACCAGCCATGGGCCGAGCGCAGACATCATTCACGTCTGAGGCCACGAGCAGCGAAAGACGGGTAGACGACTCAGCTCGCAGCGAATGATTTATCGATCAATAAATCTGGTGTCGGTTTCCACGAGTCCCGGCTGTTGCGCGCGGAAGCGAATTAGCCAATATCTTAGCCCTACCGTCATAATTCGTTTCACGTTGCTTAAGGTCATCTTGGCCGCTACAATAACACTTCTAGTCGCTGGCAGGCTTGTCACGTATTTGTTTAATATGCGTGTTCTTGAACTCATCGCACTTGGCACAGTCTTATAATATCTCATTTAAGACATTATTATTGGGACATTTCCCCCAACTAGGTGCGTAGCGATGTCCATATATATAGGCATCCTTGGTTTGGGGATAGGTTTGGGGATAGGTGCGCCAAGATGTTTTGGGGCAAGGTTTGGTCCCCAACGTTCGAACCGTAGTAAAGTAAAGGTAAGTTCTTATATAGCGCAATATCTAGTCCTTGGGACTACTCAAAGCGCTCTTTATTCCCTGGCAGACCTGTTCAATCGAACATCATCGCAATTTTTCTAGGAAGCATTAAGCCACGCTGTAATTAGTGCACGAAGCACGTGCACAAATGGGTCATATATACTTTAGAATAAAGAAAACGCCCCTCCGAGAATTCGTAACTAAGCGTGAGATAATAGAGAAATTAACAAGACACAATTTTTATTTCGCGTTATCTTATTGTGTGATTTATTTGAACCAAACTTATGTTTTTAATTGTTTACACTAACAGCATATTCCACATAATGGATGAATAAAAATTAAAATGTTCGAATGTTTACCCAGATTTCAGGGTTAGCATCCATCCGTTCTTTGATGGAAATTCTCGGGTTACCGTCACGTTTCAAAATGGGTTTGAAATTCAGGCAGCTAAGGGAGCGACACACCGCACAGTACCAAATAAACACGACTACATAGCATGCACGCGAAACATTGACATATCCATATATATGTAGCGTTTGCGGCGAGCGGTAGGCAGGGAAACATACGGGCACACGTTCACTCACTCAGTCGTACTAATGATAAGTCAGGTTATACGTTTTCACAGTTTATTATATGCGGAAAACCCTACCAATACAAGATCTAATACACCGTATACGGCTATGTCTGCTAAATACTACCCAGTTATAAAGGTCAGAACAATAGGTTCAGACGGCGGCGGCCTATATACAACAACCGAATTCTAGGTGTCAGAACGATAAGTCAGACGGCGGCGGCTTATATACAGCAACCGAATTATAACGGAGATATTCTAAATGTCCGAACAATAAGTCAGACGGCGGCGGCCTATATACACCACGTCTCCCATGGTTTCGCGCTGTCTCGAAGAGGGGAGGTGTGCTGTTGGAGATTTTTACCGAGAGCCAGAGGCATTTGTCGGTATTCCGGGAACCATGAATCAGGGAAGAGTTTTAATAATACCCACAACAAATACGTACATTTGTCTAAGTTGTAGACGTAACTGAATTTGGTCGTTATATCAAGTTACTTGCCAAAACTAGCTACCAACCCACTGAATTGGTTGGTTACGTAGTTTGTGAGAGAACAAGGAAATCCGAATACCTCAACACAGAAACAAAGGCAAAATTTACCCAGCATTTCAAAATTTATACTAACTCTTTTGACACATTTCTCAACTTCTTTTTCATTATGGAAACCTTATATGTTGCAGTAGGCTATTTATATATGAACTATTGTTAATACCATATTTATGGTTTAAAAAAAAATAAAACATGGGTATCCAACAGCTGATATAGTTTGAGTAGTTTGACAGTGAGGGAAAATAATGAACAGGTGTGCCTTGTGATGTAAGCCAAGTTAATGACGTTTTAGTAATGCGAGTTTTTCTACATTGTGCGTTTGTCTAGTTGTGGAAAAACCTTTGTCAATTCCAATATTTTTCTTTAAGTGTTACTTAGAATTGCACACAGCTGTGTTTTTATTTATATGTTGTAATAAACATGTTTGTGTCATGTTCACATTACATTGAAAGATAATGTTAATCAAAATGTAAACACTTAGGTAACAATGTTTTACCAAGACTCTTGAAGAGTTTATTAATTATGGTACGCCATGCACATCAAGGTTTATGCTGTGATTGGAATATCACATACGTGCACCACGCTAAAATGCACACGACAAGGTATTTAAGCTAATTTGCAGCACGGACTTGTCACAAAGACTGACATAATAGTCCCGATACTGCCTATTACGTCGATACTTTGTGTAACACATAAAACGTAATAATGTCATTGTGCAAAAATACACTTATATGATGAGGAAGTCAATGTGTAGAGTAATAAACACATTTATATATTGTAGTAAACATAACCTACATCATGTGATAAACTAAGTGGATATTGTAGTAAACATAACCTACAT
>OZ023216.1:31735305-31737805 GCA_963995525.1 Escarpia spicata | reverse complement strand
TCGTTCATTCTAACGTTGCTCCAGTTCACTCATCTGTATGAATGAGTACCTAGATATAGGCAGTGTTGGATAAGTCGAGATGATGTTTGATTGAATAGGTCTCCTGAGGGAGTAAAAAGTATAAAGCACTTTGAGCAGTCGTAGGACTGAATACTGTGCTGTCTAAGAACTGACCTATACTTTACATGTTTGGGACACTCAAGCGTGTAACTAGACGCGGGGGCCGCGTGGTGCAGACGCATAGAACACCGTGGGACGCTTTACAGCAACAATGGCCACCGGTAAAAATACGTGTGTGTGTTGGTGTGTGTGTGTGTGTGTGTGTGTGTATGTGTGTGTGTGTGTTGTGTGTGTGTGTGTGTGTGTGTGTGTGTGTGTGTGTGTGTGTGTGTGTGTGTGTTGTGTGTGTGTGTGTGTGTAGGGGCGGGCGTAGGGCGGACGTAGGGCGGGCGGGGCGTAGCGCAGGCGTAGGGCGGGCGTGGGGTGCATGTGGGCGGGCGTAGGCAGGCAGGCAGGGCGGGCGGGCGGGGCGGGGCGGGCGGGCGGGCAGCGGGCGGGGCGGGGCGGGCGGGCGAGGGCATAGGGCGGACGTTAGGGCGGGCGGGCGTAGCGCAGGCGTAGGGCGGGCGTGGGGTGCATGTGGGCGGGCGTAGGCAGGCAGGCAGGGCAGGCAGGCAGGCAGGCAGGCAGGCAGGCAGGGCAGGCAGGCCAGGCTGAAAAGAAAGAGACAGACGGACAAACGCGCGCGCGCAGGCAGGCAGGCAGGCAGGCAGGCAGACCGACAGACAAATTTATATTTAGATTAACGGCATATTTTTTTACATTGAATAATATAACTGGCTTTGTAGAGTAACACACGTAAGGTAAGGTCAATCGCGAGTTCCTGTTTTGTCAAATAAATACTCAGTGAGATATTATTTTAACCATTTGTGCACGTTAAATTAGTTTTTGCTATTGTGTCATCCAAGAACATAGTCCATGGGCCAAGACCAGGAATTTCAGTGTTTGGTACCATCTGGGCGGGGCAGGATCTAGTTACCAGTACTCCTGGTCATTTGGAGCTTTCTTGTTTTTCGTGACATTAAACGGTAGAGGAGTTTTGTGGCCCAGGTCTGAAAAAATGACATTCAACGAGAGGTGTCAAATGGCGTCAGATGACCAAATAGACTGATAATTGGTGTCACAGTAGCAACAAAACAAAACAATGTTAGGCTATAAAATCAACCCATGCGCCCAAATAAAGATGCCAAATATCTTAAAATGACCACGCATAATGCCCCTGTGTGCCACAATGATTGGATGCTTCATTCAAACACTTTCACTCTCTGGTAGGAGGATCTGACGAAAAAAAATACATTTTACTTTTGTTCAAGGTCATTAAAGAGACAACATGAAAAATGACAATGTAAGTGTTATTGATCAAATATATTAGAATGCATTTATAAGTTGCCATTAATTAACATTCCGTGACACTCAACCCTATTACATTGCCGCCCAATTAGTGATGACACATATTAAAACATAAATAATTACAATTGTCAAATCATGCGAAACCCTGCATTCAGTTATTCTATGAAAATATGTGTACATTCATTTTAACATTAACTGTTCTATTCCGCCCAACGTCACGTCCTCGAACTAATTAATGTATTTCTTTCGTTGATGTGGCAGGAGTCAGTGTCACGTGACATCTTACTTCTCATCCACGTAGAGCTGCGGCAGCCATATATCGTCGCCTCTGATATGTACAAACGTAAACGGATTAGTACTACTAGTCACCTAAACTCAGACGTGTGTCTTTCCACTGCCTGCAACCGAACGAGAAAACAATCAGTTGCTGGTCATACGTCGATAACAATAAAGTCACATTTCAAATATGATTACGTCCGCATCAATATGTATTCTATCCAATACAGTGATTACGTCTGCATCAATGTGTACTCTATCCACTACAGTGATTACTACAGTGATTACGTCCGCATCAATATGCACTCTAGCCAATACAGTGATTACGCCCGCATCAATATGTACTCTATCTAATACAGTGATTACGTCCGCATCAATATGTACTCTATCCAATACAGTGATTACGTCCGCTTCAATGTATACTCTATCCAATACAGTGATTACGTCCGCATCCAGACGTACTCTATCCAATACAGTGATTACGCCCGCATCAATATGTACTCTATCCAATACAGTGTGCCGTTATCGTGTATCATCAACGTATAATTTGTTAGATAAACTTAATTAAATAAATATATAAAATGTGAAATAATGTTCAGTGATCAATGTGTGTATGGATCTGGGGAGCTTGGCTATCATTATTATCTATTAGTAAATAAAATGAACACTTCTACGAATGTAGTCCAGTCGTCGTTTTGTCCGCAATTTGTGGTCCTGTATGACTTAAAGAGTATCTTACCGAGGGTCTTTACGCCACACTTTTATTGAATGCACATGTTATTTAATAAGCGAGGCACATGCAAATTAGAATCTC
>OZ023216.1:31309074-31731574 GCA_963995525.1 Escarpia spicata | reverse complement strand
TACAGAGCCTAAATACTTACCGTACAAACTCCTTCAAGCAGCAATATGATATGTCCTCGACACTATCAACAACGCTAACCAGTTCAACAAATCTCAACCAATTTCCAACAGTTAATTACAGATCATTCCAAGCCTTAACATCTTCAGAACCGACACAAGCGTGTACTGCTCCCAATACAATCACTTCACCTCCTACTACCGACCCTCAACCAACTCTGGCTATTGAAGCTACACAACCTGCACAAAATTTCGTCGCCACAAGCACACAGTCAATGGACCTGATGGACATTATTAATGATGATGTTCTCATGGACTTTGCCAATTACCTATTCATGGATCTTTCGAATTCTCCCACAAATTTCATCCCTCGCTTTCCTGTTATACAGAACTATACTTTTAATGGCGCCGTTACCATACCCTTTGTTAATGGATCGAAATAAGGACGTTGTTTTTCATTAAAAGAACATCTGTTCCCAAAATGTATCATAAATATTTTTAATATGATCTCATATTGTTTGAACTGTTATTATTCGCATTAAATGAATAACTAATTTTTAAGAAGCTTTTTGTTGTAGATATATACGGACTCGGGCTGATACAAGTACATCGGGGCACAATACAGGGCGTGATACAGAACAAGACATGTAATAATATATACATATACATACATAGAGACAGACACATATATTTATAGAGAGAGAGAGACATAGAGACATACATAGCTACATATATAGATATAGACATAGATACACACACAGACACATACATAGAAGCAGACATAGATACATACATAAAGACAGACATAGAGACATACATAGATACATACATAGAGATATACATAAAGACAGGCATAGAGATATACATAGATACATATATAGAGACAGACATAGATAAGAGACAGACATAGATATATACATAGAGGCAGACATAGATACATACATAGAGACATACATAGATACATACATAGATACAGACTATACATACATAGAGACATACATAGTTACATACATAGAGACATACATATACGGATTAGACTCCACATGAGAGTACGGACGAGACAAGAACTTTGCAAACTTTCACTGACAAACGTCCAAACAAACATATCAACACACTTTTAATACCTCATCTCCTGTCTTTTTCATAGTGTAATGCAAAACATACGTTGGGAACCTTACTAATAGCCTTACACTTCACAACTAAAGAGACTATCTGTATTGTCAACAGCAAGCATACACCAGTATTTCTATAGTTTAACGTATTAGGGGTCAAGTGTACAAAAAAAACCATTAGAATGTATGTTTTTTATCTTTTTTCATACATATATATATATATATATGTCTGTCTCTATGTATGTATCTATGTATATATCTACGTCTGTCTCTATGTCTGTATATATGTATGTGTACTAGGGCGTTCTTTCTCTTAGTGGCGCAATTTCAGTTTGACCCCGTTCTTTGCAGTTTCTTTTAGCGGCGCTTAATTACAGTGCGACACCGTTTCTTGTTCGTAGTATCGAGGATCCCACTTCTGACACCAAAATGTTCTAGTGCACTAAACTTCTCAAATGTCAACTGCACTAATGTGGAATCAAATCCCTTTATTTAGGTTCGTTTACCAAGTTTGGCGTTACATTTTCACTTCATTACGAACAAAGAGACGGCAGAGGCGAGTCATCTGCCAACACAAACAATAGTACTAATGTCAGCACAATCGTTTTAAAAGTAAATAAAACACAAACATCGTCCCAGTGAACTGTATCGCATCTAGGCACAAAGCAAGGGAGCAGAACAATCGCCATATCTTCAGAGAAAGAAGGACACAGTGATCATAAGACACAACCGTAAATGTTTCCATATTTCTAAAGTAAGAAATATGTCAGTATCTACCAAACATATTGCGATTGCAAATAATTGAGCACTGCCATTGGCAAGGGAGCAGCTTATATTAAACTGTCATGATATCAGTTGTACATACTACACACAGTATCAACAATGATTACAAAAGATAAACAGCCTGCCAGTGTGATCTAACAATTTACAGATATAATAATGTCTCGGTATGAAAATGGAATTAATGCAACTTGTCACAATCCCAATTATTTCCATACACACAAGTCACAAACATTTGTTTATGAGAAACACAACATCTATAGTGAAATCGAATCACCACTCTTAATAATAACAACGCAACATTTAGGTCGAATAATATAATTAAATGACTAGTACGTGCACAACATCAGTTGTAATATTGTTGTTTAGGTAACCATCCTGGTCCACACCCGTTAAGTCATAAATCATCCCAACAAATAAAAATGTTCTCACGACACACAACCTCTTGGCAAGGACCTTTTCATCGCGCTGCAGAAACGGTGTCGCACCGTAATTAAGCGCCGCTAAAAGAAACTGCAAAGAACGGGGTCAAACTGAATTTGCGCCATAAAGAGAAAGAACGCACTAGTAAATATGTATCTATGTATATATCGACGTCTGTCTCTATGTCTGTATCTATGTATGTTTCTATGTCTGTCTCTTTTCTATGTCTCTCTCTCTGTATGTATCTATGTCTGTATCTATGAGTTCGTTTTCAGTTACCGATGCCAGGTTAGGAGTTTTACGACAAAAGCAAGTTTGAAAGGTTTTACCGAAGAAGCACGACTTTAAACACTACAGTACGGAATAAAGATAAAAACGTTCTAATGAGCATATATACACTTGAGTATGCAAGTAATAAGAGACATTGATAGGCATAAAATTACAAACAGGGCGATAGGAAGTTCGTATATCTGTATGGTAACCAGAAATGACATAATTTGGCTTATTTTACTAGTTCTCTGCCGATTCGTCAGGATTGGACCTATTTTATGTTAGTAAAAGTATAGGTTAGGAGAGGTCTACACCTAAACAAACGGTCGACAACCTATGAGACATAAGAAAAGACACCATTGCGTATGCGCAATGACCTATTTAATGACGTCTTTGACCAATTTTTATAGTAAAAAGAGTAAAAAGAAACAAGAGGCACGATTTTAAGCAGTATCGATATTTGGTTCACTGACATCCATCGGGGGAGTTATTTGTACTTCTCTTTCAGTTCGTAACCTTTCCACCAAGGGGCGCCAATTTTCATAAATAAGACGCACCAATTTAGGCAGGACCCATATTTAGTTCCCGACTTATCCGACAGGGTGTGGTATGTGTATTTCATGACCTATCCGCTAGAGGGCGCTGTTTATAGTTCACGACCTATCCGCTGGGGGGGGGGCGATGTTTAAAAGTCACAACCTATTCGCCAGTTTGCGCCACTTGATCTTGACCTCCACCTACATCCGGGTACTTGATATTGACCTACATCCGGGTACTTGACTTTGACCTAGATATGACGTAATTGCTCTTCCTCCACTCCAGCTCCAACCGTACACGCTAAGGGACCTACATTACTACTATCCTATACGGCGTCGATGCGTTGGGTACACTATTCATTTGGGCCACCAGAAAAGGTACGATGTGGAGCGGCACGTACTCGCTGAATGTCTTTGCTGTTGTGGGGCGCTCCATGTGGATCACTGCCGCCATATCCAACACCCCGACCGTGGCTTGTTTGGCAGCATCTGCGCAGCCAGTAGGTGCATTGAGGCATTGAAGAATGTCGGACTTCGTCCCAGATAACAGCGGCCCTCGATCCGCCAAGCTCGGTGGCTCTCTTTGATTTTCGAACCGAAAGAAGTCCGTCATGTCGGCATCGGCACGCGACTGGAGTGAGAGGAAAAGTTGCGTGACTAAGGTTATATTCTGCCTCTGTACACCGCTGTCCTTCCTGCCTTTTTCCTTGGGGTCGGGTCGGTTGGCAAAGGTTAGCAATTTGCTCCGCGTGATGGTATCAGATACTGGTACTGAAGCATTTTTCCAGCCTTTCCATGACGTATGATGCGTGAAGGGCTTGACCAGCTTCACGGATTTTAGATAGAGTAGCTATCGACGGCCTGTTCCATGACATTCTGTGTATCGAATGCTACATGCTCCTGACTTGTAGCAAGGAAAGGGTTGCCCAGCTGCTCTACCACCTCGACATGCGATAGTACATCCTTTCGAAACTTGACTTGCAAGCTGTGTCCTTCCTCGTGATGAGAGGTGGATGACGATGGTGGGTCGTGGACAGCATCGAACTCCTCAACCATCCGCGCGCAGTCAGGTCCGACTACCATGTACAGTGTAAGGGCCTCGAGGTTCTCATAGAGTTCAACCGCTCCGCCATGCGCCTAGAGGCGGCTTTTGTTGGACTGTTCATGTGCTTGGTCCTTGGCCATGAGGCTTTGTAGCTGATTTCTGCACAACAAAATTGCCCTTCATGAATTCAGCATGTACTTCAGGGTGTTTCTCGGCTAGCTCGACCATATCACGTGCATGTACCGTGTGGTCCAGGGCGTGAAACCAGCCGCAGAGTTCGTCACATGCTTGCACATATAGTGCGAAATCTCCCTACCACAGGGACCGCACAAAGCGTGTCATCAGCAGCTCCAGCTCGATTATGGTTGACCAAAACTTGAACTGGGATACAATTTGGGAACGTCGATTCCACATGTCGATTGACTCAGGTGGGTCCATTACATTCTCGCAATACTCCGAGTAGGCGGTCTGCTTGAGCAGGTACAGCGAAATGAGGGAGACGTGATGGGCGTACCTCGTGCGCTTGATGTGATCCTCATTGAGCGCAGACTGTGCGCGACAGGATGTCAGGACCTCCGTTGGAGCTGGAGTGGAGGAAGAGCAATTACGTCATATCTAGGTCAAAGTCAAGTACCCGGATGTAGGTCAATATCAAGTACCCGGATGTAGTTGGAGGTCAAGATCAAGTGGCGCAAACTGGCGAATAGGTTGTGACTTTTAAACATCGCCCCCCCCAGCGGATAGGTCGTGAACTATAAACAGCGCCCTCTAGCGGATAGGTCATGAAATACACATACCACACCCTGTCGGATAAGTCGGGAACTAAATATGGGTCCTGCCTAAATTGGTGCGTCTTATTTATGAAAATTGGCGCCCCTTGGTGGAAAGGTTACGAACTGAAAGAGAAGTACAAATAACTCCCCCTGATGGATGTCAGTGAACCAAATATCGATACTGCTTAAAATCGTGCCTCTTGTTTCTTTTTACTCTTTTTACTATAAAAATAGGTCAAAGACGTCATTAAATAGGTCATTGCGCATACGCAATGGTGTCTTTTCTTATGTCTCATAGGTTGTCGACCGTTTGTTTAGGTGTAGACCTCTCCTAACCTATACTTTTACTAACATAAAATAGGTCCAATCCTGACGAATCGGCAGAGAACTAGTAAAATAAGCCAAATTATGTCATTTCTGGTTACCATACAGATATACGAACTTCCTATCGCCCTGTTTGTAATTTTATGCCTATCAATGTCTCTTATTACTTGCATACTCAAGTGTATATATGCTCATTAGAACGTTTTTATCTTTATTCCGTACTGTAGTGTTTAAAGTCGTGCTTCTTCGGTAAAACCTTTCAAACTTGCTTTTGTCGTAAAACTCCTAACCTGGCATCGGTAACTGAAAACGAACTCATAGATACAGACATAGATACATACAGAGAGAGAGACATAGAAAAGAGACAGACATAGAAACATACATAGATACAGACATAGAGACAGACGTCGATATATACATAGATACATATTTACTAGTGCGTTCTTTCTCTTTATGGCGCAAATTCAGTTTGACCCCGTTCTTTGCAGTTTCTTTTAGCGGCGCTTAATTACGGTGCGACACCGTTTCTGCAGCGCGATGAAAAGGTCCTTGCCAAGAGGTTGTGTGTCGTGAGAACATTTTTATTTGTTGGGATGATTTATGACTTAACGGGTGTGGACCAGGATGGTTACCTAAACAACAATATTACAACTGATGTTGTGCACGTACTAGTCATTTAATTATATTATTCGACCTAAATGTTGCGTTGTTATTATTAAGAGTGGTGATTCGATTTCACTATAGATGTTGTGTTTCTCATAAACAAATGTTTGTGACTTGTGTGTATGGAAATAATTGGGATTGTGACAAGTTGCATTAATTCCATTTTCATACCGAGACATTATTATATCTGTAAATTGTTAGATCACACTGGCAGGCTGTTTATCTTTTGTAATCATTGTTGATACTGTGTGTAGTATGTACAACTGATATCATGACAGTTTAATATAAGCTGCTCCCTTGCCAATGGCAGTGCTCAATTATTTGCAATCGCAATATGTTTGGTAGATACTGACATATTTCTTACTTTAGAAATATGGAAACATTTACGGTTGTGTCTTATGATCACTGTGTCCTTCTTTCTCTGAAGATATGGCGATTGTTCTGCTCCCTTGCTTTGTGCCTAGATGCGATACAGTTCACTGGGACGATGTTTGTGTTTTATTTACTTTTAAAACGATTGTGCTGACATTAGTACTATTGTTTGTGTTGGCAGATGACTCGCCTCTGCCGTCTCTTTGTTCGTAATGAAGTGAAAATGTAACGCCAAACTTGGTAAACGAACCTAAATAAAGGGATTTGATTCCACATTAGTGCAGTTGACATTTGAGAAGTTTAGTGCACTAGAACATTTTGGTGTCAGAAGTGGGATCCTCGATACTACGAACAAGAAACGGTGTCGCACTGTAATTAAGCGCCGCTAAAAGAAACTGCAAAGAACGGGGTCAAACTGAAATTGCGCCACTAAGAGAAAGAACGCCCTAGTACACATACATATATACAGACATAGAGACAGACGTAGATATATACATATATACATACATAGAGACAGACATATATATATATATATATATGTATGAAAAAAGATAAAAAACATACATTCTAATGGGTTTTTTTGTACACTTGACCCCTAATACGTTAAACTATAGAAATACTGGTGTATGCTTGCTGTTGACAATACAGATAGTCTCTTTAGTTGTGAAGTGTAAGGCTATTAGTAAGGTTCCCAACGTATGTTTTGCATTACACTATGAAAAAGACAGGAGATGAGGTATTAAAAGTGTGTTGATATGTTTGTTTGGACGTTTGTCAGTGAAAGTTTGCAAAGTTCTTGTCTCGTCCGTACTCTCATGTGGAGTCTAATCCGTATATGTATGTCTCTATGTATGTAACTATGTCTGTCTCTATGTATGTATAGTCTGTCTCTATGTATGTATCTATGTATGTCTCTATGTATGTATCTATGTCTGCCTCTATGTATATATCTATGTCTGTCTCTTATCTATGTCTGTCTCTATATATGTATCTATGTATATCTCTATGCCTGTCTTTATGTATATCTCTATGTATGTATCTATGTATGTCTCTATGTCTGTCTTTATGTATGTATCTATGTCTGCTTCTATGTATGTGTCTGTGTGTGTATCTATGTCTATATCTATATATGTAGCTATGTATGTCTCTATGTCTCTCTCTCTCTATAAATATATGTGACTGTCTCTATGTATGTATATGTATATATTATTACATGTCTTGTTCTGTATCACGCCCTGTATCGTGCCCCGATGTACTTGTATCAGCCCGAGTCCGTATATATCTACAACAAAAAGCTTCTTAAAAATTAGTTATTCATTTAATGCGAATAATAACAGTTCAAACAATATGAGATCATATTAAAAATATTTATGATACATTTTGGGAACAGAAGTTCTTTTAATGAAAAACAACGTCCTTATTTCGATCCATTAACAAAGGGTATGGTAACGGCGCCATTAAAAGTATAGTTCTGTATAACAGGAAAGCGAGGGATGAAATTTGTGGGAGAATTCGAAAGATCCATGAATAGGTAATTGGCAAAGTCCATGAGAACATCATCATTAATAATGTCCATCAGGTCCATTGACTGTGTGCTTGTGGCGACGAAATTTTGTGCAGATTGTGTAGCTTCAATAGCCAGAGTTGGTTGAGGGTCGGTAGTAGGAGGTGAAGTGATTGTATTGGGAGCAGTACACGCTTGTGTCGGTTCTGAAGATGTTAAGGCTTGGAATGATCTGTAATTAACTGTTGGAAATTGGTTGAGATTTGTTGAACTGGTTAGCGTTGTTGATAGTGTCGAGGACATATCATATTGCTGCTTGAAGGAGTTTGTACGGTAAGTATTTAGGCTCTGTACATTGTTATGTCCAGATAATTGCTGCACTTTTGTTTCGTGCACCCCTCTTTCCAACAGATTCGAAACTGCTGTTCTGCGTACACTGTGATTGGTATGCCTCGCAGTCAGCCCTGCTCGTTCACACATTGATCTGCAGAGTAAGCCCAGTCTGTTTTTGCCAATCGGTGCCTGTTTGTACCATAAGCCCGTCTCTTTCCACTTGGAGTTCAGTGCCAACTACACCCTGCTTCCAGGAACCAAAGCCTCCATGGGTCTCCTTCTCCTCTATTCCTTGTACACCCTAACGGGACATAGGGGATCATCTGCAAGAAATCGTTATTGTTATTATTATTAATATTATTGTTGTTATTATTACTATTACTATCATTATTATTATCATCATTATTAATCTTATTATCATCATTATTATTATTGCTTTGAACGATACAATGTTATCATTTGTTTATCTTGCTATAACATGGAAGCATGCCTTGAATGGGAGACTGAAACATCTTGGGATTATACGCCCTCCTGTCTTTGGTGTTGGTTCCCGTCCTGGTTTTGGTTGTCCTCTCAGCAAATTCAACGTACTCCCTTCTGTCTGCAGGGATCATGTTCCTGTTAGATTTCCGGGTTGGTTGCACACGAAGAAAACTGCAGTGTATTTTTTAGAAATGCTTTTTTACCAAATTCACATGCTATGACATAAGTGCATTTGAGTAGGCAGATTTCCCGGTGTGTTTGTAGAAGGTGTTGACTGTAAATTGGTGGATTTCTAGATGATTTGAATAAGCGGAAGGACATTTGGCAGCAATTTGCCTGTGTGACCTGTTTGCGGAGTAATTCTTGCCGGCATTTATAAATATTGACGGGTGTCACACATACAGGCATTTTACGAGAGCTACAGGTATGCAATTTTTGTTGAAATCTATCAGCATGACAATGAGATGATGATAGCAGCAGGTGAGAAGTTTAAGACATTTTATAGGTCACGTTTTCTTATAATCAGACAAAACGTTAACATGGTCGCCTATGGGAAAACTAACAGTGCGTTGACCCTTGCAGATTGCTTCAACTCCAGTTCTCCCCATAACATCTTCATATGTTCATATTTGCCTCTCAGTCCCAGAAACATTGTCATTACAAACCACATGGAGTTCAGTAGCGAGAGTGGAGTTTCTGAATGAAAGACATACATAACATATTATCAAATCAGATGCCAACACAAGCAACCGTGTAACATCCACCCCAAATGAAAGCGCGCGAAATACAGTCGGTCTTACAACCCAAGCACCCCTTTACTAAAGTAAAACATAGACTAAGCCGTCTCCCCTATTCTCAAAATGCACTCGTCTCTAGGTCACTTAGCTTTAAACAAAACCAGACGGCGCTTGTACAGTCGAGAATGACTTATTCATGTATTTATATAGAATTAAGTGATAACAATATCACAAATAGTGCGGATCATGGACTAAAAGAGGTATGGATACTAATTAATAAGGTATTTAATGGAGACATGTGTCTTTATGATGCAGAAAAAAGATGATGAAATCTATCAATATTTTTGATTTCGGCGTGGAACAGAAATAACATCGAGGCTGGTTGGCACCGTGCCAATATCGACCAGCGCTCACGCGGTCAAGGCCGCTTGTGTCAAACGCTCATGAATCAAAACATGATCTTCGCACTGATTTACAAGCTGGTTACATAATTCTGAAAAAAATAATAACATGTAAAGAACCATACACACCTGTAGACAGTTCCTTGCTGTCCTTCAGCTGTGATATTTCCTCTGGTGTAAAGGCTTCGGCTTTCTTCGATCTTGTACCCTTTCCGGCGTCTTTGACTTTGAGTTGCTTGCATTTTTTGACAACACATCCCGACTGTGAGTAAATGACGCATCATGATTTATGTTTATTTTGCGTTTTTCACGCAGATACCTGCCGACACTGTTATATTTTGACACCAAGGTGTCTGGCTCATAATCCTCTCCATTGCTTTTTTATTGATAGAACAAACATTGCCAGATATTTGTCTAATTCTGGCTCTGGAATGTCCTCCGGATTCCTGTTTTCATTTTTGCCTTGAAGCAACCAATCTGTGAACAGCTTCACATCTCCATCCGTTTTTCTCCAAGTGTTTTTATTCTTTTGTGCTTCAACACAATTGTATATTTCGCTGTCAGTTACCTCTGTATATCTTTCTAAACTCAAAATACGACCAGCAAGAGACGCAATCACCCTTTCAGCAGCCATTTTGTTGGATGCCACACTGAGAATGACTTGGATCTGCTCTGTATCTGACCTCATTTCAGGAGCATGTTGCCATGACAACATGATATGTCTGATTCTCATTGGCTTAGACACTGCTGGGGAGCCTGCTTATTGGCTCCCTGAGCAGGGCGATACGGATCAAGACTTTTAATTAGTGTTTCTGTATCGCCCTGTAAATCGGTTTGTATTGCCCCAGAAATCTGGGAAATGACCAATTCTCAAATGACACCTATAAAAAAGCAATAGTTTATCCACCCTGAGAAAGCTTGTATCACACATGTGCACAGTTGCATGTATGGGGCAGCTTTTGTTGTAGATGTGTGATAAGTGTATTTATCACACATCGCCCTGCTCAGGGAGCCAATAACTTAACAGTTAACAGTGTTAAGGTGTTAACAGATTGGTTGCTTCAAGGCAAAAATGAAAACAGGAATCCGGAAGTCATTCCAGAGCCAGAATTAGACAAATATCTGGCAATGTTTGTTCTATCAATAAAAAAGCAATGGAGAGGATTATGAGCCAGACACCTTGGTGTCAAAATATTACAGTGTCGGCAGGTATCTGCGTGAAAAACGCAAAATAAACATAAATCATGATGCGGCATTTACTCACAGTCGGGATGTGTTGTCAAAAAATGCAAGCAACTCAAAGTCAAAGACGCCGGAAAGGGTACAAGATCGAAGAAAGCCGAAGCCTTTACACCAGAGGAACTATCACAGCTGAAGGACAGCAAGGAACTGTCTACAGGTGTGTATGGTTCTTTACATGTTATTATTTTTTTCAGAATTATGTAACCAGCTTGTAAATCAGTGCGAAGATCATGTTTTGATTCATGAGCGTTTGACACAAGCGGCCTTGACCGCGTGAGCGCTGGTCGATATTGGCACGGTGCCAACCAGCCTCGGTGTTATTTCTGTTCCACGCCGAAATCAAAAATATTGATAGATTTCATCATCTTTTTTCTGCATCATAAAGACACATGTCTCCATTAAATACCTTATTAATTAGTATCCATACCTCTTTTAGTCCATGATCCGCACTATTTGTGATATTGTTATCACTTAATTCTATATAAATACATGAATAAGTCATTCTCGACTGTACAAGCGCCGTCTGGTTTTGTTTAAAGCTAAGTGACCTAGAGACGAGTGCATTTTGAGAATAGGAGAGACGGATTAGTCTATGTTTTACTTTAGTAAAGGGGTGCTTGGGTTGTAAGACCGACTGTATTTCGCGCGCTTTCATTTGGGGTGGATGTTACACGGTTGCTTGTGTTGGCATCTGATTTGATAATATGTTATGTATGTCTTTCATTCAGAAACTCCACTCTCGCTACTGAACTCCATGTGGTTTGTAATGACAATGTTTCTGGGACTGAGAGGCAGATATGAACATATCAAGATGTTATGGGGAGAACTGGAGTTGAAGCAATCTGCAAGGGTCAACGCACTGTTAGTTTTCCCATAGGCGACCATGTTAACGTTTTGTCTGATTATAAGAAAACGTGACCTACAAAATGTCTTAAACTTCTCACCTGCTGCTAGCATCATCTCATTGACATGCTGATAGATTAA
Source organism: Escarpia spicata (assembly GCA_963995525.1). Taxonomy (NCBI): domain Eukaryota; kingdom Metazoa; phylum Annelida; class Polychaeta; order Sabellida; family Siboglinidae; genus Escarpia; species Escarpia spicata. Next base: position 31,719,595 of record OZ023216.1, on the reverse strand, counting down.
AAAAAAAATTGCATACCTGTAGCTCTCGTAAAATGCCTGTATGTGTGACACCCGTCAATATTTATAAATGCCGGCAAGAATTACTCCGCAAACAGGTCACACAGGCAAATTGCTGCCAAATGTCCTTCCGCTTATTCAAATCATCTAGAAATCCACCAATTTACAGTCAACACCTTCTACAAACACACCGGGAAATCTGCCTACTCAAATGCACTTATGTCATAGCATGTGAATTTGGTAAAAAAAGCATTTCTAAAAAATACACTGCAGTTTTCTTCGTGTGCAACCAACCCGGAAATCTAACAGGAACATGATCCCTGCAGACAGAAGGGAGTACGTTGAATTTGCTGAGAGGACAACCAAAACCAGGACGGGAACCAACACCAAAGACAGGAGGGCTTATAATCCCAAGATGTTTCAGTCTCCCATTCAAGGCATGCTTCCATGTTATAACAAGATAAACAAATGATAACATTGTATCGTTCAAAGCAATAATAATAATGATGATAATAAGATTAATAATGATGATAATAATAATGATAGTAATAGTAATAATAACAATAATATTAATAATAATAACAATAACGATTTCTTGCAGATGATCCCCTATGTCCCGTTAGGGTGTACAAGGAATATAGGAGAAGGAGACCCATGGAGGCTTTGGTTCCTGGAAGCAGGGTGTAGTTGGCACTGAACTCCAAGTGGAAAGAGACGGGCTTATGGTACAAACAGGCACCGATTGGCAAAAACAGACTGGGCTTACTCTGCAGATCAATGTGTGAACGAGCAGGGCTGACTGCGAGGCATACCAATCACAGTGTACGCAGAACAGCAGTTTCGAATCTGTTGGAAAGAGGGGTGCACGAAACAAAAGTGCAGCAATTATCTGGACATAACAATGTACAGAGTCTAAATACTTACCGTACAAACTCCTTCAAGCAGCAATATGATATGTCCTCGACACTATCAACAACGCTAACCAGTTCAACAAATCTCAACCAATTTCCAACAGTTAATTACAGATCATTCCAAGCCTTAACATCTTCGGAACCGACACAAGCGTGTACTGCTCCCAATACAATCACTTCACCTCCTACTACCGACCCTCAACCAACTCTGGCTATTGAAGCTACACAACCTGCACAAAATTTCGTCGCCACAAGCACACAGTCAATGGACCTGATGGACATTATTAATGATGATGTTCTCATGGACTTTGCCAATTACCCATTCATGGATCTTTCGACTTCTCCCACAAATTTCATCCCTCGCTTTCCTGTTATACAGAACTATACTTTTAATGGAGCCGTTACCATATAGTTTGTTAATGGATATAGATACATACATAGAGATATACATAAGGACGTTGTTTTTCATTAAAAGAACTTCTGTTCCCAAAATGTATCATAAATATTTTTAATATGATCTCATATTGTTTGAACTGTTATTATTCGCATTAAATAAATAAATTACTTTTAAGAAGCTTTTTGTTGTAGATATGTGATAAATATATTATTACATGTCTTGTTCTGTATCACGCCCTTTACCATGCCCCTCGTACCTGTATCAGCCCTCGTCCTTCAGACTCGGGCTGATACAGGTACATCGGGGCATGATACAGGGCGTGATACAGAACAAGACATGTAATAATATATACATATACATACATAGAGACAGACATATATATATATATATACATAGAGAGATACATAGAGACATACATAGCTACATACATAGACATAGATACACACATAGACACATACATAGAAGCAGACATAGGTACATACATAAAGACAGACATAGAGACATACATAGATACATACATAGAGATATACATAAAGACAGGCATAGAGATATACATAGATACATATATAGAGACAGACATAGATAAGAGACAGACATAGATACATACATAGAGGCAGACATAGATACATACATAGAGACATACATAGAGACAGACTATACATACATAGAGACAGACATAGTTACATACATAGAGACAGACATATACGGATTAGACTCCACATGAGAGTACGGACGAGACAAGAACTTTGCAAACTTTCACTGACAAACGTCCAAACAAACATATCAACACACTTTTAATACCTCATCTCCTGACTTTTTCATAGTGTAATGCAAAGCATACGTTGGGAACCTTACTAATAGCCTTACACTTCACAACTAAAGAGACTATCCGTATTGTCAACAGCAAGCATACACCAGTATTTCTATAGTTTAACGTATTAGGGGTCAAGTGTACAAAAAAACCCATTAGAATGTTTGTTTTTTTCTTTTTTCATACATATATATATATATGTCTGTCTCTATGTATGTATCTATGTATATATCTACGTCTGTCTCTATGTCTGTATATATGTATGTGTACTAGGGCGTTCTTTCTCTTAGTGGCGCAATTTCAGTTTGACCCCGTTCTTTGCAGTTTCTTTTAGCGGCGCTTAATTACAGTGCGACACCGTTCCTTGTTCGTAGTATCGAGCATCCCACTTCTGACACCAAAATGTTCTAGTGCACTAAACTTCTCAAATGTCAACTGCACTAATGTGGAATCAAATCCCTTTATTTAGGTTCGTTTACCAAGTTTGGCGTTACATTTTCACTTCAATACGAACAAAGAGACGGCAGAGGCGAGACATCTGCCAACACAAACAATAATACTAATGTCAGCACAATCGTTTTAAAAGTAAATAAAACACAAACATCGTCCCAATGAACTGTATCGCATCTAGGCACAAAGCAAGGGAGCAGAACAATCACCATATCTTCAGAGAAAGAAGGACACAGTGATCATAAGACACAACCGTAAATGTTTCCATATTTCTAAAGTAAGAAATATGTCAGTATCTACCAAACATATTGCGATTGCAAATAATTGAGCACTGCCATTGGCAAGGGAGCAGCTTATATTAAACTGTAATGATATCAGTTGTACATACTACACACAGTATCAACAATGATTACAAAAGATAAACAGCCTGCCAGTGTGATCTAACAATTTACAGATATAATAATGTCTCGGTATGAAAATGGAATTAATGCAACTTGTCACAATCCCAATTATTTCCTTACACACAAGTCACAAACATTTGTTTATGAGAAACACAACATCTATAGTGAAATCGAATCACCACTCTTAATAATAACAACGCAACATTTAGGTCGAATAATATAATTAAATGACTAGTACGCGCACAACATCAGTTGTAATATTGTTGTTTAGGTAACCATCCTGGTCCACACCCGTTAAGTCATAAATCATCCCAACAAATAAAATTTTTCTCACGACACACAACCTCTTGGCAAGGACCTTTTCATCGCGCTGCAGAAACGGTATCGCACCGTAATTAAGCGCCGCTAAAAGAAACTGCAAAGAACGGGGTCAAACTGAATTTGCGCCATAAAGAGAAAGCACGCCCTAGTAAATATGTATCTCGTATATATCTACGTCTGTCTCTATGTCTGTATCTATGTATGTCTATATGTATGTATCTATGTTTGTCTCTATGTATGTATCTATGTATATCTCTATGTCTGTCTGTATGTATGGGTCTATGTATGTATATATGTCTGTATCTATGTATATATCTATGTATGTCGCTATATATGTATCTATGTATATATCTATGTCTCTCTCTATGTATGTATCTATGTATATCTATGTTTTTCTCTATGTATGTATCTATGGTGTTCTCTATGTCTGTCTCTATGTATGTTTCTACGTCTGTCTCTTTTCTATGTCTGTCTCTATGTATGTTTCTATGAAAAAGACAGGAGAGATGAGGTATTAAAAGTGTGTTGATATGTTTGTTTGGACGTTTGTCAGTGAAAGTTTGCAAAGTTCTTGTCTCGTCCGTACTCTCATGTGGAGTCTAATCCGTATATGTCTGTCTCTATGTATGTAACTATGTCTGTCTCTATGTATGTATAGTCTGTCTCTATGTATGTATATATGTATATCTATGTTTTTCTCTATGTATGTATCTATGGTTTTCTCTATGTCTGTCTCTATGTATGTTTCTACGTCTGTCTCTTTTCTATGTCTGTCTCTATGTATGTTTCTATGTCTGTCTCTTTTCTATGTCTCTCTCTCTGTATGTATCTATGTCTGTATCTATGAGTTCGTTTTCAGTTACCGATGCCAGGTTAGGAGTTTTACGACAAAAGCAAGTTTGAAAGGTTTTACCGAAGAAGCACGACTTTAAACACTACAGTACGGAATAAAGATAAAAAAACGTTCTAATGAGCATTTATACACTTGAGTATGCAAGTAATAAGAGACATTGATAGGCAAAAAATTACAAACAGGGCGATAGGAAGTTCGTATATCTGTATGGTAATCAGAAATTACATAATTTGGCTTATTTTACTAGTTCTCTGCCGATTCGTCAGGATCGGACCTATTTTATGGTTGTAAATGTATAGGTTAGGAGAGGCCTACACCTAAACAAACGGTCGACAACCTATGAGACATAAGAAAAGACCCCATTGTGCATGCGCAATGACCTGTTTAATGACGTCTTTGACCTATTTTTATAGTAAAAAATAGTAAAAAGAAACAAGAGGTTTTAAGCAGTATCGATATTTGGTTCACTGACATCCGTCAGGGGGAGTTATTTGTACTTCTCTTTCAATTCGTAACCTTTCCACCAAGGGGCGCCAATTTTTATCAATAAGACGCACCAATTTAGGCAGGACCCATATTTAGTTCCCGACTTATCCGACATGGGTGGTATTTGTAGTTCGTGACCTATCCACTAGAGGGGCGCTCTTTATAGTTCACGACATATCCGCTAGGGGGACGCTGTTTATAGTTCACGACCTATTCGCCAATTGACGCTATTTGACCTTGACCTACATCCGGGTACTTGACATTGACCTACATACGGTTACTTGACCTAGATATGACGTCATCCCTCTTCCTCCACTCCAACTCCAACCATACACGCTAAGGGACCTATATTACTACTTAGGGTAATTACCCCGAAGAAAATAACCTCAAAGCTATCACGCAGCATCGACGCGGGAATGGCCCACGGACAAGAGTCGGCGATGACAGCACTCCAATCCCGAAGCGTGAAAGGAACAGCGGCTTCATACAAAATGAGGAGAACAAAAAGGAGCTGTTCTCATTCATCAGCACACATATCTCCAAGACTGACATGGGCGGAAAGCTCCTCCTGAGTACCCACTTCGAGACTGTGCTCTCCAACAGGCGTTGTGACCTCGCAACACATCAGCGGTGCAACCATTCCGAGGCGGACACCAGGATCCTCCTGCATTTGGAACACGCTGCAGAGCAGGGCTATACAACAGCATACGTTCGCACGGTGGACAACGATGTCGTGGTTTTCGCAGTCCGGTTTTTTGAAACTATCCGCCTATCGGAGCTCTGGGTGGGCTTCGGTAGCAGAAAACAATACCGTGACATTCCAGTCCACACTATCTACTCCGATCTCGGTCCGTCAAAGTCCTTAGCACTACCCCTCTTCAACAGCCTAACGGGGTGCGACACGACTTCACAGTTTTTTGGATGTGGCAAGAAGAGACCGACTGGGCAGCCTGGACCAGCATACCGGACCTCACCGACACATTAGTGACTCTCTCGCACGATCCTGACATCTTCAGTCTCGAGTCCGTCCATATGCAGCAGATCGAACGCCTCATTGTATTCATGTACAACACAGGGTGTGGTGCAGCCGGTGTCAACTAGGCCAGGCATCGCCTCTTTACCACTGGAAGAGGATCGCTGGAAAACACCCCACCTACCCAAGCCGCCCTGTTCCAGCATGTGAAGCGAGTGCTACTACAGGCGAGTTTCTACTGGAGTCGGGCCACCTCGGTCCAGCAGGAAATCCCTGACTTCAGTGAGAGGGCTGGCACAAACATGGCACCAGGACATTGCAACCACTATGGACCATTCTCAGCGACGCTTCAGTGGCATGTGCCATTCTCTTGCACTGCAGCTGCACCAAGGCATGCACGGGAAGATGCAAATGCAACCGCACCGGTGTCCGATGCACGGCCCTCTTCAAATGCGAAGGCGGGTGTGTTAATAACGAGGGCAGTAGTACTTATTGCTGGTAGGTAGTAATAGTAATCATTGGTATATTGTTGCTAAAGCGGCCCGTGTATTGCATATTGAACATTTAAATGAACATAGCGGCGTAGCGGCATAGTTATAGCATTTTGTCAGCAGATGTCATCTCCGAAGTATTTTAATAAAAATGTTCCTGAATAATCTTTGTTCAATTTTTTAGTAGTATCTGCTGATCTTTGACCTTTAACCCCCCCCCCCCCCCCCCCCCCCCCAATTGGAGCTGTTCTCATTCATTAGCACAAATTGGGTGACCATGACCACAAATCGTGGAAATAAGATCAGAATCGGATTCTCCGATGCCACAAACTCCGAAAAAGTGGTATTATTCATGATTCTAGCCCTTTTGTTTTTTTTAACTACGATTGACCTATAACCCGGGTGGCGGCCATATTGGATTTCGCCAGTATGGCGGCCCCGGGGCGCCCGTCTTGGCGCCCGTCAGAAATCGAAATTGTATGGTGTGGACGACATGTGGGCCAAATTTGGGGCTTTTGGAAGAATCTGAACCAAAAAACCCTAACATCCCTGACTAGCAGGAAATATGCTGTGTGTGAGAGACTTGTGAACAATTTCTATCCACACAGTTCAGCACAGAGAAACTCAAATTCTTACAAGGTCAGGATCTGAGATGACATAACAATATATTCAAACAGCTGCAGCATGACCAATGCGCGGACAAACTCCCACTTACCACCCAATGCAGATGCTTGAAAGGAATATATGGTTCGTGTGCAGGCCGGCATGTGGTCTCACGACCCTCTCTTGCACCCAGAATCATTCAAACATCTGCAACCTTGATGGTGACAAGATGACAGGCTAGTGCCAGTGATGTTAGAGGATCCTCTGGCACCTGATTCGGCGTGACAGCGCACCAACTGCAATTGAGGTGCTACTTATTTTTAATCGCCAAAACATGTTCAGTAAGATATGCAACGGTGATGGAAATGAAACAAAGAACGATGTTCCAGCAAACAACCGACTGTGGTTGTAGAAAACAACGAGGAAGGTAGAAGTAACTGCTGCATATTGAGACTTCTAAGAAGTAAGAGTAACACTTTACGTCAAAATGTCACCTTTGCTCAACTGCTATAAAGAATACGTTATTTACTGCGCATTTCGTTAATGTTTACTTATGTGTTATACGGATAATATGTAGAAAAGCTAGTTCTCAGCAATTTGTTGTTGCTTATAGCAATTCACGTAGGATATTGAACATCCTATGAAATGTAACGCTAACCACACGTTTGCAACTGCGAATGTCAGCTCATGTGAAATGGTTCGACAAGTCTCTGAATCCTGTTAGTCAAAGCATCGTAACTAGTCACATGTATTGTACGTCGAAATTACGGTATCAGTGGGTATAATTTTTTAATATGCTTTTTAAGATGTATTTATTGTTTCCATACGAACCTACTCATTGATTGTCTGAAATAAGAACGTTAGACACAATGTATTATTATTACTAATAGTAGCAACAGCAGCAGCAGCAGCAGCAGCAGTAGTAGTAGTAGTAGTAGTACAAGTAGTCGTAGCAGCAGTAGTAGTAGTAGCAATATCAGTAGTAGTAGTATTTATTGTTTCTAAACGAACCTACTCATTGATTGTCTGAAATAAGAACGTTAGAAAAAAATGTATTATTATTACTAATAGTAGCAACAGCAGCAGTAGCAGTAGTAGTAGTACAAGTAGCCGTAGCAGTAGTAGTAGTAGCAATAGCAGTATATAGTAGTACAAGTAGCCGTAGCAGCAATAGTAGTAGTAGCAATAGCAGTAGTGGTAGTAGTACAAGTAACCGTAGCAGCAGTAGTAGTAGTAGCAATATCAGTAGTAGTAGTAGTAGTAGTAGTAGTAGTAGTAGTAGTAGTAGTAGTAGTAGTAGTTGCAATAGCAGTAGTAGTAGTTGCACAAGTAGCCGTAGCAGTAGTAGTAGTAGTAGCAATAGCAGTAGTAGTAGTACAAGTAGCCGTAGCAGCAGTAGTAGTAGTAGCAATAGTACAGTGCAGTAGTAGTCGTACAAGTAGCCGTAGTAGCAGTAGTAGTAGTAGCAATAGCAGTAGTAGTAGTACAAGTAGCCGTAGCAGCAGTAGTAGTAGTAGCAATAGTACAGTGTAGTAGTAGTAGTAGTACAAGTAGCCGTAGCAGCAGTAGTAGTAGTAGTAGTAATAGCAGTAGTAGTAGTACAAGTTGCCGTAGCAGCAGTAGTAGTAGTAGCAATAGTACAGTGTAGTAGTAGTAGTAGTACAAGTAGCCGTAGCAGCAGTAGTAGTAGTAGTAGTAATAGCAGTAGTAGTAGTACAAGTAGCCGTAGCAGCAGTAGTAGTAGTAGCAATAGTACAGTGTAGTAGTAGTAGTAGTACAAGTAGCCGTAGCAGCAGTAGTAGTAGTAGTAGTAATAGCAGTAGTAGTAGTACAAGTTGCCGTAGCAGCAGTAGTAGTAGTAGCAATAGCAGTAGTAATAGTACAAGTAGCCGTAGTAGTTGCTACTATTAGCCGTTGCTAATAGTAGCAACAGCAGCAGCAGTAGTAGTAGTAGTACAAGTAGCCGTAGCAGTAGTAGTAGTAGCAGCAATAGCAGCAGTAGTAGTAGTAGTAGCAATAGCAGTAGTAGTAGTTGTACAAGTAGCCGTAGCAGTAGTAGTAGTAGTAGCAGCAATAGCAGTAGTAGTAGTACAAGTAGCCGTAGCAGCAGTAGTAGTAGCAATAGTACAGTGTAGTAGTAGTCGTAAAAGTAGCCGTAGCAGCAGTAGTAGTATTAGTAGCAATAGCACTAGTAGTAGTACAAGTAGCCGTAGCAGCAGTAATAGTAGTAGTAATAGCAGTAGTAGTAGTACAAGTAGCCGTAGCAGCAGTAGTAGTAGTAGCAATAGCACTAGTAGTCGTACAAGTAGCCATAGCAGCAGTAGTAGCAATAGCAGTAGTAGTAGTACAAGTAGCCGTAGCAGCAGTAGTAGTAGTAGCAATAGCACTAGTAGTCGTACAAGTAGCCGTAGCAGCAGTAGTAGTAGTAGCAATAACACTAGTAGTAGTACAAGTAGCCGTAGCAGCAGTAGTAGTAGTAGCAATAGCAGTAATAGTAGTACAAGTAGCCGTAGCAGCAGTAATAGTAGTAGTAATAGCAGTAGTAGTAGTACAAGTAGCCGTAGCAGCAGTAGTAGTAGTAGCAATAGCACTAGTAGTCGTACAAGTAGCCATAGCAGCAGTAGTAGCAATAGCAGTAGTAGTAGTACAAGTAGCCGTAGCAGCAGTAGTAGTAGTAGCAATAGCACTAGTAGTCGTACAAGTAGCCGTAGCAGCAGTAGTAGTAGTAGCAATAACACTAGTAGTAGTACAAGTAGCCGTAGCAGCAGTAGTAGTAGTAGCAATAGCAGTAATAGTAGTACAAGTAGCCGTAGCAGCAGTAGTAGCAGTAGCAATATCACTAGTAGTCGTACAAGTAGTCGTAGCAGCAGTAGTAATAGTAGCAATAGCACTAGTAGTAGTACAAGTAGCCGTAGCAGCAGTAGTAGTATTAGCAATAACACTAGTAGTAGTACAAGTAGCCGTAGCAGCAGTAGTAGTAGTAATAGCACTAGTAGCCGTAGCAGCAGTAGTAGTAGTAGTAGCAATATCAGTAGTAGTATTACAAGTAGCCGTAGCAGCAGTAGTAGTAGTAGCAATAGCACTAGTAGTCGTACATGTAGCCGTAGCAGCAGCAGTAGTAGTAGCAATAGCACTAGTAGTCGTACAAGTAGCCGTAGCAGTAGTAGTAGTAGTAGTAGTAGTAGTAGCAATAGCACTAGTAGTCGTACAAGTAGCCGTAGCAGCAGTAGTAGTAGTAGCAATAGCACTAGTAGTAGTACAAGTAGCCGTAGCAGCAGTAATAGTAGTAGCAATAGCAGTAGTAGTAGTAGTACAAGTAGCCGTAGTAGTAGTAGTAGTAGTGGTGGTGGTAATCTTTTGCGCAGTTTGTTCTTAATATTGAATATTTTGTGAAAAGAAGGGTATATTTACATTGTTGAGGAAAGTGAGATAACATGTATGAGTCATAATTATTGATTCATTTGAAGTTTTATTTAAAATATGGATGATGGTAGTAGTAGCAATAGCACTAGTAGTAGTACAAGTAGCCGTAGCAGCAGTAGTAGTAGTAGCAATAGCACTAGTAGTCGCACAAGTAGCCGTAGCAGCAGTAGTAGTAGTAGCAATAGCACTAGTAGTAGTACAAGTAGCCGTAGCAGCAGTAGTAGTAGCAATAGCACTAGTAGTAGTACAAGTAGCCGTAGCAGCAGTAGTAGTAGTAGCACTAGCAGTAGTAGTATTACAAGTAGCCGTAGCAGCAGTAGTAGTAGTAGTAGTAGCAATAGCACTAGTAGTCGTACAAGTAGCCGTAGCAGCAGTAGTAGTAGTAGCAATAGCACTAGTAGTCGTACAAGTAGCCGTAGCAGCAGTAGTAGTAGTAGCAATAGCATTAGTAGTAGTACAAGTAGCCGTAGCAGCAGTAATAGTAGTAGCAATAGCAGTAGTAGTAGTACAAGTAGCCGTAGTAGTAGTAGTAGTAGTGGTGGTGGTAATCTTTTGCGCAGTTTGTTCTTAATATTGAATATTTTGTGAAAAGAAGGGTATATTTACGGTGTTGAGGAAAGTGAGATAACATGTATGAGTCATAATTATTGATTCATTTGAAGTTTTATTTAAAATATGGATGATATCAGAAAGGTTGCACATCCTGTCTGTTATCTTCGCAGCCTGGTGGACTTACTCTGAGAATAGCATGTTGCTAAAGTCGGTCAATTCGGGGGCATTGTTGGCCAGTTACTACGTGCCGCATCCGGTCTGGGAACTACGAGAAATCACCGTAGATACACATCAAATTTACAAGCGAGCCTACGGGCAGAAGGCAGTCGTAGACATTAGCTACCACCTCAGGGTAGGCGCATTCTCTCGGCACGTTGCGCTCAGTCATGTCGGTGTGATGTTGAAGTCATACCCCGTCGAATATGTATCCCGGGGTATGTAGACCCTATCTAATAAATTAGAGTATATGGTCTGTAGTTTAATAATTGATTATTCTCCCATAAGGAATATCTCCCTTACATTTATTATACATGTCACTATTTATGCGGGACGAAGCTATCTCTCTAAGCATATTAGGAATCATGGCATGTCAAAATAAAATACATGAATACATAATCCAATCAATCTAAGCATTTCTGTTAGCTTAAATAATTAAAATACTAGACATCAGCAAAGGTGGGGGGAACAATCACGCACAGGTGGAAGACCCCACACTTTTCTTACTATCAAAAGTAGATAAGACAAAACGTGAAAACGATGCAATCTATATAGAAACATTGAAAATAGGGGAAAGCGCAAGGTACATACCTCCGCCCTAAAACCCCGTATGCATAAGATATGAAACCATTCACAGAAGACAATGATACCGACAATGTGACTGACTTCGTAAGTAACATATACTATAAACAATACAAGAAGCCTACTAACGAAAAGCGGACCTATAAACTTTGTCAATGACGACAGGCACTAAAAAAAAAACAGACCAACCAGCCTGTAAACATCTGAGAACAAAAAGAGAGGGTGCGGAGGGCGCAAGTAACGTCTTTCGTCTGTGTGTGCTCTTCCCTCTTTCCCGTCGTGTGGCTGCCTTGATGGTGTCAGCTTTGTACACACCAAAAACGAAAAAGGATAGCGTATGTTAAAGAGAACTGCGCCATCTATGACGATCTTGTGTGTTTCCTACTGCGAGTAGGCACAGTCATTGTAAGGCATAAGGTCTTCCACGCACTGAAACAGGTCAGATGTTGTACCAGCCTCAAATGGCCGTTGTCTGACAGTGGCGGGGGATATTTCTCAATAACTGGGAGATCTCCACAGGTATCCGCGAAAGGGGTTCCCATCTCTTTCATAGTTATGATCAGAGGAATTTTACATAAGAAATAATACATTTGCGTTACTGTGTCTGTGTGAGTGCGTGTATTCATGCGTGCATGCATATGTGCGTGGGTGCGTGCGTGCGCGTATGTGCATGTGAGCGTGTGTGTACGTTGCGTGGTTGCATGCATGAAAAAACTATGCGCGTGATATTGGAACGTTTAGTTGCAGCGCAACGCTATTGGCACGATAGCGATCATCCTGGCGCCCTTGGTGTTCATTAACATCTTCACTGTGGCACAGTTCCTACTGCCGTGCACATTGGGGCAGAGAGTATCACTCGGTGCGTTCACGGTCTGCACGTATGGCATTACTCATCCTGCAAATACACCTAGCTAGTCCTGGAACCACACGTCATCTCGTCCTGGAACCATATTTGCTTTAGTCCTACAACCACACATTATCTATTCCTACAATCCAATTGCCTATAATATTTCCTACAACCACATCTTCTCTAGTCTTGCAACCAAACACACTGTCTCTAGTCTAATAAACAACATATTATTTACTTCTCCAACCACACCTGCAACATGTGACTACACCTTCTCTAACCCTATTTTATTATTATTGGGCAATTCGTATTGTATTACAACCACACTTTCTCTATTCCTGCAACTACAACTTGTCTAACCCTGTTACCATACCTCCTCTACTCATACAACTATAACTTATCTAATCTTGTAACCATACCTTCTCTACTCATACAACTATAACTTATCTAATCTTGTAACCATACCTTCTCTACTCATAAAACTACAACTTATCTAGTCTTGCAACCATACCTTCTCTACTCATAAAACTACAACTTATCTAGTCTTGTAACCATACCTTCCCTACTCATAAAACTACAACTTATCTAGTCTTCTAACCATACCTTCTCTACTCATACAACTACAACTTATCTAGTCTTCTAACGATACCTCCTCTACTCATACAACTACAGCTTATCTAGTCTTCCAACCATACCTTCTCTACTCACACAACTACAACTTATCTAGTCGTCTAACAATACCTTCTTTACTCACACAACTACAACTTATCTAGTCTTGTAACCATACCTCCTCTACTCATACAACAACAACTTATCTAGTCTTGTAACCATACCTTCTCTACTCACAGAACTACAACTTATCTAGTCTTCTAACCATACCTTCTCTACTCATACAACTTATCTAGTCTTGTAACCATACCTTCCCTACTCATACAACTACAACGTATCTAGTCTTCTAACCATACCTTCTTTACTCATACAACTACAACTTATCTAGTATTGCAACCATATCTTCTCTACTCATACAACTACAACTTATCTAGTCTTGCAACCTTACTTTTCTATTCATAAAGCCACACCTTCTTTAGTCCTACAACCATAACTTGTCTAGTCTTGCAACCATAACTTCTTGAGTCCTGCAACCTCACTTTTCCTACGTCTACAACCACACCTTCTTTAGTCCTGCAACCACACCGTGTCTAATCCTGCAACCATAACTTCTTGGGTCCAGCAACCTCACGTTTCCTACTTTTTCAACCACACCTTCTTTAGTCCTACAACCACACCTTGTCTAGTCATGCAACCATAACGTCTCGAGTCCTGCAACCTCAGTTTTCCTCTTTCTACAACCACACCTTCTTTAGTCCTACAATCACACCTTGTGTGGTAACTGCACTGGCAAATCAATAACTACAGTGGATCAAACATCGATTGTAGAAACCATTGCATACACAAAAACACCTGTTCGTTCTTTCGTTCATTCGTCCGTACATTTTGTTCGTTCGTTCGTTCGTTCGTTCGTTCGATGGTTAGTTGAATAACCATTGGTTTGGTGGTTCGATCAATAATGTTTTCGTTCGTTTATCCTTTCCTTCTTTCGTTATTTCGTTAGTTCATTCTCTTCGTCTTTCTTCTTACTTTCCTTCGTTCTTTCCTTCGTTCGTTCCTACGTGTGTTTGTTTATCTAGTAATACAATAGTAATATATTGTATTAAGCAAATATACTAACATGTTTATGTTTGTTTCGCAGGTAGGATTGTATTCCTAGCGATGATTGTACACAATTCGTTCTTCTACTATATCTCGCCAAGCTCATCGCATACCCACCTTTTCCGTAAGTAACATGTTAATCCTATAAGAGCGTTTAAATTTTTGAATTTCCACCGGAGCAATGTCCCAAAAAGACACTTCCAGTGGTAGAAAGGGCATACACACCCACACGCACACACACACGCACACACGCACGCACACACGCACACAAACATATAAACAGACAGACACACACACACAGTCACACGCACGTGCACGCACGCAAGCACGCACACACACACACACACACACACAGACTTCGAAAATGTGTGAAGTAGGTGTGACGTCACAATCACAAACAAAGTGTGGATACACTAGCCCATTGACACCGACCCGACCCTAATAAATCAACACCGACTGGTCCGGTCGGGTCGGGCGAAAAACGTCTGTGTATCCCGGCCTTTAGACGGTCGTAAATCGATGAAAACGACGCTAAGTGTTTAATAAAAAAATTAATGTGCGTGTGTTTGTGCGTGGCTTGTGCGTGTGTGTATGTGTGCGCGTGCGTGTATGTGCGTATGTGCGTGCATGTGTGCGTATGTGCATGCATGTGTGCGTGTGCGTGTGCGCATGTGCGCGTGTGCGTGTGCGCGTGCGCGCGTGTGTGCGTGTGCGCGTGTGCGCGTGTGCGCGTGTGCGCGTGTGCGCGTGTGCGCATGTGCGCGTGAGCGAATGGTGTTGCCCCACTCTACGTCTGGCTGACGTCGGTGTCGTTGACGGTATCCGATGCAGGCAGCTACTTGCTGATGTCACTCTTGCTGGTCGGGGTGTCACTACTCACCACGTTCGCCCAAGTCTCGCTGTACCACGGCAGCAACACCTCGTCTGCCAGGGTGGGCGCATACGGCTTGCCTTGACATTCCCTACAGCTTCGTGTGTCTCCGCTCCCAAACACAACGCATCATTCGCCAGGTGCCTCCATGGGAATTGGTGAGCAGCGATGTCACTTCCGGTGGTCTTATCATAGCTACACGCCCCAATGTTGCGCATACAGTTAAACAGTTAATCGAATACAGTTAGGTTAGGCTATGGTGGATAAGCAAGTTTATAAAAAATAAATGTTTAAATGGCTACGGAATTTTGTAATATTTTACACTGATCTAACACTAAGATAGAGCATCTTCCAAAGAGTTGGTGCAGCAACAGAAAATGCCCTTGTTCCAATGTTAGTGTTGACTCTATAGGAACAAACAGTAGGTCAGAACTAGATGATCGAAGCTGGATTAGTTTTCTTACAGGAGTAAGCAGTAAATGCATATAAGATGGTTGCTTACTGGACACTGCCTGGTATGTAATGGTACAGATATCAGTCCTTTTCTCCCTAGGCCGCTTACGACGTACCTATTCAGTCAATAATTTACACAGTCAACTAATAAAGCACTATACAACCCCAGTGCCGATCTATCGACACATATTTATGAACATTCCATCGTCCACAGTGCGGCAATCATCCCCGGTAACGAACGGTGAGCGAAGACTAAAAATATGTTGATGGTTTTTTTTCGGAGGGGAATTCGTTGATGTACAACTCTAAACAAAATATCCTGGGCTCAACCTACTCCCTCCCATACCACCATCACGTGCGTCTGTGTTGTGATTCTACCCGCTCTTTTCTTGTCCAACAGTGATCACTCGTTTTGCATTTCTGCAAGGTTGTGTTCATATCGGCGTGACATCTTTCCAAAATAGTGCACTACTTTGCCTAGAACCACGACGATGAAGATGCCGCCAACGACAACCGAAACGGACACTTTACACTTCACGATACGAATGGCGATGAAACATCGATGAAGAAGAAAAAGATGAAAACTAAGCCGAATAAATCGCTACGAAACCGACGCACGCCATACAAATACTGGAGCGCCGTCTGGGGGTCATTCATGGGGAAGTCCTACAAACAGGTGAGTGTGCGCGCACTCTCATGTTTTGATCAGCATTTTGTTGTTATTCTCTTTTTCTTGAAAGTCTGGGGTTAGGTTGGCCTTGGTCCAGTTCTTAAATGAGCGGAGAGTGTCGACTTGAGTGACTCGAAATAAGGGAGAGGGAGAGGAAGAGAGAGGGGGGGGGAGAGGAAGAGAGAGAGAAGGGAGAGAGAGACTGAGACAGACAGACAGATAGAGAGAGCGGGAGAGGGAGGGAGGGAGGGAGGGAGGGAGGGAGGGAGGGAGGGAGGGAGGGAGGGAGGGAGGGAGGGAGGGAGGGAGGGAGGGAGGGAGGGAGGGAGGGAGGGAGGGAGGGAGGGAGGGAGGGAGGGAGGGAGGGAGGGAGGGAGGGAGGGAGGGAGGGAGAGGAGAAGAGAGGGAGACATAGACTGAAGGGTGGGAGAGTTAGAGGTAGAGGGAGAAGGAGAGGAAGAGCGTTGTAACTAGTTGATGTGTAAGATGATAACATCAAATCAGGTAAATATCGCGGTTAATCCCTAAATACGTTCACACTGAACGTGTTCAGATGCAGCCAATGAAAACACGTATTGAAAAATGTGTTGTAGTCAGAGAAGACAGACAACACGGCGGAATGACAATATGTTGCCATGGTAACAGGACGCGTCTTGTTCTTCATCTATACCGTTATCACCGTCGTCATGTGGATTGTTTTTTATCTATTTCATTAACAAGTAGTCCTGACTGTCCGTCGCCGTCCTGGTTCAGCTAGGCTGTGACAGAAGCCGCCCGGTCCGTGCACCTATTCCGTCCTGGTTCAGACTGGTGTGTCAAGCGCTGGTTGGTCTGTGATTCAGTCCCGGTCTTGATTTAGTCTGGTGCGTCACGCGCTGGTGGTCCGTGATTCAGTCGCGGTCCTGATTCAGTCGTTGTGCTCCGAGTATTAGGTCAGCCTGACTGTCTCGTATAAATACTCTGTTAGCCCAGCTTTTCTATTTTAGTTAACAGCTCTGTGACGATGCACGCAGATAGCACATAGATATCTCATCTGCCTTCGACAGTGTGTTCATAAACTAGTGTGCCTGCATATGTATGCAACAGTATTGTGTGTGTGTGTGTGTGTGTTTGTGTGTGTGCGCGTGCGCGTGCGCGTGCGCGTGTGCGTATGGGATTGCATGTGTGTGCGTCTATAGTATTGATTGGTACATTAAAATATGTTTAATACTCTTTGTAAGTTGTATGTTGGGCATATCCTCAGATGGTACAGGTGAAATAAAAATGTTGTTACAAACAGGCACATTTTATGCACACACACGCATGCACGCACGCACACACGCACACACGCACACACGCACACACGCACACACGCACGCAAACACATACACATTATACATACGACTAAAAGTGTAATACTTTAATTAACATGTGCTGTTGATATATGTGTTGACTTCTATACTTCAGAAATATATGTAACATAACTAATAAAAATAAGCTAAACATAGAATAACTATTTAGTTGTTGTTATATTTTTGACAACAACGTGACAGCAACCAGAGTAATAGACGTTCTCTGCGAAGAACTCCTTAGGACTCGGCAACATTGTTTCACATCAATATAAAGTATTCCTTATATCCACCCGGACACCATGTACCACCGTTCAAATAGAACGCGGATTCAATAATTAGTTCCTTACACCAGGCGCTCATACAACAAGCGACTGTTGTATGTGTTGGCCACAAATTAGTCACCATTTCCGGTCATTTTACGAATGTGCCGAGAGTTCACACCAGTCCCCAAACCCCCTGTATCATTGGGTTGACGTAAGCGACGATCCCGAGGATCAGACGTACCAGACGTCTCCATTCTCCTGTCGACGCCATCTTGATTTCATTCAGTTTTAGTTATAGCGAAAACAGTTTTACAACAGATAACGAAACATAACATATAAGTATTTACAATATCTCGGTTGGATAAAAAATATACCGTCCACAACAAAACATGTAATATAGCTTTCGTACTAATATGTCTTTCAAACATACGCAATTTGGCGGCGAAATAGTAGGAGTGAGTGGACATACTGTATAAAGATGGCGTCTCTATAGGGGTGGGGGTGGAACCAAGTGGGAGATCGGTCCTAAGTTGGGGGAACTTGGCCTCGTGTACATGTGTGCGAAAGGTGGTCGTGACTCCAGCCACACACTTTCCTAGACACACCAGTGGATCGTTCCTCTGCTTCAGTCCTCCTTCGGCTGGTCGATGACGAACACGACGACCCAAAGTATCCCAGTGATGATGAGGTAGAACAACATGACGAGTCTGCCGATGACCACGACCAGCTGTTCCCACTCCCCGTGCATCTCGTTCTGCTCCTCCTGCCATACATCAAACCACAAAGCACAGTCGGTTAGGTGATACACCACTTCAACTGTCTGTAGCAAAACAGCTTATTTTGTCCAATGTATTTATATATATATATATATATATATATTATATATAATGTATATATATATATATATGTATACATACATACATATATATATATATACATACATATATATATATATATATATACATATATACATACATACATACATACATACATACATACATACATACATACATACATACATACATACATACATACATACATACATACATACATACATACAAGTCTAGTGTTGCATTTATGGTATCAACAACTATAACAACTTTATAACGAGCATACAAATCTTTACTTTTTCATTTTCAAGTTTCTGGTTACTCGTGACGTCACATCACTAGGTGACGTTATGTCACTACGTTGTCGTAGTTGTTCCTACGTACATACATGCATACACGCATACACGCATAAAAGCGTACACGCGAGCACGCATGCACGCACGCACACACGCACACACGCACACACACATATACGCATACATACATACATCCATACATACATACATACATACATACATAAAGATACAATGAAACGCGGTTTGTCAGAATGCGTTTACCTGCGATTTTCATGTATGGATTCTAACGTCTGAAGACGACGCAGTTTGGATACAGTCGTATTAATGTTACTATTTGCTAAAATTGCTAAATCTAAGCGCATGTAGAATGAAGGGAATAACTATCTAAAGATGGCGTACAAAAGGGGGTAATTCCGTCACAAAAGTGTTCGATGCTAATTAGGGGCAAGGGAAAATACGGTAAGACAGGTGTATCAAGCAGAGTCACCCCCGCACACATGGTATCATACCGACACAAATGAATAGGCGCCCTCTACCTGATATGGCACCTTGCAAGCGGCAAGTCAAGAGAAGTCTGGAGAAGGAGGTAGCTAGGTTGGTAGATATTGTGAAGGGGATGGAGATGAGAATCAGCAAGGAGACAGATGGAATGGAGAGAGACGACAGTGAGAGAGTTAGGCATACTGTGAGACTGAAGAAACAGAGTAGTGGCAAGAAGACCGAGGGAAGGAGACTGAGGGGCGGGAAGGTGATCGGAGGGAAGAGATTGGAGGATCGACGGCAGGAAATGTGACAAGCATGAAGATGACAGGGGAGAAAGTGATCGTAGAGAAAGAGGTAGGAGGAAAAAAGAGAGGGGAGAGGAGAGATGGAAATGCAATGGGAGGAAAGATGACGGGAAGAAAGGAAGTGAAAGTAAATGTGATAGAAGAGAAGTAGGGAGGGACGATGATAGGAGGAAAGGTGAGAAGAGAAACAGCGTCAGGAAAGAATGTAACAGACGGGATTGTGACAGGAGAACAGATGACAGGGAACAAGACTACAACCAGACAGATGCAAACCGGAGAAGGAGCTACTCTGAGGCAGTGATTGAGGGGGCAATGAGGAAAGAGAGGGTGTTTATGGACAACTCCATTATGAGAAAGACGGACAAGACACTAAGCGAGGGGAAGGACGTCGTTGTTTGTCTACCGGGGGCTAGGATAGAACATGTGACTGAAAGGGTAGAGAAGGTATTGGGGCATGGCAAGGGAGGGTCTATACTAGTAAACGTAGGGCCAAATAATGCTGACAGGGAGGGAACAACTGGAATAGTAGAGAAATAAGACATTTAGTGAGGAAGTTAAAGAAGACAAGAGTTGAACACATTATTCTCTCAGGAATGTTGCTAGTAATGGGAGGAAGGGGACCAACATATAGAAACTGCAAGAGGATGGCAATCAATGCACTAGTTAAGCAGATGTGTAAAGAAGAGGGGGTGGGATTCGTAGATTTATGGGGATACTTTGTTGGGAGGGAAGATATGTACATGAGAGATGGCCTACATCTAAGTGGAAATGGGGCAGCAGTTTTCTCAGAGAACTTGCTGCAATATGTTGACAGTGGGACAGGCTACATCTATTTAAACTAGATTCGCAGGGGGGATTCACAGGGAAGCCTGAAACTGGAGGCACATATAAAAACAGCAGAAATAAATCAGCAAAGAACAGCCTGGAAAACTGTTCTTAATCAGGATATAGATGCGTTTGTTTAAACGCAAGGAGCATAGTAAACAAAAGAAGTTAACTAAACATTATGGTAGAAGATATTGACCCTCACATAATAGGTATAACCGAATCATGGGCCACCACTGATATATCAGATGCCGAATTGGCACTAACATGCTATGTAATGTTCAGGAAAGATAGAATAGGAAGAGGGGGAGGTGGAGTTATTGTATATGTTAAAGAATCTATCCAGGCTTATGAAATAAAATTAGAAAGAGAAGCAGATTGCGAAGAAGCTGTTTGGTGTAACATGATTACAGGAAAGTCAAAGTTTATCGAAGTCCAAATAGAAGTGTAGCAGAGAATGAAAAAGTACAACACGCTATAAGGGAAGTTAGCAAACGGGACTGTATTATTATGGGATATTTTAACCATGGTCATATACAATGGAAATCTCTACATAGTACGGGGAGTGAGGACCACAAGTTTTTAGTTTTAGTACAAGACAGTTTCCTTTCTCAACATGTGTTAGAGCCAACCAGGGGTGAGAATGTGTTAGACATAGTTTTGTCCTCACAGAATGAATTACTTGACAATGTCAAATTATGCGAGCCACTGGGAAGTAGTGATCACAACCAGATACATGTTACCATCAAAGTAAAATCAGAAAGAAATAATAAAAAGCAGTTCAGGAGAAATTTTCACAAAGGAAGATATAAGGTAATGAGGAAATAGTTAGCAAAGATAGACTGGAACAACACACTGAAGAATAAGTCAGCAACAGAATGCTGGAATATCTTAAAGAGTGAAATTAAGTGCATCGTCGATAAATTTGTTCTTTTAAAAAAACAAGGGAAATTGTCCAGAAAGAAATACTTATCGAAAGAAGTCATTAGAAAAATTAAGTACAAAACAACGATGTGGAAGTCATATAGACGTACTGGAAATAACGAAGACTACAACATTGATAAAGAAGCACTAAATCAAGCTACAACTGAAATTCGAAATTCGAAGAGAAGCTATGAACAAAAATTAGCTTGTAATATAAAACAAGACAGCAAGAGTTTTTATGCATATGTTCGGAGCAAACAGAAAGTTCAGGATAAGGTCAGTCCTGTAGAAGACAGTGCTGGAAATATAATATCAGAGGGATTCTTAATGGCAGAAGACCTGCATGAGTATTTTAGTTCAGTGTTTACCAGGGAAGATATTAGTTCACTGTCAGTACCAGAGGCTAAGTTCAGGGGGGCAGAATCAGACTATTTAGGACAGTTAACTGCAACCCCGGAAATGGTAGCTAAGAAAATAAGGGCTATGAAGGATAATAAATCACCTGGAGTGGATGGGATTCCGCCCAAACTACTACTGGAAATTGTAAACAAATTAGCGTACCACTTGCAACAGTTTTCAACTTGTCATTAGAAGAGGGAGTGGTTCCTTTAGAGTGGAAAGAAGCAAACATTATACCGTTATTTAAAAAAGGTTCCAGAAACAAGTCAGAGAACTAGAGACCAGTGAGTTTAACGTCAGTTATTTGCAAATTATTAGAAAGACTAATTAAAGATCACATGGTGGATTTTCTTGTTAAACATAACTTGATAAACCCATCTCAACATGGGTTTCTAAAAGCGAGGTCATGCTTAACAAATATGTTATGTTTTTTGGAAGATATCACTAAGTGGGTAGATGATGGATCACCAGTAGATATTATCTACTTAGATTTTCAAAAAGCTTTCGACAAAGTGCCACATCAAAGATTACAGCTTAGACCAAAGGCCCATGGCATAGGAAATGGTATAATAAACTGGACAGAAAAATGGCTGATTGACAGAAGATAACTGTAGTAGTTGATGGGAGGCTTCAAACTGGAAATCAGTTTTGAGTGGGGTACCACAGAGATCAATACTGGGACCTATATTATTCTTAATATATATCAACGATTTGGACGATGATATAACAAGCAAGGTGTTGACATTTGCGGATGATACAACATTGTTTAGAAGGATTAAACGTGATGAAGATAGACAGCATTTACAAGATGATCTTGACAGATTGATAAAATGGTTTGAAAAATGGCAAATGTTGTTAAATTTTTGGAAAACTAAATGCCTCCACACAGGACATGGGAATGAAGATGTACAATATACAATGGGAGGTTCTGTAATTAGTACTACTATAAAAGAAAAGGACTTAGGGTTAGCCATTAGTGATGATATGAAAGTTTCAGAGCAGTGCAGAATTGCAGCTTCAAAGGGAAATCTAATCCTTGGATTAATTGGGCGAAACATAACGTATATGGAAAAAGAGCTAATAATACCTCTGTACAAAACAATAGTTAGGCCTCATTTAGAATATTGTATTCAAGCGTGGAGGCCTTATCGCAGGAAGGACATAGATATGCTAGAAAGAGTGCAGAGGAGAGCAACCAAAATGATACCAAAACTGAGGGATCTTAGTTACGAAATACACCTAAAAATGTGGTTTAAAAACACTAGAGATCAGGAGATTGAGAGGAGATTAGATAGAAGTGTTTAAAATATTGAATGATTATGAAAATATTGATAGAATTTTTTTTTCTCAGTTAAAAAAGATAGAAGGACCAGAGGACATGACGTTACATTAGTAAAGGAGCAGTGTAGATTAGATATAAGAAAGTTCTCATTCTCACAAAGGACTGTAAATGATTGGAACAGATTATCTCCTGATTGTGTTGGTGCTAGTAGCGTGAATATGTTTAAAAATAAAATCGACACATACCTTAAAAGGGCGGGATACACGTAGATAAAAAGTATTGGACTCTCGATAAGCCAAAAGGCTTTCTTGTCCACCTGCCATCTAGAGTAAATTTTCTGGAAGGCAATCTTATTCAATCTTGTTAAATCTTGTTACCTGTTTCTTCCAGAGTTCTTCGAGGTTGCTGAGTGTTTTGAATGTCCTCAGCAGCAGAATGTCTTTGTATAATGACAGTTGTGACTCCTGGAGAGACCAACGTTAATGTTTTATTGCATCTAACTTCACATACACGTTTCCAAGCCAAAGCAAAATATATCCCCTGGTCACGTTTCCAAGCCAAAGCAAAACACATCCTCTGGTCACGTTTCCAAGCCAAAGCAAAACAAATCCCCTGGTTCAGGAGAACTTTGGCAATCGACAGAATAAGGCATCATGGCCGCAAATTTTAGTTCAATACATTACTCTGTTTGACAGAGGTCTACTTCCAAGGACTAAAACAAAACGTCTACTGGTCAGTGTGTTTTGGGTGAGTTCTGCCAGTACTGCGTTTCCGGTTGTATGGAATAACGTCTACACTAGTATTCATGTGATTGACTGTGTCGCACGCCGCTGACAGGTTAACACAGGCAGCACCAGCTATTTACCCTGTCTTCTACAAAATCTTCTAAGCATTCGGATAGGTTCAGGAGTTGTCTTCTGAAAGACTTTCACAGTCTGATAGTCTCTTGCTTGTGAAAAAGGAGCTCTTTGTTAGTTAGTTCTTCCACAGAAGGGCTGACGATTGAAAATGAATGCCTCTACTATTTTGTAAGTGATGCACAGCCGAATGTTGGGCAAAAGGCTCTTATTGTTAGTGTAATTCATGCTTCAGCATAGTACTAATCTCGCTTGTCGCCACGGTTTCCGGGTGCTCTTGGGCATGGCAAAAAACCACTGCTACTGAACCTAAGAATTGTTTGTTGTACAGAAACTTTAGAATGTCACCCAATTCGCTGTTTGGATTAATGTAACATAATACATACCATATACATAAACACAATGTGCATGCGTGCGTGTGTGCGTGTGTGCGTGTGTGCGTGTGTGCGTGTGTGCGTGTGTGCGTGTGTGCGTGTGTGCGTGTGTGCGTGTGTGCGTGCGTGCGTGCGTGCGTGCGTGCGTGCGTGTGTGCGTGTGTGCGTGTGCGCGTGTGCGCGTGTGCGCGTGTGCGCTTGTGCGCGTGTGCGCGTGTGCGCGTGTGCGCGTGTGCGCGTGTGCGCGTGTGCGCGTGTGCGCGTGTGCGCGTGTGCGCATTCATGCTTGCGGATGCGCGTGAACGTATGTATTTTTATGACACGCTGTCTATCTGAAATACAAAAATATGTTTTAGATGTCATAAATACAATGGTGATAGATACGTGGGTAGAGTCATGTGAACTAACATCTGGGGACATACTTTGATCTTGAACTTGCTCACTCGCTGCACCATGAAGGAGGAACGACCTCTGTAGCGGTCTCTGGCCACGTTCATCGGAGCGACATTCGGTACAGCTGACGGCAATGGCGTCAGACATAACTCGATGGCGTTCATATTCGGTCCTGGTGCCCGTGCTGCACACACCTGTGAGCGGGAGGACACACGCGCCGACACAGTCTAATACAATTTCACAAGATTGATGGTGGTGGTGTTGTTGTTGTTGTTATTGGTGGTGGTGGTGGTGATGGTGGTGGTGGTGGTGGTGATGGTGGTGGTGTGGTGGTGGTGATGGTGGTGATGGTGGTGATGGTGGTGATGGTGGTGATTGTGGTAGTGGTGGTGGTGATGGTGGTGGTGGTGGTGATCGTTGTGAATATATAAATTGTGAGTTGTGAGAAAGTGGTGGATGTGTTAGAATCCGTGGTGGTCGTCGGTAAAGTAGTCTGTGAGAATTAAGTTGGCGGCAGGTCGCGAGGGTATGGCTTATAGAGCAGAGGCCGGCAACCTTTTTGAATGGAGGGCCACACAGATTACTTGGATTAAGTCAGCGGGCTACATGTGTATTATTGAAAACTAATTATCGTTAGCCTAATCCTTGTGAAAACTGGTACATCATGTTATGTTTGGAATCTAAATATAAGCAATCTAGTTTAGAACTATATGTATTGAAATTTAACTTATAAATTGTTACCAGTTACGCATAAGGCGTGTTATTATCATCAAACATCAACGTATAAATGTGAAAAAATCCTGGGCGTCACTATTAAAAAGCACCCATTATACGTGGTCAATGTCCTTAGTACAGAAATTAAATTGCATCATCGTGACTAATGTGACACTTCGTGCAGATACTGCGCAACCAAACAAATTGGAAATGAGCTTAGCGTGTGTGATCCCATCAGGAAAGTGTCCCGTCGCCAAATGCACGTAGTAACACTCTACAAGCGTCACCTCTGTGGCGGCAGTTTATAATGTCATAGTCGGCATAGAGCCGCATTGTAGTTCGGCGAACTCTATTTGCACAACTTCTGGTGCATCGTCGAGTTCCACTTGGAACGGGTTGGAAAATAAGATAACTCCTCACTGCAAGTCCTAAGTTCGTAAATACATTCAGCTTTGCGATTTGTAGTTGTGTCTGCCACATTAGCAACGGGATCTCGGAAGTGGAGACGGACTGGTAAATCTAACTGATGAGATGTTCTCGCAACTCCACGTGGGGTCTGCGAATTACGGTACTTCTGTAGCCGTCTGCTCAATGAACATCCTATAATTGCTTATTGAACACGTGATGTTCTTGGATTAAATGTTCTATGAGTTAACCCATACCATGTCTTGTGTTGTAATTACATTTATATGTTCTCATTCACCGTATATGTACTATGTACACTGGCAGTTTTATGCTCCTCAGCCGGTAGTGTGTAATGTGTATATTAATTACTTTTAATATGGTATTATTGCCATATGCAGATCGCTCTTGCTTTTTGTGGTTTACATGTGCCGCTTGGCGTGTCTTTAAATGTGTACGTTCTGCAGTTTAACACGTTTCGATAATTCGTTAATTACCCATCAGCACCCGCTCCGGCACCTATATAGGCGCCATCACCCGCGAGGTCCAGATCTGGCAGCCACAGACGTAGTACGCCTTGCCTACGTTTCCCGCCCACTCACCCTGCTATTGGGGGGGGGGGCGCGTCTTTGGGTTTTATTGTGTTTAGTATTAAATAGTTGCTTAGTTTTATTCAGTCATAGATCTTGTAAAGAGAGGGAGACGTTTAATCTGTCATTAAGGCATTGCTTATAGAACACGTGATGCTCTTGGGTTAAATGTTCTATGAGTTCACCCATACCATGTCTTGTGTTGTAATTATATTTATGTTCCCATTCCCAGTTTTATGCTTCTCAGTCGGTAGTGTATAATCCAATATTTCAGCACATCGACACTGCTAGTGCTCTTCGCAATGGAGGTTTTGATACTGCGCCGTCATCTCAGCTAGAAGCTTTTGGAACTGCCAGTCGTTTAGGCCATGAGGGCGAACCTAGTTCGTTCACAATCATCACGATGACGCTCATTGTTGTCTGCATTTTCATTTACTTGACATTCGAGCTTTCTCGACGACGCAGCAGTTCTTCCTACCGTGGAAGGTGCTTCTACTGTTGTTATCCCGAGGGCTGCATTTTTGACAATTTCACTTTTAATCCGCGGGCAGCATGAAATAGCTTCGCGGGCCGCAGGTTGCTGATCCTTGTTATAGAGTGCAGTATTCAGTCCTTAGGACTGTTCAAAGCGCTTTACGCTTTCCCTGGTAGACCTGTTCAATCGAATACCATTGCGACCTTTCTGAGAACCATTCAGCCACGCTACAATTAATGCGCGAAGACTATTCGTACACAAATATATACCATTGTCTACAGGCACTTATACAGCTGAGTGAACTGGAGCAACGTAGAGTGAACGAACTTGTCCAAGGTTCGACACGGCAGCACAGGATTCGAGCCCGGGTTCTCTCAATTGAGCGTCCGATGTTCTATTCACTCTGTCACTGCGCTCAACATGGTGAATTTGTCGTGGTTTCTTACTCACTCTTACTCAACCGAGACGAACGTTGGGGTGCACGTGTGGATGAGTTGTCGACTATCAGCCGCCACCGGTCTCCTACCTCGTGTTGCCTGTAGGAGATCTTTGAGCGGCAACTCAGTCCATTCTGTGAGGTCGTCGAGCCACATCTGTCTTGGTACTCCCCCCCTGTCTCACGGTGCCCTGGAGTATTTCCACTGTAGCTTTAATTTTTGATTATATTAAGGGCAGCTGGTTTAGGTCCAGACAAGTTGTTGATGGTGTTTCTTACGAATTCACTGGTTTTGTGATCTGTGTACGATATTTTCAAGATACTTCGTAAGTATTTCATCTTGAAAGCTTGTAACCAGTTCACAGTATATGCATTCACGTTTCAGCTTTTACATCCATGGGCAGATATGGTCATCACTAGGCTCTTAAATAGGTTGATCTTTGTTGCTATAGTGATGTTGTTGTTTTTACATATTTATAAATCTTGCCATAGCTGGTGTGGCCTGGCTTATTCTAGCCTTCATATCATCGTTTGGTCTACCTTCCAATGATAATTTATAATAAATCCCAGTTATTTGAACGATTTTACTTGTTCTATGTGTTTTTGCTCATCACTATTCTTGTGTTTTCTCGTTACAACTATTTGTCATTATGTTAGTTTTCATTTCCGTGCCATACGCCTTTGCTAGTCGTCAGGAGTGATGTAGATTATATAAATGAGTACCTACCTTTGTCACCTTGGCGGCGTGCTCGTCGTCAGAAATGATGTAGACTATACGAAAGAACACCTACCTTTGTCACCTTGGCGGCCTGTTCGTCGTCAGGAGTGATATGGACTATACGAAAGAACACCTATCATGGCCATTTTGGCTGCGCGCTCGTCGTCATGAGTGATATAGGCTATATGCAAGAACACCTACCATGGCCACATTGGCGGCTTGCTCGTCGCATTGAGTGACGTAGACTATATGAAAGAGCAAATGCCTTACCCATTTTGGCGGCGTGCTCGTCGTCAGGAGTGATGTAGACTATATAAACGAGCACCTACCTTGGCCACCATGACGGCGTGCTCATCATCAGGAGTGATATAGACTATATATTCGAGCACCTACCTTGGCCACCAGGGCGGCGTGCTCGTCTTAAGGAGTGAAGTACACTATATGAAATAGCACCTACCTTGGCCACCTTGGCGGCGTGCTAGCCTTAAAGGGATTCTTTTAGAATTTTAATATCTTTGTAATGTCCGCAATTATTAGGTAATCCTGTTAATATGGTTATTTCATGTAATTCTATGCCTTTATTTCATTAGAATTATGTTTTATAAATCACTAATGACCCTGACAATATATCGAAAAAATAACTCTGCGTACGCGGAGTTTCTACTTTGGGCCCACCTTCACAATCCGTATAAGGCATGCTCATGAATATTCGGGAATGTTCCTCAGACTTCGATTAGCTACGCCGAGTTAATAGATGCAAGAAATACGTCATCAACATGTGTGTGTATATATGGATTAGCCACCGCCATGTGAATGAGTCGTGACAGATAACATTCTCAAAATGAAACGTGGACCAGCTGCTGTTTATGTCACAGATTCAGTAAAGTAAATAAGGAAAATATATGGAATAAACGGAGAATAGAACATAGCAACAGTTCATGACAGACGGATTGATTTAAAAGAAAAAACACCACCTCTCCATGTACGATGCCGCCTATGGCGACGCCGATGTCATATTGAATGATTGACATTGTTTTTGTTGGAATATAAAAACTATGGTTCTATCATGTTTCTTTTTCAGTAGGTACACCTGGCTATACATTTTGAAGTGACGTTTTAATGAAACGTTTAGATAACAGAAACTTACTTACTTACAATTTGTTATTTGCACCATAAATCCATAAGCAGTATAAAGACATCACTAATGTAATTTATGGTATTAAGATAGGATAGGTAGTTATGTACTTTCCCATCTACAGAAAGTGTAATTTTAGATTAAATGTAGATCTCTAAAGAGCATAACATTACTGTCAACAAAATATATTGCATCAGTGTAAAAACATGTTATATTTTGTACTGGGGTGCAATAATTATTTGTTTTGCCCATCATTTAGCGTAAAAGATATTGAATTTGTTTCTGTCAAACTCCTGTTTCGATAAAAAATAAAATGGCCATTGTACGATCAAAATAAAGTTACAAAATTACAAAACTTTAAAACGCATATTTTAAAACACTGTTTTCAGTCGTCATTGGTGTATTTAGCTCAAGAAGATCCCTAAGACATTTACAATGTTGTGGAACATTTATATTTTATTAATTTTCAAAATTATTGTAAAAGCAACTTTGTCGACACCTTTTTATACACTACTCCCAATATAATCCACTTAACACCAACTTGTTTCAACAAATTTTGAAGAATATGCTGTAGAACACAATCCAAACACGATGACCATAAGAAAGCATACATTTTATTATGTACTCCTACTTTGCAACAAATTTATCGATTGCACAAATCCATTTGAAACGTAGTGATGTACATATTCCCAGCAGAAGCCACACGGAACTAATGTGGCAGAACAAAGTTAGACATCTTCACTACTGTGTCAGTTAACACATTGATCAATTAATAGCACTGCTATGCATTTTGATACACAAAGCTATCAGATGCACACATCCATTTGAAACCCGAACTGAGGTACAACTTCCCAGTAGATGTCGCACAGAACAGAATGGGGCAGAACAAAGTCAGACATCGTCTTATGTTAGGTGACCCATTGTCCAATTAATGGCACTGTTAAGTAGAGGTCTTCAATTTCTTCTTTCCATCAGCTCAGCTATTTCCAATGTTCCTGCAAATAAACAAAGTTGAATTTAGGAAACTGAGCCTAAATATGAGTTAACTAACTCAACACTGTGCAGATTAATTCAGTTTAGATATTGGATTATGGGACTTATCACCAAGTGTACAGCTGGCTAAATGGAAAAGAAATACGAGAGAAACTTGTTATGTTGATTCAGTCATACTAAAATTCCAATGCATTACTTGGGCCAACTTTTAACTTGCTTCTACATAATTACCTGTGTGCATTGGTCATATACAGTGCACTCCAGATAACTCGAACTCACATAAGTGGATTTTCGCTAAGTTAAGTCAATATTTTCCTCGGTCCAGGGCAAATGTCCCAATAAGGGGACTTTCTGACAACTTTCTAGTTATCAGAAATTCCACTTATCAGTATTGTCATGGGTCCCTGGAAGTTCGACCTTATCCAGAGTGCACTGTATATTTTACTTTATTCTTGCTCTAATAATTAATGTTGCATATAATTATACATATGGGCCATTCTCGTGAAAAGTGTACAGTAATGGTAAAGTAACATTTCAAAAATAAATGTTTAATTTGTTTTAGCGAGTACTATTATTATCAAATGTGCTATTCACACGAAGCAGCACAACTTTATCTGATCTATTATTATATTTTAACAGATATATTCATGGATAAAAACGTATGTATACTAGAGTGCAGATCTGCTGGTGTCAAAAATTCGTGGCAACACGGTATTGTGTACTTTTTAACAAACCTAAAAACGTTTACATTGAATGGTGACATGCAAGCCAGGTTTACTAACAATCGTAGCTGTAGCATTAAAAACAGTCTGTGGACGTTTGAATCTCACATGTTTCTGTTTCGGTTCAAATAAGTGGGGAAACGGGGACTTTTCAAAAACGGCTGACAAAACCCGAAGACACACCGACCCAAATCTCAGAGTTAGCCTTTAGCCAGTTTAGGCAAACAAATTAATCCACGACCAGGTTAATCATCTTGTTATGGTTGCATATACTGTTATTTTAGTGTGCATTTTCGTTCACTGCATGTCAAATACCGGACAATGCATTTTACTAACTAGAAAGGCGAGACCCTTGCCTAAGGCTATGTTATTTACTGTAGTAGAGGCTCGACAGACTCAGTGACAGTGACAATCCCAGCGCCGCGGCAGCTGACACCGACTGCAGCCGTCCGCGTCGGCGGACGTTATAATTATATTTAATCGAAACGTTACTCGGCTGATTGCATTGGGAAGCAGGATAAATAAACACTGCATACGCTACCTACACTTATAAAATAGCTGTCAATATACATATGTCTACAAATTGCTTATTTACAATGCCATTGCTTGAATCAACTCACCTCGAAATCAGACATGTTAGCTGTGTGTGTGACGTCAACGGTCTGTGTATGTTTCTCTGCGTGTGCATGAATATTCATTATACTCGGGCTGCAGAATTAATCATCCACGTGGCAACAAGCTCAAAATTATTCGCGTAAACACAACTGTTTATCGGCTTTTTGCGCAGATAACACCAAAATTATGCATAAACATTTATGGGAAATTAATACGTTTTGATACGGTACACCTCGAATATATATTATCTATAGCTAATAAAGAATCCCTTTAAGGAGAGATGTAGACTATATGAACGAATACCTACGTTGGCCACGTTGGTGGCGTGCTGGTCCTAATGAGTGATGTAGACTATACGAAAAAGCACCCAATTTTTGCCACCTTGGCGGCGTGCTCGTCTTAAGGAGTGATGTAGACTATACGAAGGAGCACCTACGTTAGCCACCTTGGCGGCGTGCTCGTCATAAGGAGTGATGTAGACTATACGAAAGAGCACATACTTTGGCCACTTTGGCGGCGTCCTCGTCATAAGGAGTAGTGTAGACTATACGAAAGAGCACCTACGCTGGCCAGCTTGGCGGTATGCTCGTCTTAAGGAGTGATGTAGACTATAAGCACGAGCACCCACGTTGGCCATCTTTGCGGCATGCTCGTCGTCAGGGTGATGCAGACTGTACGGAAGAGCACCTACTTTTGTCACCTTGGCGGCGTGCTCGTCGTAAGGAGTGGTGTAGACTATACGAAAGAACACCTACGTTGGCCACCTTGGCGGCGTGCTCGTCATAAGGAGTGATGTAGACTATACGAAAAAGCATATACTTTGGCCACTTTGGCGGCGTGCTCGTCATAAGGAGTGGTGTAGACTATACGAAAGAGCACATACGCTGGCCACCTTGGCGGTATGCTCGTCTTAAGGAGTGATGTAGACTATACGCACGAGCACCTACATTGACCACCTTTGCGGCATGCTCGTCGTCAGGGTGATGCAGACTGTACGAACGAGCACCTACCTTGGCCACCTTGGCGGCGTGCTCGTCATCAGGAGTGATGTAGCTCCTCATGCCGACGAGGTGCGCGAGTTTGTGCAGGAAGAGGTCGCGGGCCCAGTGCGGGAGCGGGAAGTTCTCCTCGAGTGGACCTCGCTGGTGCAAGCTCAACAAGAGCACGTTGATGAGGAGGGACAACCCCACTAGGGACAGAGTCATCGTCACGTATTTCACTACAAACAAAGCAAACAAGGGACGTAGTTATCGTAACGTATCTCACTACAAGCAAGGCAAACAAGGGACAGGGTTATAGTCACGTATCTCACTACTAGCAAGGCAAACAGGCGGCAGGGTTATTGTCGCCTATCTCACTACAAGCTCGACCGGAAGTCATCTCCGGCCGCTGGGTGCAAGATCCAGTGGGTTAGAGATAGAGACCACCACTCTGTGAGTCCGTGACCGGTTACACATTTACCCCCTGTTTGGGATATTTTACTCTCCCTGGTATAGGAATGGACCAACGACTCTTAGTGTCTCTTCCACAAGACATAGGCAACGTAAGGTGAACGACATTGCCGAGTTTCGAAACGACGACAGGTGGAATTGAATCACCGTCCCTTTGATCGAGAGTACGACGCTCTACCGCGCGACCACCGCTCACCACATAGCTACGGGAAGTCAGCAAGTATAGGAAACACGTTACTTAGCTATGGAATGGAATGGTATGAAACAATCTACTTAGTTATAGACCGGAAGTCAGCAAGTGTAGGAAACACGCTACTTAGTTATACACGAGAAGTTAACAGCAAGTGTAGAAACACTATACTTAGCTATGGAAAGGAAGTCAGTAAGTGTATGAAACACTCTATTTAACATCGGACGTGAAGTCAGCAGGTTGTAGGAAACACGTTAATTACATTTGGACCGGAAATCAGCAGGAATAGTACGTACACACCTATTGACGGAACGTCGTGGCCGATAGGAAGTGACGACTTGAGCAGAAGGACATAAAACGTCATGCCAAAAAACACTGTCGTGCCTGCAAGTGAAACAACATAAGCAATTGTTCCAATTCAACTAGGTTTAATTGCTATCTAACGTACGTAATAATTGCACAATAGGTAGTCACTGACACTACAAAATCGAGTGGGTAAACGTACAAAACTGTGGTTCCCCGAAACAGATTTGGGCGGTCAGGTCTCGCTATTATAGGAACACTAAAAAAAATGTCCGTTACCTGACTCGATGCCTTGGTAGAACGTGAAGTTCACATCCATCGATAGGCCCTACTCGTGATTGTGTAGAATTGTCAAATATTATTCTTATTGTTATGCTTTTGGCATGAGGGTACACGTAAGCATTATTGTGTTTGCGTCTACTTTGTGCTGTTCAGTATATGGTGCAGGCCGTTCTCCCGAAATATTTGCCACGCGCGCCTAGTTCCTGTGATTGTTAGGTTACGTTTTACTTATTATGCGCACATCACGTTTTACATTCCGAACAACTGATTTACCCCATAAAAGATAAGACATAAGTGAGATGTTTTGAAATATATAAGTCTTATGTCGTATTCGTGAAGTCGCAGAGAATCCTTGAAAGTTTAGCGATCGATGGTCAAGCCTTCTAAGGGGAAAACGTTAATCTACCCGCATACATTCTCACGCTAAGTAGATGTTCGGACTCGATCAAACTGTTCCACATAGTCAACGCTCCATACAGGTGCATAACAAAACGCTTGCCAGAAGCATGATCGCAAAGAAATTCCTTTTAAGCACGTATCCTGATCCATAACATGATTTTACGATAAAGACAACTCAACTATGTACATACATATACACGTTATTGTCTCACACTATGGTCCACATACGTAACCACCGTTCTCGCTGCAAGTAGAGATTATGGATAAAGCAACATCACTCACTGAGCGTTATTTTCTTTGTCGAATCACATGGCAAAAGGAACTGCGCTATGGTGATGATGTTGAAGAAAATAATGGGCAAGTAGAGGTACAAGAAGACGATGTCGGAGGCGCGTCTCAGCTTCACGGTAACCGTGATGACACGGAAGATGGTATTGTCGAAACCGTTGTGGTCGTCACTGGTCATCACCATCTCAGTCTTGACCAGCTTCCACGCCGTGTTCTTGTCATACTCCGCCAGTTGGATGCCGCCGGGCACCAGGTCGACCGCTGTCCAGTCGTACGACCATGAGCTGAACGTCAGGTTGCATTCCTACGCGGCAGCGGGCATTGGTTAGTGCTAATAGCGGGAATTGTAACAATAACGAGACAGTAATTACGGTTGTTATAGAGACGATGTAGTGATTACGGTTGTAACAGTGGCCGGACAGTGATTATGGTGATGTTTGTGACGACACATTAAGTGATTACGGTTGTAATAGTGACTGGACAGTGATTATGGTGGTGATTTGACGTGACAGTGATTACCGTTACCATAATGACGCGACAGTGATTATGGTGGTGAAAGTGACGCGACAGTAATTAGTTGTGACAGTGACGTGACAGTATTTACAGTTATGATAGTGTAGCGACAGCGATTACGGTTGTGAATGACGGTACAATGATTACTGTTGTGAGAGCGATGGGACATTTATTACGGTTGTGATGGTGACAGATGCATAGAGACATGGACAGACAGACAGACAGACAGACAGACATACAGACATACAGTCATACAGACATACAGACATACAGTCATACAGACACACAGACACACAGACTTACAGACACACAGACACACAGACTTACAGACATACAGACATACAGACATACAGACATACAGACACACAGACACACAGACTTACAGACATACAGACATACAGACATACAGTCATACATACACACATACATACATACATTCAGATATACAGACAGACAGACATACGGACAGACAGGGAGCACGAGCAGCTGGCGTTACCTGGGTGTCGAACGGGAAGTAGTAGACGTGTATCCTACAAGCCGTCTTCACGAGCAACGGGTAGCTGTTCGACACAACGCCTGTGTGCGTGATATGTGCGACAGAGTCGTGGCGTTGGTCGATCTCCGAGGTGTCGACACTACAACAATGTCGCCATGGTTCCTCGTTACTAGATATTCACCCTACACGAAGACGGCACATGTGTACTTAGCTTCTGATGCCACTGAACGCATCGCAAATAGCGCGTATACACATGCGACGGGGAGTTGTGTTGATGAGCCAGGGGCGTGTACATTGGCGACGCAGCGGTCTCCCGATTCAACGTTCGAATCAGATACGACGCCCTTGATTCGCGTCTTATTGAGATGGACAACTAGCGTCGTAACTGCGGAACATGCGTACACTGACGACGTATTTTCTAAGACGTCCGTCCGTCCGTCCGTCCGTCCGTCCGTCCGTCCGTCCGTCCATCAGTCAGTCAGTTAGTCAGTCAGTCAATCCTTCAGTCAGTCAGTCACTCAATCCGTCCGTCAATCCGTCAGTCTTGTCTTGTCTTGGTTGAGTACTGGCCAACACTCCTTAGGAGTCATACGGTCAGGGTTGGGTGCGCATGCTAGGTTATTAGTGGCTCTGTAATGTTCACTATTGCATCTGGTAGGGAATTCCAATCTTTTATTGTTCGGGGGAAATAAGAAAATTTATAACAGTTCTTGCTGGTGTGGATAGTGTTGAATGCTTTGGTATTTAGATGCCGTGATAGGCGTTGTACAGGCTGGAGGAGGTTTTCAACAGGCAAGGTTAGGTGGCCATAAATGGCTTTGTGCAATATGGCGAGGCGTCTGTTTGTTCGTCTGGTTGTTAGTTGTTCTAGGTTTATTTTTGTTAACATTTGTGACACGCAACCAGTTTCTCGGGATGTATAGTCGTTAAGGCAGAAGCGAGCTGCCCGTCTTTGGACCATTTCTATTTTGTTGATGAGGACTTGGGTGTGGGGGTCCCACACGGATGCTGAATATTCTAGGAGTGGTCGGACAAGGGTTATGTAAGCAGTTGTTTTAATGTTTTGGGGGCACGAGTAGAGGTTGCGTCTGATAAATGCTAGGGTACGGTTTGCTGAGGCTGTAATCTGATGGATGTGTTTGTTCCAGGTGAGATCTTTGGTGATACATACTCCTAGATAGGGATGACTGTCGGTTTCCTGTAGTGTTGCGTTTCCTAGAGTATAATTAAAATGTTTTACGTTTCTTGCATGGGTTAGTCTCATCACAAAGCATTTTTGGGGGTTAAAGTGCATCTGCCAGTCGTGTTCCCATTTTGCTAACTCATTTAGGTCTTTCTGTAGTTCTTGTGAGTCGGACTGATTATTGATTTCTCTATAGAGGACACAGTCATCTGCAAAAAGACGACTGTGGAGCGGATCTTGTCGGGTAAATCATTGATGTATATCAGGAAGAGAAGCGGTCCCAATACCGTGCCTTGCGGTACACCTGATGTAACATTTGTCCAGGTGGAATGTTCTCCACCGACCACCACTCTCTGTTCACGGCACTTGAGAAAGTTAGAGATCCAGGCGTGTGTTTTGTTGTGGATGCCATATCTCTTTAATTTATTTAGGAGCCGGTTGTGGGGAACGGTGTCGAATGCTTTTGAGAAGTCCATTATTATCATGTCCACTTGGGATTTATTATTTAGGGATTTCGCTAGGTCGTGTGTGGTGAGTATTAATTGGGTTTCTGTGGAGTGTTTACTGCGGAAGCCATGTTGTCTGTCGGATAAGACTGTGTATTGATCAAAATGGTCCATTATGTTAGAGTAGATAATGTGTTCGAGGAGTTTGCAACATATTGAAGTTAGGGAGATGGGACGGTAATTTGACGGAAGGGACCGATCTCCCTTTTTGAAGATTGGAGTGATGTTGGCCCATAACCATGAGTGGGGAAGTTCTCCTGTGATAATTGATTTTTTGAAGATTATTCTGAGAGCTGGAGCTAATTCATTTGCGGCAAGTTGTAAGATTCTGGCTGGCACTTCATCAGGTCCTGTTGATTTGTTTGTTTTTAAGTCATGAAGTAATTTGGTGACCCCTTTTGTTGTGATGGTGATGTCAGGCATAGCTGGTATGTTTGAATATGGTTCTTGTGGTAGGTTGGTGTTTTCATTTGTAAAGACTGACTTAAATTGGTTATTGATGATTTCGGCTTTAAGTCTGTTATCTGATTCTACCCTGTTGTCTTTCATTAAGGTTGGTATTCCGACTGTATCAACTATAAGGCTTTTTATGTATGACCAGAATCGTTTTGGTGAATCGGAACAAATGGATGATATATATCTTCTGTGAGCATTTCTTGTCTCTCTGTGTGTGGTTTTACGTGCCTTACAAAAATTTTCATAGCTGGCTTGATTTCCAAGTAGTTTGTGACTGTTGAAAGCCCTTTGTTTACGTTTGTGTAGTTGCTTGATTCGTTTATTTATCCAGGGTGTTTGGTTACGCTTTGATATTATTTTTGTTGGTATGTGAATGTTCATTATTGAGACAAGTACAGTTTGGAACTCTGTATACATTTAATCAACTGTGTTCTTTGATGTATCCCTTGATACAAACTCATTGCTCCATTTGAGCAGGTCTTCTTTCAGAGCCTGCATGTTAGCTTTGTGGTACATGTATATTTTGCGTGGTTTTTGCTTGATGACCCTGGGCTTACAGCTGTTTGTGATTACTGGGATGCCGTCGTGATCGCTTATTCCTGATACTAATATAGATCTTTCAACAAGGGTGGGGTTAGTTGTGAAGAACAAGTCCAAAGTGTTGTTT
The DNA here is from genome assembly GCA_963995525.1 of Escarpia spicata. Classification (NCBI taxonomy): domain Eukaryota; kingdom Metazoa; phylum Annelida; class Polychaeta; order Sabellida; family Siboglinidae; genus Escarpia; species Escarpia spicata. Next base: position 31,681,481 of record OZ023216.1, on the reverse strand, counting down.
ATTCTGGTGGGTTTGCGTACAACTTGTTCAAGTCCAAAGTCATTGGCAATTTCTAGTAGCATCTTGGATAGACCGGGAGCAGCTCCGCATGGCTTTGCACTGAGTAGGTCCCAATCTATGTCGGGAAGGTTAAAGTCTCCGGCTAGCCATATATGTTCTTTGTTTGAGCGTTTAATTTTGTTAATGGATTCTCGTAGTTCATGCATGTATTCGTTTGTGTTACCAAATTGGGGTGATCTGTAGAATGCTCCTATTGTGATATCTTTCGATCCTTGTATTTTGATGGTGACCCAGATAATTTCACATTTGCTATCGAGGTCTGTTCTGTGTGTTCCTGTGAGGTCTGTTCTGTGTGTTCCTATGAGGTCTGTTCTGTGTGTTCCTATGAGGTCTGTTCTGTGTGTTCCTGTGAGGTCTGTTCTGTGTGTTCCTATGAGGTCAGTCTTTAGTGCTATTAGGACTACTCCTTTTGAGTTGTCAAAGTCTCTGTCTTTTCGGATGATTGAATAATTGGAGGGGAACAGCTCACTGCTGTCAATTGAGCTGTCTAGGTGTGTTTCAGTGCCTATAATTATGTCAGGGTTGTAATTTTCAATGCACACGGCAATGTCCAAAACTTTGCTCCTGATACTACAGAAGTTTATTATCATGGTTTTCAGGGATTGTCTCTTAGTAGGTGTTTCCTGAGTGTTTTTCTTAGTTCTACTTGTTTTACATGGTCTAGTACTATTCGAGTTACTGCTTGTGTTATTATTCCTTTGTTTGTATGGAGAAGAAGTGGCTAGAGGTGGGCTTAGTGGTTCACTGCAATCAGGTGTGGACATGTCCGACAAGATGGAGAAGCTGTTTGTTAGCTGTATGGTTGAGTTTGAAAAAAGTGAACTTATTAGGAATGCCACACTGGCAGCAAATCCATGAGACTTGGCTGTTTTGGAGGGCGTTATATGCAAATGTCGACATTCCCATGCAATCTATATGGTACCATGAATTGCAATGATCACAGCATGTCGCTCGCTGGTTCCATCTTGCTGCTTTTTTGCAGATGGCACAAGGGAATTTGGGCTTGTATGGACCTGGGTTTGGGTTAAGGTCACCAGCTTGCATGAGGATTAAGATGGCAAAGCATGTTGGATGTTTTTGGTTTAAGGATGCTACCTTGTAAAAGATTTTTAATTTCCATCCTGTTATGGTGTTTGTGGATGCTGGGAAATACTTGTAATCAAAGTCTGGGGACATAAGTAGAGATAGTTGAGGATTGGCAATTCTAGTCAAGCTTTCACCATGGTTCTTCTGTTCTATCCTAAGTGTTAGTCCACATAGTAGTAGTATACAGATGGCACAACAGTTCATCTTGGCTTTGAGCGTGGTAATCACAATATGTATAAAATCTCAATATTAAAATAACAGTAATTATATAGTCACAGTCGATATAGTCATGGTAATCGTCAATGTAAAATGTGTTGTAAAATGTTACATAAAAATCAAGTTGGTAAAGAACATAAAAGTAATAAAAATAACAGTTGCTCTTATAAAAGTTGAGTATCGGTTTTTTTTTTTATTATTGTTTATTGATTAAATTTTTTATAATTTTTTTTTTATTAGGCTGCAGTATTTTTAAATCTAACTGACTAAAGGAGAGCGTGTTATTTTGTTACAAGACGCTTTATACAGTGCAGTTGAAATGTAGATCTTTGCCCTGGTTGAGGGCCCCAGGGCGATACTGGATAAAGAGCGTCTTGGTGAAAGGCCTGTTAGTAGACAGTTTATTGTCAGTCTGTGACTGACAGCCTATAATTCGTACTTTCAGTTTGTGTAAATAAGAATGATTTATGGTAATGCCAATGGGTAATGCACGTTAAGTCTAAGAGAATGTACTGTATGTTGGGTTGTTTTGGGGTGGTTTTGGTTCCGCGCGCTTTATGTATGTTGTTTACAGATCGCCATCTTGTTTGAAACTTTTAGGCTGGTTGTAACGCAAATTTAATTTTGGAAAATGTGACTTTGGGACGATTGATTGCAAATGTTGTCTTATAAGTGTAATGTAGTGGTGATACTTTTACACATCTGTAAGTTTGTATTAATAAAAGTGTTCAAAATGTGTTATGATCGATAAACGAAGCTGAAAGCAAAGGATACTACGACACCTGACGCATGTGCAAGACAATACAGTCAGTCACTCAGTCACTCAGTCCGTCAATCCGTCAGTCAGTCAATCCGTCAGTCAGTCAATCCGTCAGTCAGTCAGTCAGTCAGTCAGTCAGTCAGTCAGTCAGTCAGTCAGTCAGTCAGTCAGTCAGTCAGTCAGTCAGTCAGTCAGTCAGTCAGTCAGTCAGTCAGTCAGTCAGTCAGTCAGTCAGTCAGTCAGTCAGTCAGTCAGTCAGTCAGTCAGTCAGTCAGTCAGTCAGTCAGTCAGTCAGTCAGTCAGTCAGTCAGTCAGTCAGTCAGTCAGTCAGTCAGTCAGTCAGTCAGTCAGTCAGTTAGATGTTAGCGGGCAGACTGTGAGCAGTGGTGTTAGTCAGGGAGCCGGAGTCTACGTAGCTGGTTGTGATAGAGATTGAAACGTGTGTTGCTCCACTCCGATGGACGGGCCTTCACGAGGACGGGCCTACACGAGGACGGGCCTACACGAGGACGGGCCTACACGAGGACGGGCCTACACGAGGACGGGCCTACACGAGGATGGGCCTACACGAGGATGCGTCTGGGTGTATGACTCTGTGTAACGAACGACGTTTCACTACATAGACCAAGTGAGCTAGAACACTGACATCTCGTTGACACGGCCTTACTTGTCGTAGACCAGGATATCCGGTCTCCAGATGGCGTAAACAGGAATGTGTATGTACTGTGTGTTGTTGTACAGGGCCGGGTTCCAGCGTAGATGAGGGTCCGTCCACGACTGCAGAATGGGCAGATAAAATTGATTAAGGCGTAAGAACCAATGCGATTCTGCATTAGTAGTTACTAGGCGGCGTTGCATTAATCTTGACAACTTTGGCCAATCTCTGACTCTGGTTGCACTGTGTCACAGGTCAGATATTAATTACTTGTAAATATTACATAAAACATACACATGCTATTCTACAAAGACAATACCAATATCTGCTGCGGGATGAAAGACTCCGACTATAGGAACAAAATGGTCGATAAACTTGGCTAACATTTATAGAAAACAGTCATGCGAACAATTTAACAAATTACAATACACTAGTGATATATAAATTTAATTAGTTTCCACATAATGTGAATTTTAGTTCACCGAAACATATATGCATAAGTGAATAATATTAGTAATAATTAGACAAATAATTCACTGCCTATCAGTCAATGGGGGCAATAACTTATATTCAGCCGCTGTTACATATGATAGTAGCAATATATATATATATATATAATATGTATAGATATATATATATTATTACACTAAAACATTTGTTTGACATCTCGAAATGATTTAGTTAGCATAACGTGTTTAATTGTCTGTCTTACAGTTGATCAAATTGGTGTGTGTGTGTGTGTGTGTGCGTGTGTGCGTGCGTGCGTGCTTGCGTGCATGAGTGCGTGCGTGCGTGTGTGCATGTGGTGATCTGTTTATGTAGTGTATGTGCGCGCGTGTGTATACATCTGTCATGGCAGGGTGAAGCAGCACAACATGTGATTGATCGTTTCAAATGTCATCGGTCCTACATTGCTTACGTGCGTGGATGAGTAACAACAAGTAACGATACCTGGTGCATCAATACGTTGGTGAAAAGATAGTGCTCCTTCTCGTTCTGAAACAGACCGTGGACGTCAACATGCTGGCATGTACCATGGATAATGCACATTTGTGAATATTTTGATAGGATTTTAGTTATGTAATTTTTCATTTTTAACTAAAACGTTATCTTGTTAAACGCATTTAAGTGGCAATACATTCATAGAAACAGCAGTTTTCATCACGTGTTACTTGTGTAGTCAGGAAAAAAGACATATTTATAATTATGTGAAATGCATTTAAAAATTAATCGCTACATGCTAAGCAAATGTATCTATTAGTTCAATCAGCTGTATGAATGAGTACCTGGCAATAGACAGTGGTGAATATTTAATATATGTTTTATTTAATTTCATTTTTTATTTTAATAATTACAGCGTGGCTAGATGCTTCGCAGAGAAGTCAAAATGGTGTTCGATTGAACAGGTCTGCCAGGGAGTAAAGTATAAAGATCTTTTTGGACTTTTCTTAATAAAAGCTATTCCGAGATCTTACCAGAGAGACAATCCGCTTGAGAGAGATTCCAAGGGTGATGATGGTGGTATTTCTGTATTCGTCCATCGGTAACACTCTGTGGTCGTAGCCTCTGTTTTCTATCATCCTTACTATTTCCATCGTATGCCCGCCAAACGTGGCTACCAACTGTGAACAGACTGTGCGCAGAGATAACGCCAACACGAAAGGTGAGTAAGCATAAACGAAGAAATATACGACTATTGTGCATTTACGTATATTGTGGAAATACAAAGTATCAAGAAAATCTTCCAAAGTATTATAATTGACATGAAGGGAAAGGCTGGGACACGAACCATTTTTCACGTTTTCAGCGATAGATTAAAAGAGAATACAGTCGTTAACATTATCTAGCGTGTAAATGTGTATGTCCTCTAAGAGGGTCATGAAATCTGTAAGGCTGGGATATGTCAATTCTAAAGATAAACGAGCTAGTAGAACAGTGTGAAGTGGTTCAAGGAAATTAGTTAAATAGCCGTGGAGTTGTAAGTAACATGACCTGCGTCTAGAGATCTCGAAAAATTCAACGTCTGATAAGTATTAACATAGTTAGTTACAAGGGTTGGTTAAAAGTTACCCTGTGATCATCGGTACCATTCTCACTCGAATGTAATATTTCTTAGGTGTGTTTATTCAAACTACGCGTTACAGTATGTGGCGGGTATTTTTGTAACATTTTCAACAACAATTGTAATCACGAAATATCACCCGAAATACAAAACATTCAAAGTGCTATTATTTGTGAAAATGGTTAATTAACCTTAACTGGCTCTAGAGAAACGACTCAATATGAACTAGCATCGCGTTGTTAGGCATGGTACTATGTTCATGTTAACACGTTTCAGTGCTTCGTACTTGTGCCATCTGCCGTTAAATGTTACCGGCACTGATAAAAATGCGTCTGCTTGACGTATCACGCCAAAGTTCAAACCAAGGAACAGGCGACAGAGATCCGATGAAAACAGCAGAGACGATGACAACTTTTAGTAAGTAGGTAAGTAAAAACATTTACCGTAAATCAACAAAAGTGTTCCAATTGCAAAATTCCACATCGTAGTCATACGTCTTAACTTCTGTTACATCATAAGTGTTTAACTGCTGTATGTTGGCATAGCAACACCCACTCGTCTTCCGCCTATATGACGTCACTGAGAGTGACTGATGGCAATAACGTGAAGACAGGACATATCATCGGTTGGGTTGATCAATAATACACCGTCTTTCTGCAAATCGCTGTATGTTGATACGCTAACTGTGGATCATTGTAAATGCGTCTTGTCCGAAGCGCCGAGGCCCGCTCGCGTATTTCTACGTTCATTCGCTTCTTTTGACGATTGGTCTTTGATCTGACTAATTGGCGTTTAATTTCAGAAAGATATGCTATTATTTAATTACGTGTTTTTAATAATTTATACTTTCTTCTTTTCTAGAGGATAGACTCAGTTCTCTTAGCATACCTGAGAGAACTGAGTGGTTAACCCCGGAAGGTGAAAATTGATAGACTGTTCTACCAGTGAAAGAAAACTCATAATTATAAGCCAATTAATGTTAATAGCTTCATATTTTCCTGTATTTATTCCTCTCTCTCCCTGCTTCTCTCGTCCTCTTTCTCCTCTCCCATCCTCCCCCCCTCTCTCTCTCTCTCTCTCTCTCCGTCCCCCCCCCTCTCTCTCTCTCTCTCTCTATCTCTCCTTCTCTTCTCTCTCTCTCTCTCTCTCTCTCTCTCTCTCTCTCTCTCTCTCTCTCTCTCTCTCTCTCTCTCTCTCTCTCTCTCTCTCTCTCTCTCTCTCTCTCTCTCTCTCTCTCTCTCTCTCTCTCTCTCTCTCTCTCTCTCTCTCTCTCTCTCTCTCTCTCTCTCTCTCTCTCTCTTTGTGTCTTTGCCAGGTACTTATTCATACAGCTGAGTGAACTGGAGCAATGTGGAGTGAGTGAACATGTCCGAGTTCGAAGCGATAGCAAGTGTATTAGAACGTGGAATTCCTTGGGTCCGACGCTCCATCCTCGATGCCACTATCTTACGTATTACTCCCTGGCGGGTTTCCCAGGGAGTGATTTGTAAAACGCTTTGTGCGGTCATGAGGACGCGATACGGCGCTGTGTAAGAATCATTTCTGCTCAATTTATCGTCGGCTGGAAAATTGCTATGTGTGCTTATGGCCTATATATGCGTGTTAAACATCATATATATATATTTCGTGAATTAAAATAAACATTACAATAAATAACATCGTTATGTGTAACGATGTCAGCACCTGCCGCCAGTATTGGCAAATTGTCTCAACTGTAAACATACATAACTATAATACTCGTGAAAGAAATGATATACATACTTTTAGAACTAAGCATGACTTTGGAATGAAATGTATCAAATACAGCCTACCACATGCTATAAATGACAACCCCGATATAATCAAAGAAACAAAATACACTCACAGTTTGCGAGGCTTCTCATTTTATATAAAAACATCTTTGTTACACAAATATATCAAATTGCTTCACATGTCAACAAAACCAATATGTACAATACATTTTATGTTCGTTTTAGACGATCAGCACACAATCACCATAGATACCTTGTAAAAGGACCATCATTTTTATAAAGCATTACGTAAATAGGGTGGCTCCTATGATAGCGACAATTGTGTCTTAATAGGAGTCACCGACCCCGATTGAATAAGCTATATGATTACATTCTATGGTACTTCAATACCATAATACGTGTACATGCGTTTGTATGTATTTTCTAAGAGTATGTACAACATATAATGATATACGTATATGTATATGTATAATGTACAAGCTTAAGTGATGAAGAAAAATCAACGAATTGTGTACCTACATGGGGGTCAAATCAAATTGTTATGTTATGTTATTTAATATCCATCGTTACGCTGTGGGGTCAACATGTGCCGTATCTAATCAAAATTAGTTTTTATTAAAATTACATATACACATGTGTGTGCGCGCGTGTGTGTGCGTGTGTGTGTGCGTGCGTGCGTGCGTGCGTGCGTGCGTGCGTGCGTGCGTGCGTGCGTGCACGTGTGCCAAACTCAACTACTCTTCAATTCAATAATTGGTCAAAATGAATTTGCGTCTGCATTTAAAAATGTCGCGTTTGCATTTGCATTTAAATATCAGGATAACAACAACTGCACTTGCATCATAGACACTTACATTTGCTTTTGGATGTCTGAAACAAAAACATTAGCGTTTGCATTTGAATAAAAACCTTTTGTACTTGATTACAAAATATTTGCAAAATATTATGTTTTTAATTGTCCGGGTGTATAACTGGTTATTCATTTAATTGTCTGGGGGCTAGTATCCTTTAACAGATTAAAAAGCCAGGACCTTGACCCCCGTGTATTGGGAAGTGAGATATGTAATTCGTCTTGGTAAATATATCCATGAAATGCAATCATTGACGTTCAAACAGCGTTTTGAAAACTTTGAAAATAATTAGTCTGTACCCAGACTCAAACATTAGCCCAAGTATACTCGCAGAAGCCATTTCATTTAGAAAATCTATAAGACAATGTACCATGGGACGGTGGTGTACAATGTGCACTCCGGAATATCACATACCAGTATATAAGCGGCAGAATAGGGTCGTGCGTCCCCCCAAAAAGTACCCATTAATAATACAAAAGTGTATGGTCATTGTCTTCAGGACAGTAAATAAGTAAGTAAGTAAAATAAATTTTATTTCCTCATACACGTGATATACAACATATTTCAAGAAAAAACAACACAGATGGGGTGGCTACCAGAGAAGTTAAAAACTTATCGATCTGGTAGTCTACTAAATCAAACTAAATATCGCACACTCCTGTCTATAAATAACATTACATATATACAAGTTAGATAGTTGAGTCAATGTAATAGCTACAGCTGAGTCACGTGGTGTGATAGTGGACCTGACCAGCGCTCCAACAATACTTCACATATCGACAGAACGCACACATTACTCCTTCAAGAACTATGATCTGAGCCTTCATAATAGCAGGTTGATTCAGGAGGCAGTGCCCGTTGAATCGTGAACTTTCTGTGGTAGGTAGAATGCTGTGTTTTACGATGATGCTTGATGTCGTCAGTCGACCGTGACCACTGTCTCTACCGCGGCTTGGTGGACAGCAGTGATCGGTGCCTGAATTGAACATTCTTCTGTCGGTGCCCTGTAATTACGCAATCCACCGACCAAAGCAACGCAGCACAGCGACCAGCTAGACAATATCAACAACTGTGTAGTAACAGACTGCGACTCTCCCTCGTCACGGTCTATCAAACATGGGTCGATCTAGGGGGTCGTCGATGAAAAAAGAAGTCGACTTTTCATCTGGTCTTTTTGAGGCACTGTAATAAGCTCAAGGAACTCCTGGTTAACGAACTGAGACAGGAAGTTGCTGACCTCAGAAGAATAGTCGGAGCTAAAGACAAGCAGATCACCGATCTCCGAGATCGTGTTGTAGACCTTGAAGAGAAGGCGGACGCCCTTGAGCAATATTCCAGGCGCAACTCTCTGCGCATTTCGGGGATTCCAGAACGGGAGGGCGAGGACGTACTCGAGGAGACACTAAGCGTGGTGAATTCGGCGCTTCTACCACCACTGACGGTGGAGGAAGTAGACCGCATACATCGTGTTGGCCCAAAGCTCCCAGGTAAGACACGCCCGATCCTCATCAGGTTCGCGACTTATCGAACGAGACGCCGTATCTTCATGACACGGAAACACATTAAATACGAACAACCAGCCCCAGGACCGTCAGCAACATCAACATCGTACCCGGTATACATTAACGAAGACCTCACGAATCAAAGATCCCACCTACTTTACGAGTGCCGCAATGCCAAAAAGACCGGCAAACTAAACGACGTTTGAACTGTTGACGGAAATATCCTGATACGGGACACTTCTAACCGGGTCGTCCAAATTAAGAACCGATCGGAACTCGTCAAACTGGCTGTCTAACTTTGGACTCGCTGTATGCCATTAATGGTATGACATTTGTCATTATTTACACAAAGTGTATATGTATTTGTCTATCATGCAGCACATAAATTACTCATGGAGATCATGATTGTATTACTCTAATACAAATGGGTGAAATTAACATACAGGTATGTTGATAGCAATGCAATCCACCTTGCTTTATTCCTACGATTTACGTACTATGAATTACTCACTAATTCTTTTAGCACTCTTTGAATCACAGCAAGAACATATGTTTACACCGATCGATAATGGATAGAGATAAAGGGTTTTGCCAAATATGTAAAAAGAGAGTGCATATTTGCTCCACTGTACTACAATGTATTATCATGTTAATTGTATCACAGTATTGAACAAACAAAATATTCGAGATTACTGTGAGTATTGGTATTGTATAAAATGTATGTCTGATATTTTTCCATACACCCATCTCGACAATGACAGTGAATTTACAGATGTCATATCTGAAAGTTGGATACATGTTAATATTTCCTTCTCATTCCAAGAACTAGAAAAGAAAGCTTTCATACCGTTTGAAATTAACAGTGAGTCAGTTACAGACATCCTGTTTAACTCTGATCCTGATACAAATTACTATTGTGAATTCACTCAAAACACGAATAAGTGTAATTACCATATAGAAGATACCTTTAATAAGTCATGCATACAACTTGGTGTAACATGTACCACATTATCTGTTCTTCATGTCAATATCAGAAGTCTGCCTCGCCACCACCAACAATTTGACAATTACTTTGCTAATCTCAATCACTCTTTTTCAATAATTGGATTATCTGAAACGTGGCTTCAGGAAAGAAATGTTGATACTTATAACATTGCAGGTTACCATATTGTAAATAACTATAGAAACAATAAAAAGGGTGGTGGCGTGGCGGTTTGCATTAAATATTCGCTTCTCTACAAACGAAGAGAAGATTTAGACAACAATACTGAAGATATAGAGTGTGCATTTATTGAGTTGGACAAAGATATATTTACATATAAAAGGAACGTTATTATAGGAGTTGTGTACAGGCCGCCAGGGAAAGACATAAATGTATTCACCTCAATCTGGCATGCTATCTTTAAAAATATTCATAAAGAGAATTGCCTGTGTTATCTCATGGGTGATTTCAATATCAATCTGCTAAATGTGGATAAACATGTACCAGGCTCAGAATTTCTTGAATGTATGTATACCATGTCATATACTCCTCTCATTAGCAAGCCAACTAGAGTAACTGCTACTTCTGCCACACTTATTGACAATTTTTTTACTATTAACCTAACTATAAATAGCACAGAAACGTGTTCTGGTATACTATATACAGATATATCAGATCATTTTCCTGTCTTCTAGGTCGATAACAATAGTTATTCAACTTATGTAAACACAAAATACACAACTAAGAGGGTTTATACCGATCCGAACATAATAAACTTTGCAACAAATCTAACTAACGCTGACTGGTCTCTTGTTACTTCTGAGCTTGATGACCCAAATAATGCATATGCTGCTTTCTATTCACAGTTTGGTAAGCATATCTTAACTGCTTTCTTGAAGTAAAGATTAAACAAAAATACAGTAATAGAAAACCATGGCTATCACATGGGCTGAAGACCTCCATAAAATATATAAAATATATTATTCGCCTACTAAAAAAAGCACCTACCCTTACTAATGAAACTAACTATAAAGTTTACCGCAATAAGCTTAACTCAATTTTAAGGAGAGTAGAAAGAAATCACTATCAACAGTTATTAAAGCAAAATCAATCAAATCTTCTCAAATCATGGCAACTCATTAAGCAAATAATCAATAAAAAACCTCCCCAATCTCCGAAGATAACTATTAATAATCAATTAATAACCGATAAAAAAGTAATTGCCAATTACTTCAATAACTATTAAGATAAGGTTGGACCATCGTTAGCTGAAAAGATTACCAAAAATGTTATTGACCACATCGAAACATCCATACAATATTTATCTCCCCAGTTGAACTGAATGAAATAGAAACTATAATCAAAGATCTAAAAATATCAAGCCCTGGTTGGGACTTAATAACTCCACATATTGTTAAATTAACATATCATACTTTCCTACTTCCTTTAACACATGTTATTAACTTATCGTTAACTAAAGGTATTTTCCAGACGACCTGAAAAGAACAAAAGTGATCCCGATATACAAAGGCGTTGATAAGACACTCGTAAACAATTACCGTCCAATATCGATTTTGCCAGTTTTCTCTAAAGTTCTAGAACAAATAATGTACAATAGATTAACATATTTCATAAACAAACATAACATCTTATAGGATTACCTGTTTGGATTTAGGAAGAAGCATTCTGCAAACATGGCTCTTGTGCTACTAGTAGATACAATTTTCACAGCTATAAATAATGGTGACTACTTACTAGGATTTTTTCTTGACTTCAGTAAAGCTTTCGATACAGTTGACCATAAAATATTACTTCATAATCTAGAACATTATGGCATTAGAGGAAGAGCACTTGCCTGGCTGGAAAGTTATTTGTCTAATGGAACGCAATATGTTTTATTTGATGGAGTAAAATCGAACATTCAGTGTTATTCTTAATGTATATTAACGACATTGTTAACGTATCAGATATCCTATTTCCTATTATATTTGCTGATGATACAAATGTTTTTGTCAATGGTAACAGTCTTAGCGAGCTAGAAACTGTGATGAACCATGAACTGCAAACATTAGTTATTTGGTTAAAGAGTAATAAACTATCTTTAAATATCAGTAAAACACATTTTATTGTCTTCAAGTCAGTAAATAAAAAGGTATCCAATCCAATTGCCATCCTTATTGATGGACTACAAATTATTGAAGTAGAAAATACAAAATTCTTAGGAATTTTAATCGATGCTAATTTGTCCTGGAATTTTCATATACAGTATATAAAATAACCAAAGCTGTTGGAATTATAAGTAAAGCTAGAAAAACCCCGAGTAGACCATCCCTTGTAATATAATACTATACATTTTTATATCCATATTTAACGTATTGTGTCGAAGTGTGGGGAGGAGCATATAATACACATCTTAGTTCTCTATTCAAACTGCAAAAGTATGCAATTCGGTTAATTATGTCAGCTCCATAGAGAGCGCACAACTCTTCAAGAAGCTGTCCATTTTACCAATAAGAAAAATCTACGAATACACGGTTGTGCTGTTTATGTACAAAATCGTTAAGAATATGTTTCCGTCGGTTATGACAAGGATGTTCATTAGAAATAACGAACTACACGAACATAGAACACGCAATGCAGAATTACTACTTGTGCCGATTTCAAAAGGTAATGTATTATATAAAACCATTAGATATCGAGGTGTTCAATTATGGAACTATATGGCGACAACAGTGGATTGTAATTGTAATTATGCATTAGCAACGTTTAAACGTCAACTTAAGAATTTGTTGCTAGTAAATAATATTAATGACTTATATAAATAGCATTCATTGCTGCAATTTTGCAAGTATTCATGAAAATAGTACTGTTGTAATTCATGTTTCTGTTTTTCTTCTTTCTTCAATCACACAAATTGTTATCTTGCACCATGAAATTTGCATATGTATCACATGTATTGTGAGGGCTAATCAGCCACTGGTGGCTTTATACCCTCATTACAGAAACCTTGGCAATCTATGTTTCTAACTGATTGATTGATTGATTGATTGATTGATTGATTGATTGATTGATTGATTGATTGATTGATTGATTGGAATGTATCATAGTTTCTGTAATAAACCATTATTATTATTATATTATTTAGGAGGACTTTATTTCAATAAAGCTAGAGATAATGTAAGGGAAACTGATGATTAAGACTATTCATTACATATATAGTTGAATTAGTGTCGTTTAGCTGAACTGGTGTGTACGGATGATCAAGTACTCTGCTCTATATGGCTAGGGAACCGGTAACGGAACCGGGGAATTCTGGGAAGGGAATAAAATGGATGACATTAAAATATTAAATTTGGAAGTTGAACCTTTGTCCATCTGAGTAAATCTGATCGAACTGAAGGACATAACAATTAGCTTAATTAATGCCCTGGTGTTATGCTTAAACATTCAATGATGTTACATTTTAATATATACTGGTAGTGTGTTCTAAAGTCGTGCCCTTATTAATTTCAGAACATATCTCCATTTCTATTTTTAGTCAGTGAATAAAGTGCTTTGAGCAGTCGTAAGGACGGGAAACCGCGTATGAACTTACTTTTTTTAATCAAATTGTCTTGCTCAGTTGACAAGGTTTATTGACATAGATTGGCAATTAAGAACACCTGCGCTACTAATCCCCTTTGTGTGAGAAAGGAGGCCAGCCCTCCTTAAACAAATCCCCTGTATAACCAAGCCTTAAACAATTCACTCGTACAGTGTTGATACATCTGGTTGTAGGTTTTACCCTTTGTATGAATTAATTATCTCCACGGAGAATACACTAGTGATTACAATGGTAATGATTATGTTGAGAACACGCAGTTTACAATAAATATTATCAATAGAACACAACTGATATAAAGAAAGGAACTGTTTAAAACGTAGATTACTAACCAAATATTTATATTGGATAGCGAATACAAATAATAAAAAGGTTAAGATTTCTACATGGTTAATATAATAATGTCTTGGACACGTCCAAGGGCGGATCCAGAGATAGTAGTCTAGGGGGACCCAAAACCTCCAATTGCAATTTACTTATTTACTTTACTTAGGCCTGTTTGCTCGCTGGGAGCATAGGCCATCGACCATGGTCCTCCACTGTTGTCTTCGTCTTCTTTCAATATACGTCTAGCCTCAGGTTTTTCTCTGCCTTCCTCTTCTTCTCTTCCCTGGGGGGTCCCATGCAATTGCTTGTCGTGTGGTGTTCGTTGCCGGTTTCCTCCTAACCACCCCCATTTTCTCTTCTTTATTTCGTTTTCTATTGGTAGTTGTTTTGTCCATTCCCATAGTGTAGTGTTGGGTACCTTGTCTAACCACTTTAGGTGTATGATTCTGCGCAGGCATTTGTTGATGAAGGTATGTAATCTTTTAGTGTTTAGTTTGTAATTCGCCATGTCTCTGAGTCATAGAGTAGCACTGACTTGACATTTGAATTGAATATCCTCAATTTGATGTTAAGCATGATTTGTTTTGCCTTCCAAATGTTTCTCAAAAAATAGAAATGCCACTCTTGCTTTTTGTATCCTTGTTTTGACGTCTTCTTCTGTGCCTCCACTCTTGTTAATTTCTTTTCCCAGGTATGTGAAGGTGTCGGTTTCTTCCAGTGGTTCTCCTCCTAATATGACTAGGCTATTATTCTTCGTGTTGGCTTTCATGATCTTGGTCTTGCTTCTGTTGATGTTGATTCCTGTCTGTGTTGACACTGTGTTTAGAAGCTCTGTTTTCTCCTGCATCTATTGGTGACTGTGAGACAGGAGAGCGAGGTCATCTGTTGGTGACTGTAGGACAGGAGAGCGAGGTCATCTGTTGGTGACTGTGGGACAGGAGAGCGAGGTCATCTGTTGGTGACTGTGTGACAGGAGAGCGAGGTCATCTGTTGGTGACTGTGTGACAGGAGAGCGAGGTCATCTATTGGTGACTGTGGGACAGGAGAGCGAGGTCATATGATGGTGACTGTGGGACAGGAGAGCGAGGTCATCTGTTGGTGACTGTGGGACAGGAGAGCGAGGTCATCTGCAAAGTCCAGGTCCTCCAACTGGCTCCAAGGTGTCCACTGGATACCATTTATTCTGTTTTCTGTTGTCTTTTTCATAATCCAATCTACGGCAAGCAGGAAGAGGAATGGTGACAGAAGGCAACCTTGCCTCACTGCTGTCTTCACCATAAATGATTCTGTGGGTTGTCCTGCAATAATGACCTTACACGCCATGCCTTCATAGTTACTTTGTATCAGAGAAATACATGTCTCTGGTATCCTGTAGTGTGGCAGGAGCTTCCATAGCGTCTCCCTGTCGAGGCTATAAAATACCTTATCATAGTCTACAAAGTTTATGTACAGGGATGAGTCCCATTCCAATGATTGTTCAGCTATGATTCGGAGTGTAGCTATTTGGTCAGTGCGTGGTCTATCTTTACGGAAGCCTGCCTGGTGATCTCTGAGTCTGGCGTCCACTGCTGTTTTCTGTTGAGGATTTTTCCGGGCACTGACAGGAGCATTATCCCCCTGTAGTTCTTGCATTCCTGTAGGTCTTCTTTCTTTGGGAGTTTCACCAGGTATCCTTCTTTCCATTCAGTCGGAATTTCTTCTTGATCCCATAAATTCCCAATCAGATCAGGCAGCATCTCTGTGGAGGTATCCACGTCTGCCTTGATTGCATCGGCAGGAATTTCATCTGGGCCGGAAGCTTTCCCTCTCTTCAGGTGATGAATGGCTTTCTCGGTCTCTGCCTTGCTTGTTTTTTTTTGTAGTTTACCTGGAGTAGTCCTTCAGCTGGTGAGATATCTAGAGGATTCTGTGGTGGTGGTCGGTTCAGCAGTTCATTAAAATGTTCCCTCCATCTTCAACTGATCTTCGTCACTGGTAAGTACGTTGCCGTTCTTGTCTTTGACTGGCCTGTCTGCGTACTTGTACTTTCCTGCTAACTTCCTTGTTGTGTCATACAGTTGTTTCATGTTCCTTTGTGCTGCGGCATCATCTGCTTCCTTGGCAAGGTAGTCGATGGAGTTTTTCTTCTATGTTTTTACGCTTTTCTTGAGTTTGTTTGTTTGCCTCTGCATACTGTTCCTAGGCTGCTGCTTTCGCTGCTCTAGTTCGGCTGTTGTAATTGCGCCTTTCTTTTCCTTTCTCACTTGCACTTTGTTGATAGTGTATATAGAGATCCACTCCTTCTGTTGGTATTTGTTTCTTTCCCAGGAATTCGTTGCATGTGCTGGTCAATGTTTCCTTGATCTTTTGCCACTTGGTGTCTACGTCCATGGTTCCTTCTTCGAGAAGGTCTTGTAAGTGTTTATATTTGTCCTTTAGGAAGTCCACATTGTATCTTGTTCTGGTGCTCCTCTTTACGTCTCTCTTCTTCAGCTTCATCTTCAGTCTGGCCAGCACAAGGTGGTGGTCTGAGGCGGCATCTGCTCCTCTACGTAACCGCACGTCTTGCAGTGATTTTCTGAATTTTCTTTCTATACAGATGTGGTCGATTTGAATTTCTGTTCGGTGATCTGACGATATCTATGTAGCTTTGTGAATTCTGCTGTGCGGGAATACGTTACCGCCAATGATTATGTTGTTAAAATGCGCAGAAGTCTGCAAACATCTCGTCATTTTCACTCATTGTCCCCAGTCCATGTCTGCCCATGAATTCTTCGTACCCGCTGTTGGTTAATCCTATCTTGGCATTGAAGTCTCCCATGATTTGGAGATCTTCAATTGCAATTTGAATTACTTCAAATATTTGCATCTGACTTATTTCAAACACTTGCATTTGCGTAATTTCAAACACTTGCATATGCATTTAAAAGTAATCATTTATCGACACACTTGCATTTGTATTTGAATCATTTCTAATATTGGCATATGCATTCAAATCCAAACCTGACTACAGCAATTACTAATCACGAATGAGTCCCGCGTGGAATAGTGCACGGTAATGGTTACTCTGTGTTGTAATTAAATTGGCATTATTGTAATGAAAATCAACGAAATTACAACAGTGTATTCCATTGCGAAGGATAAGTAAGCTCATTTCCCGCGAAGAAACCTAAAATTGTTACAAAACTATCAATATAACATTGTTCTAGTCTCGTTACTGCAACCAGACGTCGAACATGAAAACGTGCCGTGAACCAAATCAACTGCAGTAATAAATAACAGTTGGGCATTCCTGAGACAGCAACAGCAAAACTACCGATGTTTCACCAAGCAACGTGTTTTAATAAACGCGGGTTTAGTTGTGTGAATGCATTCCCGCCAGGAATTCCAGACAATACGAGAACACGTAATAGATTTCCATGACAACTAGCACTGTTTACGAACGTTTAAAATTATGGCTTACAGTAACAACACGTTTTGGCATCACGTGTGTATTAATAGCGGTATGTATTTTGATCCACGTGACTGCTAAAAAACACGATTATGCCTAAAAATGGTCTATCGCATGGTGATTACACTTCTGACAGCACAGGGTTAGTATGTCTACCACAAGGCCATTTGTATGTTATCTATTGCTGTTAAAACAAATACGGAAACCGTTTTACTAAGCCAACAGTCAGGTTTCGTGCGTACGACAACAGCGAGCGAAACGTGGATTTTACTAAAGAGACATTGTCGATACTCGATGTTAAGCGTAATCAGCCAAAAATCATTTCAGTATGTTAAGTATTGCATTACTTAAAAAACATAGCTCTGCGTAAGGCAAATAGCAATATTGCAAGATTTATTTGAGGAATTTATTCACCGGTGTGTTATTTAGTGCATCCAAAAACGTAAGTTCCTATAAAGCGCAACATCCACTCCTTAGGTATGCTCAAAGCATTTTTTACTTTACTCCCTAGCAGACCTGTTAAATCATCCTACCATCTCGACTTATCTGGGAAGAATTCAGCCACGCTGTAATTAAAGCGCGAAGACTATACGTACACAAATATCCACCACTGTCCATTAGTCAGGTACTTATACATACAGCTGAGTGAACTGGATAAACATAGAGTGAACGAACTTGCCCAAGGTTCTACACGGCAGCAGAGGATTCGAACCCGGGTTCTCTTTATTGAGGTTCCATCGCTCTAAAGTCTAGCCCTATGGTTCAAATTTGTTGCGCCATTACCCGTTTTACACAGAATTGTTTATTCCAAAACGAACCCCCACCACACCCTATCCAAAAGAACTACAATGTAATTAAAAACCGGTGATTGGAGAGGACACACATTTACTTGAAGTCTAATTTTTTAGTTCGTGCACACAGCAATTTTTTTTCAATATACGTTCAATTAAAGGGGTATGCTGCATAGCACTGAAAGGCCTCTTTATTCTGAATTTTGTATGTACAGCGAGAGCGTATCGAAGGTTTGTGATACTGATAAAGGCTAAATTTCCTGTTATGTCGTGGCAACGCTGCCTTTGGACTGCTAGTGGACTTGCTTGCAGGATATTTAAATAGTTCATAAACATGTTATTGACTGCGCAAACAGGGGTTCTTAAAATGGCGAGAATTGAGGGCAGCACGCAGCTTTAAATATACAAAGGATTTCTTCATCACATCTTTGCCTTCGGATGTTAACTCGATGTCATTTGAATTTTTTATTTAAAACATCATGGTAAATATATCTGACGAACATTATCAGTTAATAGCAGGACTGAATAGAGATTGATTCACACAGTTACATGCAGACAACATTTGCCTTTTCTATGTCCTATATAACCTGTTCTTTGATATCAAGGAGGTTTACACATTCTGTGGTGGATAGTATCTCTCGCAAAAGAAATGTCACATTTGTTGCACTTTTCTCCCCCAAAACATGACTGATCATGGTCTAGACAAAAAGTACAAAGAGTTGTCCCCAATAGAGTGAAGTTTCTTTTCGTTTGTTATTTTTAAAGAGACAAGACTATTAATGATCCCTTCGTCATTGTTTACTCATTGCTTACTAGTAAATGTTGTCAGATTAATTGTACATTTTTAGTGTACGCAACATAAAATTGCACAAGGTCATAAGATGACCCCCTTAAATTGCCAAACGATAACCCAGATGGTCGGGACCCCAGTTTGAGAACCACTGTTCTACACATTACGCCACTGCGCTTCATGCTAACACC
The DNA here is from genome assembly GCA_963995525.1 of Escarpia spicata. Taxonomy (NCBI): domain Eukaryota; kingdom Metazoa; phylum Annelida; class Polychaeta; order Sabellida; family Siboglinidae; genus Escarpia; species Escarpia spicata. The sequence goes on along the minus strand of OZ023216.1, from coordinate 31,662,426 downwards.
ATAATACACGGAGGGCAGGCTGTCCTGAGTAGTGCTGTACGGTAGTTCAGCCGACATTTTGGATACCATCGCATCGCTACATGAATAATACATGGTACATGACACATATAAATTCGAACGCGAATGGTGTAAAGATTCTGCAGTTTTAATTAGGAAAATTAATTAATTTGTATTAGTAATCGTCTCTGGAGCCTATACCTTGTTTGTCCATTTTAGCAGCTGCACGGAACATAGGAAATGAAGTGTTGGCACAAAACAAATTGATATCGACATTGTTTTCCTCGTATGACAAGACTGTGTTGCCCACAACTGACAGCAGGAAAGTTCTCGTCATCAATTTCACGCTAGGTCTCCGACGAATCATCAATTTGGTGAGTGGCCTTGAACACTATTTGAGAGTTTCGAATCGAGTTACAATGGCATTGTAAAAAAATTACCCACGTCGTAACAGGGAATGTAAGAACGCAAAGAACGTAGAACAGCCAAACGTGTATAACAGGCCCATAACCAGGGGTTTGGGGATCGACCGAATCCCCTTCTTAACAACCCCCTTTCAAAAAACGACCCTTCCCGTCGGTTTGCTGTTAATCCCCCCCCCCCCCCACACACACACTTACACCATTTCCCAGATAAGCCAACCAGATGGGTGTTAGGGGCGGATCCAGAAAGCGAGTCTAGGGGCAGGCACAAGTCTCCACTGACGGCCGAACGAAATGGTGTACATACAATGTGTTGCTGCCGCGCCGCCGTAATTTCAGATTCTCCGCCGTCTCGGCTCGACTGGTGACATCCGAAGACGGGGGGAGGGGGGTGTGTTGACAAATTTTCGCCGCCGCGTTGGCGTAACTTCTCCTTATTGTAATTTGAACTGGGGCATATTCCAAACGGAATAGGGGGCACGGTCACGTGGGCCCTTTCAAAAGATCTACGGGCACGCAACATTACAAGTACCCCAGCCTCCCCTGGATCCGCCTATGGGTGTCAATGATTACTGTAAGATGATACATTGAAAATTGCACATTATTCGTGATTGTAAAGATACTATATCTTCGGGGGAAATGTTCCGTGTAGCTAATCCAATTTTGTTGGAAACGCTCCGAAAACGACCATCAACCTTCGGTTAAAATGTACAAACCTCCCAAATGTCTCGCTCACAGGCTCATAAACCTCATTCTCCCAGATGATGCGATCGTTTTGTCATATACCCAAAAGAACACTTTCGCTTGCGGCGCCACTTATGAACAAGATAAAGGGACAACACGTTATCCAACGCTGGCCCGTAACCAGGAGAGATCGGGTGGATCGAACGAAACCCCTTTACGACCGCCTTTCAAAAAATGAAACCCATCGTTTGAATCCTGACGCCACCTCGTTTTGCCGCTATACCAATTACATGGCAATCAATGATTACTGTAAGCATATGTATATGTACATATATATATATACATATATATATATATATATATATATATATATACAATGTATATATGTATATATACATACATATATATATATATATATATATATAATATCTATGTATATATGTGTATGGGGGGATTATTCGGTCTAGACCCCTTTTTGTTAAATCGTCACCAAAAATGACCCCCCCCCCCCCCGACCAGTATTACTGAATTATTGCAGCATCTGCGGAAAGAATTAGTCTTCTGTGAGCGTGTCGTATATTCTGACCGGTGACCGTGCATGCACACGCATGAGTGAGTGTGTGTGCATGATTGTGCATGAGTGTGCGTGCGTTTGTATGTATGAGTTTATCGACATTGGTGCGTGTATGTGTGCGTGCGTGAGTGCGTGTGTGCGTGTGTATGTTTATTTGTGTTAACTTAATTTACTTTCACCTGTTAGGATCAAAAGGATCAGAGTTTAACACTGGTAACAAACATAAGAAAGGTACGTGTTTTGTTTTGAAGTAGTATCGTCTTATTATACTTATTTATGTACTACTGTATATTTGTATTGTTTTATTGTTTTAAGTGTATTAAGTTTAGACTGTGTGGTGGTGTATTCATGAAATGTTGTGTTATACTAATATTATTTTACCAAGTTAGTAATTCTATGTTTGGAGATGTCATTACTTACTATAATATATTATATTACTGCTGCTACTACTGCTGCTGCTGCTACTGCTACAACTACTACTGCTACTACTACTACTACTACTACTACTACTACTACTACTACTACTACTACTACTACTACTACTACTACTACTACTACTAATACTATCGCTACTACTGTGTGTGTGTGTGTATGCGTATGCGTGTGAATGTGTGTAAATACACACACACACACACACACACACACACACACACACACACACACACACACACACACACACACACACACACACACACACACACACACACACACACACACACACACACACACACACACACACACACACACACACACACACACACACACACACACACACACACACACACACACACACACACACACGTACAGGTCATAAAGAGAATAAACAAAGTCAAAAAGGTGGTTTTACATGTAATGGTTTTACATGTAACTGCCAAATTTCATAATTCCTGCTGACTTAACGCAGAGTGGGAGTTTTACATAGGCTACCGACAAATCCCCAAAAGGGAGTTATTTTAGGAGTTTATATGTCCACCACCCCCACACACTCATGCTTTATATCGTTTGAAAGCACTATGTATCTCCCCGTCACAACAAAGCCTATCGTAGAGCCGCCAATTGGTGCAATTGGTTTCATTAAGCGTGAATCGAAGGTCAAACAACGTCACCGTGAAATGATGAATTCTCAAAATTGGGCGCTTCAGCAAACGTCTTAATATTACAGTGGTTGCTTTTCTATTTTATAATGCGTATCTGCGTTATCTAAATACTCGTGGCCATATCATATACCGTTGAAAAGCCGATTGTTTTCCAGTAAAACGAGTTATACTATGGGGCTATCAAGTGGTGCAGTACGCACGTAACGAATGTGAAATGAGGTCGCCAAGAAATGATAAATGTTCAGGTGGGCGTAGGTCTAATGAGACCCTTCACTCTTCTCACACGACCATGTTTGCTTTGTGAAAGTTTGGTAATTCTTTTGACGTCAACTTCTAGTTGATGGCCCAGTTCCGCATAGTTAATGTTCCGCATCGTGTTGTCCCCCGTGGAAATAGGCCATCGAGTCTGGCTTTGTTTCCGCAGCCTCTAACAATGATTTGTGTCTGGTACGCGTTGTTGCTGATAGTTTTACATTGTTCAAGGATACTTGACAAACGACGCATTTTGAGTCGTCTTGAGTCGTCTTCTCCGTCGTGTAGACGTTATTGGGCTCGGTTCCATTGCAAATGTCCCGCCCTGGTGAAATAAAACATACCGACAGTGTCAAACACTTCGCCTCCTTTTATTGAATGAAGAAGAAAATGGCAGTCAATGAGGTAATAGGGAACACGCATTTAAATTAAAGTTTAATTAGATGATAATTTATTAGTATAAATTATTTATGTATGTACGTCGCTAACACATTTGTAGCTAGGGTGTCAGGTATCAAATAGAAATGGATTTGGAGCAATCACTCACAGTTAGCAGCATTGCTGTTATCGCCCATGGCGGTCAACAATGAAAACTGATATAATAATAATACATTTATTCGTACTAAAATTGTACAATTCAACTAAATCAATGTATATAAGTTACTGTGTACATAAAACAGTAAGCAATGAGCGCAGCTCGTCAATGGCTAAAAAAGAAGAGCTACCCACATTATTTATATTATGTAATACATCTTTTGCAAATGAGACTCTACATACTAGTTCATCATCCAGCCCCTCCTGGTAGTGGTCTTGAATCATACCATAAAACTGATTAGACTTCATTCGAAAGAATGTCATGGCATCAAGTTTGAATTTGGACATGATATAGTTAAAACTGTTAGACATATATGACCCACTACCTTGAAAGGCTAGATGAGAGAGCATTTTCAAACTGGAGTTACTGCATTTCAAGCAACTCTGCATAAATCGTACCATTCGATTCATAATTTGAATTTGAATCGGTAAACAGTCTGCTAAAAGTGGCACCATATTACAATGCGTGCAAACTGGTAGATTAAAAAGTTTTCTGATACCTTTGCGCCACGTAGTATAAAACATATCAAGATGTTTGTTTTGCAAGTTCCACATACATACACCATAGAAAGATGTACAGTACGACATATATAATTGACGTTTTATGTTTATATTACAAAACCCAAAATTAGCAGATAATGCATTTACACGCCATATAAAATCATGACACATATCTTTTACCATAGCCTGGTGAGCGTCAGGACCAATAACGTGGCCTAAATGCAACCCCTTTTTACTATGTTTCACTTTTAAACCATCAAAGTAAAATGGGCAGTCGGTACCACTGCCATATTTAATAAGTTGACATTTTGCCGGGTTGAATTGTAAATCATATTCATATGCAAATTTTAGACATATATCACACATTTTGTTCAATGCATATATCGATGGAGCTACCAAAGATATATCATCAGCATAGCACTTATGACCGATCATACAGCCAAAACCAGACATGCAGAGTCTTGTTAACATTTCATCAATGTAGATAGAAAATTAAATGGGGGACAACACCCCACCCTGCTTCACACCATTGGCAGTGTAGAAATGCAATGACATGGAATTGTTCCATGATACATTTTAATGTTGATTAATGTACATATAAAGTAAACATCTGATTAAAAGGGGATTCATTCCTCTATCCATCAGTAAGTTAAAAAGTTTAACATAATTTACTTTATCGAATGCTTTAGTCGCATCTAGTAATAACACGTAAACATCCGATTTATTCTGCTGGAAATAGTTCACAGTCTCCATTAACGCAAATGTACATTTAGCTGTAGAGCTTTGAAACCAAGCTGTAGATCACTTGTTTTAAGAGCATCAGAACTTTTTATCATTATAACCCAATCAAATATTTTCGACAGAGGGCTACTAAGAGCAATGGCTCGATAGTTATCAGAATTATTTGCTGATTTCCTCTTGTTTTTTTTACCAGAGGTTGAATTGTTGATATATTAAAACCATCCGGGGTATATCCGTGATATACCATTGCTGTGAATAGCAAAGAAAGAAAAACATGTAATTTGGTAGGTGCATGAATAAAGTGGTCGGTATATATAACGCCGTATCCATCACATTTGTTAATCTTAACATGATTAATGCCATTCAAAACATCATGCACCGTAATAGTATTTTCACCATCGTTACAATGTGCATCTACTTTACTATGTATGTTTTGTAGCAATGACGTCATGTCTGCATCATTATAGGCTACTAAATTATATAAGTCCTCATACTTAGTAGCAAAGTGTTTAGAAATATTTTCGTCTCCTGTCACTTCATCAACCATGTTGGGTAGCATATTATTGTTCTTTGTAACTTTACCTACTTCTTTCCAGAAGTCCCTACTTTTATTTCCAAGTAACGCTGTCGCCATACTTTCTTTTTTAACATTATTTTGATTACGTTTAACAAAACGAACTGCTCTGTGATATTGAGAGCGTGATCTACGCATGACGTCAGCAATAACAGCATTGCGAGGAGAGCCACAATCTTTCCTTAGATTATGCCAAAACAGTGACGCTTCTCTGTATGGTTTAACGTGTTCATTCCAACCCGCTATTACCTTCGAATTTCTCTCTTTTGAAGTATGTGGAATGGAGTTTTGACAAGCTCTTATACAACAATCCATTATTGAATCATGAAATATCTGAATATCATGACAATGCGTTAACCTGCTAGGACAATGTTTATCGCGGCATTCTAGAGAATGCCATGGTATAGATATTTCGTCAATCATTCTTTCTAAAACCTTGCTGTACTGACTTAAGTTACAGTCTGACGCTTCTTGCCATTTAGGTCTAGATATGTACCTTCTCGAAGAAGGTGAACAATAATTAACATCTAAACTCAAGGTAAGAACCAGTGGCGAATGGAATGATAAATTTGCGCCATCGTGCATAGTATAATATTCTAACATATGGTCAAAGAGTCCATTGTTTAACAAAAAATGATCAATGACATGAGTACCATTGTCCACAGGACTAGTATAACAAACATTATGTCCTTCAAAATCAATACATGGCTTGATTGTTTCACGTTCACATATGTAATTTAAATGTTTCGTAAAGTTAGAAGACACACGATTGAAAGACGTGTTCATATCACCTCCAATAATGAAATTGAAACAGTTCATTATATTACATGTACTCATAATTTCAGTCAAAATATTGCAGTACAGATCATCATTACATCTGGTGTCACATGGCATGTACACATTAAAAAGTAATAATGACATGCTTTGCCTAGTTATATTAACTGCACATATTCTATTAGAGTTCATGATGACTGGGGAGACAATACAATTCAAGGAATTTTTCCACAGAATGGAACATCCACCATACCCTCTGCCATTTAAAAACATAGTATTATCTATTCCAGAAACATCATGAGATAAAATGCTAACATTGTTATCACATGGTATGTTTTTAATCCTGTGAAACTGAGATTCCATTAACCAATGTTCCTGGAGTAAAACAAAATCATGTGCTTTGATGAGCTCTGAGACATATTCAGGCTTACCTGGACCAAAGCCAGTACAATTATAACTTGAAATAGTAAGGTTACTAGCCATATTAAAAATCGTAGATTATGTCGGAAGATAATGAAATCAGAACGTGTTACGCGCGTTCTTAAAGCGGAATGTACGAATGCTGATGCCTTCTGGCCACACACCGCTGTCAAACAGCTTATCACATTCTGTGAAAGGTACTGTTAATTTGAACGAACTGTTTTTAGCCTCATTATGTGACACACACTTAACATTCAAAACAGTGAAGCCCTTGCTTTCCACATAGGACTTTAAATCATCCGGCTTAACTTCTTTAGAGACCCGTGATACAAATATGTCTCTAACCGATTGACCATATATTCAATAATCACGATGTTACATGGCATGCAACGTTGAATGCTACTATGCTATGTATGTATTTGGTGAAAGAACCGTTTCTTTGTAAGTAAACCACAAATAAGTGAAAACTACCTCCTAATTGTGGGATGATTGTTTTTATCGCATTTGGATGGGATCGTAATTGCTATAATTAATAGAATATGTTATTTTGACAAATATCTGGGTAACATATAATGCAATATATTGACATTCTATAAAGTATTCATAGTGATATAGTCGTTTTTTATTGCAAATAAACTGTTAGAACAATTGGTGTTTTTTTGGTCAAATTAATACGTTAGCAAAAATCATAAGTTCAACCTTCACTCCACACTTAGAGCACCAATCGATTGCTCCATGTCATACCTCATTTTGACGGGGAGATCATAAGGTTTACAATGGTATATAAGGATACATCGTGTAGGTAGACAAAGAATATGCACAACCAATGTAGCTGTACAGCATTTGTGGAGCGCCGCAATTTTGAACATTCATCATTTGATGGTGACCTTGTTTGACTTTTACTACACACATAGTGCACCACGTGAGATCTCCTTGTTATACATTGTTTTGACGGGTAGACAGCAAGCTTTCAAACGGTGTAAGACGTTGGCCATGAGTATTTATGTAACGTAGACATTTAATCATTGATGTTGCACAACGTTAGCGTGATGGCACAATTTCGAACATTTATCAGTTGACGATGACTCTGTTCGAACGTCGCTTCAGACATAATACATTACCTGACGTGTCACGCCTCATTTAGACTGGGACAAATTGTTATTTCACTCAGTGATGTGTTCATGGAATTCAAGTAGGTTGCCAGTCGTTGTAACTTCGATTGTTCATCACTTGACATAGTTTGACCTTAGCTCCACCCTTACCATACCACGAAAGAGCTCCATGTCGTACCTCGTTTTGAATAGCGACAATGGACTTACCCAAAAGTATATATACGACTTGGCCAATTTTGTAATTAAGTAAAGTAGATACGTGACCATTGTAATATTAGAGTGTCTGCAATCATACCGATCTTGATTCCCTTCCCTATCCCTAACGCGCTACGCAATTGGTGTCGATTATTGGAGATACGTAACTGTCAGGAGTGTCTGCATCACGGCGTTTCACTCGCCAACGTATCGTACATTTATGGCTTTTCCAGCTGGGTATGTGGTCCTAATCACAAGCTCAAATGTACAGACCATAATGCATCTAAATAATGTTGGAATTATGTACAAAAGCACATCACAGCGAAGATAGAATTTGGATTTGCCTGTTTACATTCGTAAGTATATAAGACAACTTTTCTAACAGTTTATTTGCACAAATCAAATTTAACGGAATATGTGTTAGAGATTTAGCACATAGATATCTTATGGAAGAATTTGATCACTTTTTGTGAAAACAACAAAAAAGATTGCACGCACGATGTGTGCCCCTACCGTTATGTATTCCATGCTGAGACAGGTCTTTAAAAAAAAATTCTGATGCATTAAACACAACTGCAATTAAAACGAAGCGGCTAATCAGTCAAAAACAATTGTATGTACAATGCTCTCATATTGTTTACTTTGATTCATCCATAATTTGAACGTAAAATGGATAGGGATTGCGCTTACCGATCACCCCTGCCTGTTATGTATTTACCTATCCGATCGACACTTAACCGATCGCATAAACACAACAAGCGACGACGTAGTGCGCACATCGCGTTAGGGATATGGATGGGAATCGAGATCGGTATGCTTGCAGACACTCTCTATTAACAAGTTTGCTGAAACGCCCAGTTTCGAAAATTAATCACTTGACGGTTACCGTGTTTAACCTTCGTATCACGCTTACTGCACCACTTGGCAGCTTTACGACAGGCCTCATTTTGAACGATATAAGATTTGGGTGAGTGGGGGGGACATTTAAGTTGGTTCGTTAGATGATGTCTACCGCTCGCATAACAGAGTTGGTGAGGTTGGCGAGAAAGGTGAGTGGGTAGTGAATGTAACTATGTTAGCTGATCGGCAATTGTTCACATATCTAGAAATTAGAGCCAATATGGGGCCAGCGTTCGACATAATTGCCGACGATTCTCCTGTCGGGTCGTAACTGCCACAAGTCAAAGGCTTGCGCGGGTGTGGGATATAGCTACCGGGCGAAGTGGATATAATGGCGGAGAACAAATAAGAATATTTCAAGAAGCGCTGAAAGAGGTGTTCGAGACGCACACACACAAACAGACCATACGCTCTTAAACGCACACACGCACACACACGCGCACACGCACACGCACACGCACACACACACACACACACACTACATTACAATCAAATGTGTAAACACCTTGTTTTGAACATATGTTATATCTGCGGAAGCATTAATCAATACATAGTGTGTGTGTAGACTTGGTATGACGGGCGGTTATCATGGACACCGGCTGCCTACAATCAAACTGATCACATATACATTAAAAGTTCGCGTTTGTGGCTACCCGATATTTCGTTATACGACAGGTGAGCTGGAATTCAATTTTATTGTGTCTTGAATTTCCACTTTGGGTCAATGTCCCAATAGAACACTTTTTCAACCATAAACGGGCACTGTTTTAAAGACGATAAATGCACACACTTACGCGCGCGCGCGCACACACACACACACACACACAACACACGCACACACACACTGGCCATCGTGCATGATGTGGCTGAAAAATGTATTCAGTTAGTTTTAAACTAATTTCGTTGACATAATGTATATATGTGTGTGTGTGTATGTGTGTGTGTGTGTGTGTGTGTGTGTGTGTGTGTGTGTGTGTGTGTGTGTGTGTGTGTGTGTGTGTGTGTGTGTGTGTGTGTGTGTGTGTGTGTGTGTGTGTGTGTGTGTGTGTGTGTGTGTGTGTGTGTGTGTGTGTGTGTGTCGCATGCACATAGACGCCATATGTCGGATTGTCGAAAACCATTCTGTGTGAATTCTTCAGAAAGTACAAAGATTCAATTACGTCATATTCTGCCAATAATGGCGCGGTTCATGACATTTGTAGCTGTGCGTTTAACATTTGTTTTCCCTAACAAACCACTGACAGTAGCAACGTGATTGTAGTCGCATGGTTAGTTTGTATTAACTCGTTGAGGTGCATAACCCTAAAAAGCCTTTCGTTTTGCAGCAGGCGCAAACCAGGCATTTTCGTAATGTGTCGTTCTATTCCATGAGTACACTACCCGTGAATTTGAACAATTGTTATTTTGCTAACTATAATATTGTTATGTGCATCAGTAATTGTACGCAATCCAATTGTATTTATGATTCACTCCCGTATATAATCATTGTATTAGTATTGGACCATTTTAGAAACATTTTGTCATTTTGCTAGATGAACAGCCTGTTTGGCCCCAGACAATCTCTGATTTTATGGTGTTCAGGTAGAGATACAAAGCTATTTTCGTCTTCTTGTGTAGTGTCAATGTATAGGCAATATAAGCCATGATTATATCTTCTTCCCATTGCTCCCATGCGGGATGGGGTTCATTTAACTTAATACGTAGTTTCTTCCGGTTTTCGTGTTAACTCTCCATCTCTCACTGCCGTCCTCAATGACCTTCCATTTATGGTTATTCACATCTGTCCTCCCAAGGTCCCTTTTCATGCTGGCATTCCATCTCAGCTTTATTCTTCCTCTTCGTCGTTTGCCACTCTCTTCTCCTTTCCATGCTCTTTTTCACAGTCTGACATAGCTCATTCTTTGCAAATGTCCTACCCATCTCATTCGGTTTCCAACTACTTTCATCGGTAGGTGTTTTTCGTGCCAATCTCTTGTCTCAATTTCTGTCATATAGCTCCTATCGTCTTGCGTTACTCTACATATTCTTGAAGAATTGTGTTCTGCTACATGTAGCTTCTCTTCCTGTATAGGTGGTGGATATCATCTAAATGTCTTCTTCTGTTTTTTTCAGTTTAGACCCATCCAGTGCACATATCGACAGGTCTGCCACGGCAGTGGCGTACCACACCGGATATATCCACTTCGCTTACCCGGCTATAATTGTTGTGTCATGTCTGCTAAAGTTCAATGCCTTCCCTTACGATCGTCAGGCGTGCCCGATTGTATTCGGCACGCTGTCTTACAACCGCACCAAGTTACAGATCTTCGTGCCAGAAGGAGAAACCGGCGTCAACCTACGCCTCTACGAGGTATCACAAAATACATTTCTTAATTGGAAATATTAAAATTATTCATCCAACTCTACAATGCTTTTACCTACACCATACACGTGACAGAGACAATAGTGTCTTCTCCGAGAACTAAACTTTGCTGTAAATAATGAGCACACTCATCCCTTTTCATAATCAAATATTTGGGTAGCTACATGCATAGATCGTCTAGGAGTTGGTTGAGATGAGACCAAAAAAAACTGACATTTAATGTAACTAGAACACACGTAGCGCTGACATGATACTTCTCAATAAATTAACTACTCGGTTCATATCAGATTACTAATCAGTTATGAAAAACACCGGATCTGTTCAAAATGCATGGACTTTTTCCGGAGAAGACAGATAGTGCTCAAATGAGCATGTCTGTCTGGAGGGAATACTTATTGAAACAGAAAAAAGCACAATCTAGTAATTGTACATACAAAGTTTCCCTTGGACCTATCGCCACTATGTTCGTGCGTGCGTTTGTGCGTGCAAGTGTGCGATGCCATGTTAGTTGACAGTCGTGATAGTAATATTTACCAAATGGTAGAAAACACACAGCATTATGACATAAACACCATAATGCGTTCGCAGATACTCGTTTGTTCAAAATGACGAAGGTGGAAGAGAATGTGAAATTCACGTCCATTGATAGGCCATAGTCGTGATAGTGTAGAATTGTCAAATAATATTCGTATTGCTGTGCTATTTGCATGTCGCTAGATATAAGCATTATTGCGTCAACGCCTATTTTATGTTGCCAAGTCCTTGGCGCAGCGACCGTTTTCCCGAAGTATTTACCTCGCGCGCGTACGGTGTACCGCAGGCAACTTCCCATCATTAGGACTTTTATCACCCAACAGGAAAACTCCGAATGGAAATTGTACATAGCGTACTCGACAAAAAATACTGCATGCCACGGCAGCAGCGTGTACCCAACGGCAACGTTCGTTGTGAAATTGAATCGCTACCATGAGATGCTGGAGATATTTATCATGTACCCGTTGGCCGTTGTCAGCATTGTTACGTTGTTCCTCTTCCTACTGCCGTGCGATTCGACGGAGAAGATATCAGTGGGTGAGTGCCTTCGTCTAGTACGAATGAACGTCTCTGAGACTGCGATACGCGGCGCAAGTCTTAACTACTATGACTATCTATTAACGGCCAAAGTAACTGAAATGTTAACTAGTGCCGCATTCCATTTGTGAAAAGAAACTTAGTTGTTGGTTCTGTGATGGTTTATCCTGTTTTGCTCTTCAGCGAGACAGTTTTCTTGATGGTAATATGTATAAAAACTTTCTTTATGAGCTCGCTTTGCATTTCCAAATTGCGTTTCAAAATATTTATATATTTGTTTCAACAATATATTCAAGAGGCGTTGGGAGGCGGGGTTTAGTCCTAAAAACTATCGGGAGGTAGGAAGTAGGAAGAGGTTTGCTTCAGAAATAGGTGGGAGGTGGAAGTTGAGGTGGAAGGTGCTAACACAACTATAAAGAGAGTCCAACCCTTTTATCTAAATATATCCCACCCTTCTGAGATAAGTGTCGATTTTATTTTAAAATATATTCACATTACTAGCACCCACACAATCAGCAGATAATATGTTCTATTCATTTACAGTCCTTTGTGAAAATTAGTACTTTCTTATATCTAATCTACACTGCTCCTTTACTAATGTAGCTTCATGTCCCCTAGTCTTTTTATCTTTCTTAACTGAAAAAAAATATTTCTATCAATATTTTCATGACAATTCAATATTTTAAACACTTCTATCTGATCTCCTCTCAATCTCCTGGTCTCTGTTGTTGTTAAACCACATCCTATTAAGCGTTTTTTAAAAACTAAAATCCCTCAGTTTTTGTACAATTTTAGTCGCTCTCCTCTGTACTCTTTCTATCATATCTATGTCCTTCTTGCGGTATGGCCTCCACGCTTGTATATAATATTCTAAATGAGGCCTAACTAATGTTTTGTTCAGCGGTATCATTAGTTATTTTTCCTTATACGCTCTATTTCATCTAATTATTGCAAGGATTTGATTTCCCTTTGAAGCTGCAATTCCGCACTGCTCTGACACTTTCATAACAGCACTAATGGTTAACCCTAAGTCCTTTTCTTTTACGGTAGTATTTCGTAGAGTACCCTCCCCCATTGTATATTCTACATATTCGTTCCCATGTCCTGTGTGGAGGCATTTACATTTCCCAAAACTGAACAACATTTGCCACTTTTCAGACCATTTGATCAACCTGTCAACATCATCCTGTAAATGCTGTCTATCTCCATAACGTTTACTCCTTCTAAACACTTTTGTATCATCCGCAAATTTCAACACCTTGCTTGTTATATCATCGTCCAAATCGTTTATATATATATATATATTAAGAATAATATAGGTCCCAGTACTGATCCCTGTGGTACCCCACTCAAAACTGATTTCCAGTTTGAAGCCTTCCCATCAACAACTACCCGTTATCTTCTTGCAAGCAGCCATTTTTCTATCCAGTTAATTACACCATTTCCTGTGCCATGGGCTGTTAGTTCAAGCAGTAATCTTTGATGTGGCACTTCATCGAAAGCTTTTTGAAAATCTACGTAGGTTATATATACTGGTGATCCCTCATCTACTCACTTAGTGATATCTTCCAAAAAACATAACATATTTGTTAAGCATGATCTCGCTATTAGACACAGAGGTTGATATGGGTTTATCAAGTTAAGTTTAACAAGAAAATAATCCACCATGTGATCTTTAATTGGTCTTTCTAATAATTTGCAAATCACCGATGTTAAACTCACTGGTCTATATTTATATGTCTTGTTTCTCGAACCTGTTCTTAAATAACGGTATAATGTTTGCTTCTTTCCATGCTAAAGGAACCACTCCCTCTTCTAAAGACAAATTAAAAACTGTTGCAAGCTGTATGCTAAAATGTTTTACAATTTCCAATAGTAGTTTGGGCGGAATCTCATCCACTCCAGGTGATTTATTATCCTTCATAGCCCGAATGTTTTTCTTAGTTACCATTTGCGGGGTTACAATTCTGTTCTAAATAGTCTGATTCTGCCCCCTTTGAACTTAGCCTCTGGTACTGGCAGTGATCTAATATCTTCTCTGGTAAACACCAAACTAAAATACTCATTCAGGTCTTCTGCCATTAAGAATCCCTCTGATATTATATTTCCAGCACTATGTTCTAGAGGACCGACCTTATCCTGAACTTTCTGTTTGCTTCGAACATACGCATAAAAACTCTTGCTGTCATGTTTTATAATACAAACTAATTTTTGTTCGTAGCTTCTCTTTGAATTTTGAATTTCAGCTGTAGCTTGATTTAGTGCTTTTTTATAAATGTTGTAGTCTTCATCATTTATAGTACGTCTATGTGACTTCCATATCATTTGTTTGTACTTAATTTTTCTAATGGCTTCTTTCGATAAGTGTTGCTTTTTGGACCGTTTCCCTTGGGGTTTTTTTCAAGGGAACAAATTTATCGACGATGCACTCAACTTCACTCTTTAAGTTATTCCAGCATCCTGTTGCTGTCTGAGAATACTGCTGCCACCTTTCCACTTAGATGGAGGCCATCTCTCATGTACATATCTTCCCTCCCAACAAAGCACCCCCACAAATCTGTGAATCCCACCCCCTCTCCTTCACACATCTGCTCAACTAGTGCGTTGATCGCCATCCTCTTACAGTTTCTATATGTTGCCCACCTTCCTCCCATTACTGACAAAATTCCTGAGAGAATAATATGTTCAACTCTTGTCTTCTTTAGCTTCTTTACTAACTGTCTATACTTCTGTACTATCCCAGTTGTTCCTTCCTTGTCTGCGTTATGTGTCCCTACGTGTACAAGTATAGACCCTCCCTTGCCATGTCCCAATACCTTCTCTACCCTTTCAGTCACATGCTCTATCCTAGCCCCCAGTAGACAAACAACGACGTCCTCCCCCTCGCTTAGTGTCTTATATGTCTTTCTCAGAATAGAGTCGCCCATGAACTCCCTCTCTTTTCTCGTTGCCCCCCTCAATAACAGCCTCAGAGTACCTCCTTGTCCGGTTTGCATCTGTCTGGTTGTTGTCTTTCCCCCCTGCCGTATACTCTCCTGTCACATTCTCTTCCGTTCCTTTCTTTCCTGTCGCTTCTTTTCTTGTCCCATTTCCTCCTGTCATCTTCTCTTCTAGCACATTTATCTCATTTCCTTTCGTCCCTTCATCTTTCCTCCCATCACATTTTCTTCTCTCCTCTCCAGTCCCTTTTCCCCTCCTACCTCCTTCTCTACGGTCACTTTCTCCCCTGTCTCCTTCACGCCTGTCAAGTTTTCTGTCTTTTACTGAACACTCTGTCTTCTTCTCAGTCTTCTGGTTTACAGTCTTACCAACTGCCTCTGTGGTAACTACCTCTTCACCACCTGTATTTATGTGGCGTCTCTCCTTGTTCTCTACAGTCTGACCACCTGACCCGTTTTCTTTTCTTCTGCCGAGCACTTTTCCTCCGTTCCTCTGTCTTCTTCTCATTTTCTTATTCCTTCACACCTGTCACCTTCCCTCCTCTCAGTCTCCTTTCTCCAGTCTCCGTGTCACAACTCTGCTACTTCTGTGTCGTAGTATTCTCAACTCTCTCCGTGTCATCCCTCTCTGTGCCATCTATTTCCATGTTGAGCCTCACTTCTATCTCCTTCTCTATATCCGTCAACTTACACTCCTCCTTTATCAGACATTCCATCCTCAAAAACCCCTTACACCGAAAAGTGAATCCGTCTTCTTTGGTCTCTGCCCATGATTTTGGACTGCCAGACAATGCAAAATCCACTCAACTCTGGCAGTCGTTACAAACTAATTTAGTGTCGTCTTGCCTTGAGTTGCCGCTTGCAAGTTGCCATATAAGGATTTATTTATATTCAAAATAGTTGTACAATTTACACAAGATTGTTTAGGTTATAGTTAGTTATATGTGTTAACACACAGTGACACGCCGTGTTTTACGACGACGATGTATTCAAGTTTAAAGTTAGGCTTATATTCAAGGTAGTCTTTACTGTTTCCCGTGTACCAATATACACTTAAGTTTGTTATTTCAGGTTTTAATTAGTTATTACTCATCTAACTACATCGACTATCTCAACTAACCCTATTCTATTGTCCTTCCCCAGTGTCCTACTTTGTAAACAACGTTCCGATTACATTAATTTCCCCAATTATCGCTCGCATATCGCCTTCTTTTAAACTTCCCTAGATTACTCCCTCTAGCTAACTGTTTTACTATACCAAGTTCAAACCAATTCACCACCGGAAGAGTGACTAACAATATTCACACTCACCGTGAACCGTCCTCTCACACTACTATTGTAATCGCTACGATGTGGTTACGACATCGTCACCACTTATGGTGTACTTGTGATCTCACGTTTCCGGTGCGGCGGATAGGTATTGGCCTTGGGATGAAGGCAATCTTGTATATGCTGCTGCTGCACGACTTATTGTCTTTATCAGACAAACCGCCCCCAATAGGTATGTCGATCACGGTATTTATTTTATCTCTGGCTATACCTCGCCATATGTTATTGTGAACTGAGGCCGATTTGACGTGCTTACGAGTGTGTGTGTGTGCGTGCGTGCGTGCGTGCGTGCATGTGTGTATGCATGTGTGTGCATGTGTGCGTGTGTGTAAATACGTGAATGCGTGCGTATGTGTGTGTTTTATGCGTGTGTGCATGAGTGCACGTGTGTGGCGCTCCGTATTACATTTCACAAATGTGCACTTCCTACAGCAGCCAACCATATATAAAACAGCAACGTTTTAAATAAAAGACAATTCGATTTTTATTTAATATACATACGCTAACATGCACGAACACGCTACGGTTACGTACACTGTGTATTAAACACACAACATGAGCAAACATGTGTTGCAAACATAATGCTTGTAACACAGCTTGGATGAACAAAACAAACCATGTCCATTAATGGATTTGTTACTAGCATCTGACGAAGTCAACATAGCTAATATAATATGTGGGAAATATATAAATTGCATAATTACCATGATATACACTTTAAGCAACTCGTTGGCTTTGTTCTTCGACCTTTTAAACTGTTTTTGTTTTAATAAAATAGACGGCTTGTTGTAATGGCCCTCATCTTGTTTATTTCCAGTTATTTTCGCCATACTCTTTATGGGTCAGTTATTGCTCGCTTGTGTCCTCTCCATCGTCGTACTAGCGCTGCATTATAACGCCATCCGTAGCAACATCACGCCAATGCCGAAATGGGTTAAGCAAGTCTTCCTGTTCAAGATCGCTAACTTAATCGGTCTGCAAGGTTTGGTTAGACGCGAGTCGTTGGTATCTTCGTTTAGGGTGAGTTGCATATGTTTGTTAAGATTTAATCAAATTAAAAATAGTTGGATTCTCGATAAGCAAGCCACTCTCCAATTACCTTCTGGAGTTTGTTGAATTGGGCGGTTTTGTTCCTAGAGTTGCAAGACAATATACGAACGCACGCACGCACGCACGCACGCACGCACGCACGCACACACACACACACTGTGTGTTAACCTATGTATGAGCAATCGAACTGCGAATGTTCAAGTGTTCAAGATACATAAACCGTTTCCATCATATTGATAGACGACTTACGTACATATAGCTGGGAACAATCGTATAACACACTACGCTACATTATGCAAAGTTACGTAATCGTCGTCAAACGAGCAGAAACCTGTTCCGAGTGTCTGCGTGTTTGTGAAAAGCCCTTTGGTACATAGCACGGCTGCTTGGTTGCTCACCTAACCATGACGACGGGTAGTTATCGCGGCCGGAGTTGGCAAAATATATTAGCTAGTACTGCTACTAGCAACGGCTCGGGCTTTGCCCAAGCAATGATGTGTAATAAATTCGTTTTCAAAATTATTGTTTGCAGATAATTGGTTTGCATAGAAAATGTATTCCTACGCTGTGTAGCATCGCAGATTTTATAATATGAATAAACCGTCTCTGATTGTCTAATCTATGTATCAATACGTTAACTTTAGAGCATTGTACGTGCGTTTGCTCTGATGCGCCGAGAACCACTTTCCTCATTCTATGTACAATTGAAGAAAACTCGATTGTTCTATAAGCAAAGCGCTAGTCGTGGTAGCTCTCCTTCACAATAACGGAGAAAATGCTTTTCCCTGAAGCCCGTCCGTATTCACTCGCCCGTCATGTCCTCTGGCGAGGACAACGATCCAACCGGGGACTACCGACCGAGGCGCTACCAGACAATACTGCCCACTGTGCTAGTGGACAAGACGTCGGACGACTCGGACGGAGAAATGACAATGAAGCGCCGTCCAACAAGAGGACAATCCGTGCTACGGCGTCGCCATACAACGCAAAGTCGCAACACGCTCATCACGTTCTCAGATCTGAAGAATGACCATTATTTGCTGATAGTAGAACAGTTACGTATCATGACGGAGATATCAAACAGATTCCGAGATAAGGCAAGTAAATAGTTGTCGCCGTGTAGCAACTCCTAGGTTAGCCCCAGAAGGGGCTATATGGAAACACGACACTTAAGACTTAAGCAAAATTCATGAACAAATCAGGATTAAATACCGGATACATCTGAACAACATCTACGCTGTTTCGCGGGCCGTCCGTTGGAGCAGTTGCTTAAATCTCTGATGATCCGTCATCAGTATACGTACACACGTACACTTACAAACACGCACGCACACACGTAAGCACGCAGCAAATATATATATATGTGCACACATTGTTGTTGTAGTAGTTGTTGTTGGTTGTGTTGTAGTTGTTTTAGAGTTTGTTGTTGTTGTTTGTGTTGTTGCTGTTGTTTGTGTTATTGGTGGTTGTGGAGGTGGTGTTGTTGGCGGTGATGTTGTTGTTAGTGGTGGTTGTTTGTTGGTGGTTGTTGTTGTTGTTATTGGTAGTGGTGGCCGTGTTGTTGGTTGTTGTTGGTGGTGATGTTGTTGGTGATGGTGGTTGTTGCTGTTGGTGATGGTGGTTGTTGTTATTAGTAGTGGTGGTTGTTGTTGTTAGTGATGGCGGTGATGTTGTTGGTGGTTGCTGTTGGTGGTTGTTGTTGTTGTTATTGGTAGAGGTGGTTGTTGTTGTTTGTTGTTGTTGGTGGTGGTGTTGTTGGTGATGATGGTGGTTGTTGTTATTGGTAGTGGTGTTGTTGTTGTTGTTAATGGTGTAGTTGTTGTAGTGTTTATTGTTTTGTTATTATTATTGTCGGTGTAGTTATTTTGCTGACCATGATGACGACGGTGCTGATTCAGCTACTGGTGCAGCGCCGCAGTAATTGACCGTGTTTGTTCTGTCCGCAGGACGAGCAGGAGCGTATAGTTGACGAGTGGCAGCAGCTTGCAATGATCATCGACCGTTTTTTCTTGTACGTCTTCGCACTATTAACTTCTCTTGAGTGGATTGTTATGAGTGTACACTTTTCGACCGTACACAGGGAGCCAGGTTCGTATAGCAGATATAGGGACACGTTGGGCCCATCGTATCATCGGGGATAGAGGGAGATATGGGAGAAGCTTTATGGGAGAAGTCATATTACGACGGATTGGCGTCGTCTTGTTGGGACGGGAGCAGCAGTTATTAGGGGTGAATATGTGATAGTCGTTGATATAATAAGATGTATAGTTAATTATTTTAAGCGGATGTTCAAGGGAACAGCAAGAGATGTTTCAAATAATTCGCTTGTTCATAAAAAAGTGGGGAAACTCTGATTACCAGTACAACGTCTGAGGATCCTTCCTTGGGTAGTAAACGAACTCCCGAAAGTGTTGGCTTTCGAGATGCAAATCGTCAAAGGATGATTAGCTTAACAAACATAAACAGGATGCGCGCGCAAACTCGAACGTAGATCAATGCTAGAAATGTAAATGTGATGTTTAAAACAGTTAACTATTTGTGAAGGGCGGGCCTGGATGACGACCTTGGTAAATGTTATTAATTATACTATGAGAATGTTTGTGCTGCAAGAGTGAGAGTATAGTGGATTGTTGCATGCATGCATACGCGCCTGTGTGCGTGCATGCGTGTTTACGTGCGTGCGTGCCTGTGTGAGTGCATGCCTGTGTGCGTGCGTTCATGTGCATCCACACATCATGCAGCTTAGCATATATATTGGCAGTCATCGGTTTTACTAAACCGATACTAACTCCCAGTTTATGATAACTATTATTTATTATTATCACATGTTTTCAATTAATAATTTAGATCATTAGGTATTCATGAAACCAAAGCAACAGACGTATTACAAACACAAATAAATAATTAGTAAAGTCGAATTCCTTCTGGCGTTACAAATACATTATTCTGCATATTATAATCTGTTTTATAATTACATAGCGTTTCGCAAAATAATTCACTGCAAACACTTTTGCTTATTCGAAAACGTGTTAACATAGAGTATATGCGATTTTTCCTATTTCAAAAGTATTCTTTGATGTTCAGAAGTCGCATAGAAAGTCAGTTGTGTGCATATGTTTATTATTTATGAAATGGAATTATGTGGGTTGAGTTTTAACCAGGGATGGTTGCTATTGTGTAGAATTGCGGCTTGACCATTTGTCATACTGTTGAGGCCACGGTGTTTGGAAGGGAACTGATCGAAATAACGAAGAACCACGTAAGAACCGGAAGTGAACAACATTAAAGAGACCGCACTCGCACACTGTATACACAGTGGAAGCTGTCGAGGCCTGACCTGTTTGATCTGTGTACTCTATCGTATGTTTGCATTGGTGTCTAGATATACATGGTGTAGTATCAATGCTATTAGTTGAACAATAACAAAAGTATTACCTCATTACGGTAATATGTTTTATACCTATTGATTTTTCAACTATTGTATAAAATTATTGTATCATGTTGCAAAGTTTTCTGAAAATAAAATAAAGCTGAATAGTAACTTATCATGTCTTGATACAATAATAATCGTTCGCTTCGAAGTTAACCATTTCCTTCTGTGACGAATTATAAAGTCATATGGCAATGGTATGGTATCAATGTGTAAATCCCATGTGCAAAAACGTGGCTTCCATGTTAACAGACAAGAAACATGACTACCTACAAGGTCTACTTTAGTTGCTTCGAAAAGCTAGATATAGATGATGGTACACCGTACTCGTGTTAACAGACAAGAAACATGACTACCTACAAGGTCTACTTTAGTTGCTTCGAAAAGCTAGATATAGATGATGGTACACCGTACTCGTGTTAACAGACAAGAAACATGACTACCTACAAGGTCTACTTTAGTTGCTTCGAAAAGCTAGATATAGATGATGGTACACCGTACACGTGTTAACAGACAAGAAACATGACTACCTACAAGGTCTACTTTAGTTGCTTCAAAAAGCTAGATATAGATGATGGTACACCGTACTCGTGTTAACAGACAAGAAACATGACTACCTACAAGGTATACTTTAGTTGCTTCAAAAAGCTAGATATAGATGATGGTACACCGTACTCGTGTTAACAGACAAGAAACATGACTACCTACAAGGTCTACTTTAGTTGCTTCAAAAAGCTAGATATAGATGATGGTACACCGTACTCGTGTTAACAGACAAGAAACATGACTACCTACAAGGTCTACTTTAGTTGCTTCAAAAAGCTAGATATAGATGATGGTACACCGTACTCGTGTTAACAGACAAGAAACCTGACTACCTACAAGGTCTACTTTAGTTGCTTCAAAAAGCTAGATATAGATGATGGTACACCGTACTCGTGTTAACAGACAAGAAACATGACTACCTACAAGGTCTACTTTAGTTGCTTCAAAAGGCTAGATATAGGTGATGGTACACCGTACTCGTGTTAACAGACAAAAAACATGACTACCTACAAGGTCTACTTTAGTTGCTTCAAAAAGCTAGATATAGATGATGGTACACCGTACTCGTGTTAACAGACAAGAAACATGACTACCTACAAGGTCTACTTTAGTTGCTTCAAAAAGCTAGATATAGATGATGGTACACCGTACTCGTGTTAACAGACAAGAAACATGACTACCTACAAGGTCTACTTTAGTTGCTTCAAAAAGCTAGATATAGATGATGGTACACCGTACTCGTGTTAACAGACAAGAAACATGACTACCTACAAGGTCTACTTTAGTTGCTTCAAAAAGCTAGATATAGATGATGGTACACCGTACACGTGTTAACAGACAAGAAACATGACTACCTACAAGGTCTACTTTAGTTGCTTCAAAAAGCTAGATATAGATGATCGTACACCGTACTCGTGTTAACAGACAAGAAACATGACTACCTACAAGGTCTACTTTAGTTGCTTCAAAAAGCTAGATATAGATGATGGTACACCAAACGCATGTTAATAGACATGAACATCATCACACAAACAGGGTTTTTTGGATTCTGTTAAGAGCCACAATTCTGTAACAAATCCTCCCCAGTATTAAAAGATGGGAATACTAAAAACTAGCCCCACCACCTCTCCGCAATTACCACGGATACATTTGTGTTCAGTTTGTTTTGGGATGTACATTTTAAAGCGGAAATAGGTTGGCGCAATGTTGTTGTGGAGCAATTATTGACGTAGTACATTCTGGAAGGTTTCGCTGGCAGGACATATATTTGGCGGGTACATTTATACGGGGAGTTTTGTATACGCTTTCCCATTAGGTGGCGTTCCGTTGTATTCAAACTCACCGCAACAGTTCTCTTTAGTTCATCTGCTATCCACCTGCGGGAGCGGCACCGTAAGTGACGTCATTGCTCATGCGCAATGGAAATGGTATGTATGTTTGATAACTTTGTCACCGACACGTACCTTACAACCTGTATGCATATTGTATACCATAATTATTATTATAGTTTTATAGTATAGTGCAGCACAATCGTAGGCCAGAGCAGGGTGTGTGGGTGTGTCTGTGTGTCTGTGTTGTGTCTGTCCGTATCTGTGTATGTGCGCGTGTGCGTGCGTGTTTGTGTACCTGCGTGTGCACGTGTACGTGTGTGTTTTTGTATGTGTGTAAGTGTGTGTGTATGTCTGTGTGCGTGTGTGTGTTTATGTGTGTGCGTGTCTGTGCGTGTGTGCGTGCGTGTGTGTGTAATACTCAGGAATGTTTTCTCAATGAACAACTGTTGGACTGAATTTGAGGTGAGTGTATTTAGCCCGGTATGTACACGTATCAACTTTTCGTCGGCGACTAATTTGCAACTATTATTTCCCCCGGCGCAGAAAGTTTCCTCGTTACATGTACGTATGGTGCCTGCTAGTATTATCACGGATGTGCCACTCCCTAATAGCTCTTTTGCACCAGTCCGATATGTTCGATTCAAACATATATATATATATATACATTATAATATCTATATATTATAATATGCATATATATATATATATATATATGTTTGAATCGAACATATCGGACTGGTGCAAAAGAGCTATTAGGGAGTGGCACATCCGTGATAATACTAGCAGGCACCATTGCTCTACCGTGGCACGTCGTACATATACACTCCATTGTTATACATGTCAACGTTCCGTCATTCGCACGGCATCTACGTCAGTTTAACCTAACTAATAAAACACCGTTCCGGAGACTGTAATCTCAACGAAAAGTCAATGGACAAACAATTTGCGATGGCTTTGTGTTAATAATTGTCCGTGTATTATTTGCATTTACTATATTTCACGTGTATTAAATATTATTTAGAATTGTTTGTTGACATGATCATCTGGATACCAGGACCCGCCCGTTAGTTTGTGCTAATTTTAATTTCACGATTTAATACATGGATTACATAATTAATAATTGGACATGGCCTGGTGCCTGGCAAACATCAATAGCATGTACGCGCAGTCAAACAGTTGGGCCCAGCCACGGCACAGCCACATGGACATGGCCTGGTGACTAGTAAACATCAATAGCATGTATGCGCAGTCAAACAGTTGGGCCCAGCCACGGCACAGCCACATGGACATGGCCTGGTGACTAGTAAACATCAATAGCATGTATGCGCAGTCAAACGGTTGGGCCCAGCCACGGCACAGCCACATGGACATGGCCTGGTGACTGGCAAACATCAATAGCATGTACGCGCAGTCAAACAGTTGGGCCCAGCCACGGCACAGCCACATGGACATGGCCTGGTGACTAGTAAACGTCAATAGCATGTATGCGCAGTCAAACAGTTGGGCCCAGCCACGGCACAGCCACATGGACATGGCCTGGTGACTAGTAAACGTCAATAGCATGTATGCGCAGTCAAACAGTTGGGCCCAGCCACGGCACAGCCACATGGACATGGCCTGGTGACTAGTAAACGTCAATAGCATGTATGCGCAGTCAAACAGTTGGGCCCAGCCACGGCACAGCCACATGGACATGGCCTGGTGACTAGTAAACATCAATAGCATGTATGCGCAGTCAAACAGTTGGGCCCAGCCCCGGCACAGCCACATGGACATGGCCTGGTGACTGGCAAACATCAATAGCATGTATGCGCAGTCAAACAGTTGGGCCCAGCCACGGCACAGCCACATGGACATGGCCTGGTGACTGGCAAACATCAATAGCATGTACGCGCAGTCAAACAGTTGGGCCCAGCCACGGCACAGCCACATGGACATGGCCTGGTGACTGGCAAACATCAATAGCATGTACGCGCAGTCAAACAGTTGGGCCCAGCCACGGCACAGCCACATGGACATGGCCTGGTGACTAGTAAACATCAATAGCATGTATGCGCAGTCAAACAGTTGGGCCCAGCCACGGCACAGCCACATGGACATGGCCTGGTGACTAGCAAACATCAATAGCATGTATGCGCAGTCAAACAGTTGGGCCCAGCCACGGCACAGCCACATGGACATGGCCTGGTGACTGGCAAACATCAATAGCATGTACGCGCAGTCAAACAGTTGGGCCCAGCCACGGCACAGCCACATGGACATGGCCTGGTGACTGGCAAACATCAATAGCATGTACGCGCAGTCAAACAGTTGGGCCCAGCCCCGGCACAGCCACATGGACATGGCCTGGTGACTGGCAAACATCAATAGCATGTACGCGCAGTCAAACAGTTGGGCCCAGCCACGGCACAGCCACGTGGACATGGCCTGGTGACTGGCAAACATCAATAGCATGTACGCGCAGTCAAACAGTTGGGCCCAGCCACGGCACAGCCACATGGACATGGCCTGGTGACTGGCAAACATCAACAGCATGTGAACGCAGTCAAACAGCATTATACACCAATGTTTTTATTTACGCATTTTGTATTTAAAAAGTCTCACCAACTGTTCAAAATCAACTCACTGACCGTTAGGATAAAAACACTTTACGTCGTTATGTCAACCGGCTACAAATATACAATATCTGAAAGCGCCAAGCGTCTCCTACCGTAGATGTTCCGTTTGTAGGAAAACTTGTGAAATGTGAGGCCTTTCCGCCTACCCCAAAACGTACCACACCCAACAACATAACAACTTTACCCTCCCGTATTGAGAAAACGACGTATTCTACACATCTCAACACGGAACCGGAAGTCTTATCATGAACGGCGGATGTTCATGCGCAGAATACCAGAAATAGTTGATCGCTGCTAGTTGGCAGTCTATTGGTTTTCTCTAAGTCTGTGATCTATTTGAAGCCGACGCGTTTGTGTATTGTATAATCATCGTGCAGCAAGATAACTGTTAAAAATATAGATAATTTGCTTTTAAAAGGCGTGTTGTGTCAAGACTGACCAATGTGCCATGAGGAGGTTTATTCTACATAAAAAATATTGCTTAGTTGGTAATTAGAATTAGCTTGGAATAGTGAGCAAGATGTAATGTGCAAGAATGGAGAAATCCAACAGAACACACGTTTTTATTTACAATTATCTAAGTACAACCTAATATGAACGCTCTGGTGGCGTTGCAACTAATCTGTTTGCCACAGTAACGTTGCTTCACCTTCATCATACACCCACGCATGCACACACGCACGCACCCACGCAAACGCGCTCGCACGCATGTGTACACATTGCAGAAGCAACATCGCCATATCTACCGCACATTCTGTTGCCCGATATAGTCTTCGTCGATGGATTTGTTTTTGGACTATCGTCCATTTACACGTCCAACACGCCTCGCCTATGACTATAATTATAATATTCTTTTCAAGTAATAGCATCCCACTGTCTTCCTCATTGACTCTATTCCTTCCACCTCTATCATCATTCAGTCTTTCCCGTTCTTCTTATCTTCTTTGCATTCTAAAATTTTGTAGTTCATTCCCCCTCTTATTCCCATAAATCACCTATTATTTCACTTCACCCTCCAATTACATTACTAAATTCTTCCACTTGATTTTCCTTTCTCCCTCACGCCCCCCCGTCTCTCTTTTACATTTTCTCTCTCATACTCTCTCCCTTTCGCGTTTATTCTTCTGTGTCTGTCTTTTCTCCAACACGTTCACGCTGATGTCTCACCCGGCTCCGCCTACGTCCTCCCTTTCTTCCTCCTTACCCTATTGTTCAGCCCCCCCCCCCTCCCATCCCCATCACAACACCCGCCTGCTATACATCTCCCATCCCAAGGCCCTAGTTGACGTTCCACATTTCCCCGTCGACCTGTGTCTGTTTGGAGGCGTCGTCCGTCATGCCGAGTGTGCGCTGATGAAAGGTGTATGTCCAAACGGCGAGCAGCATGGCGAAGTAAACGAAGAAGCACAGCCGCTCGATGACCATCGCCAGTTGTTGCCACTCACGTCGTATCTCCCACTCCTTGTTCTGATGATGACATACAAACAGTTATGGTCGGGGTTATCTACATCTGCCATTCCTTGTTCTGACGGTGACATACAAACAGTTACGGTCGTCGTTATCTACATCTGCCATTCCTTGTTCTGACGGTGACATACAAACAGTTACGGTCGTCGTTATCTACATCTGCCATTCCTTGTTCTGACGGTGACATACAAACAGTTACGGTCGTCGTTATCTACATCTGCCATTCCTTGTTCTGACGGTGACATACAAACAGTTACGGTCGTCGTTATCTACATCTGCCATTCCTTGTTCTGACGGTGACATACAAACAGTTATGGTCGTCGTTATCTACATCTGCCATTCCTTGTTCTGACGGTGACATACAAACAGTTACGGTCGTCGTTATCTACATCTGCCATTCCTTGTTCTGACAATGACATACAAACAGTTATGGTCGGGGTTATCTACACCTGCCACTCCTTGTTCTGACGATGACATGCAAATAGTTACGGTCGGAGTTATCTACATTAGTTCAGCGGAGAAGTGCAGAAAAATTAAGAAATTGTGCTCTTCTTGAAAAAGCATATATATTCTATATAGGCCTACCAAGAAAATAATTTCAGGTTGATCAGCACTTCAGATTTTGCTGCGTTCAGAAATGGTGAGCATTAAAAAATAATTGAAAGCACAACATGATGAATAATTTGTATGGCCACACATCATTTTACAGAATTCTACAGAAATGTTATTGATTTTTGTAGATATTTTCTATATAATTCTATAACGTTTTACAATTTGTTGTTAAAGGTTGATAGGTAATTCCCAGTTGTAACGTGACAGTATTCCCCATTCCGCATGTTTCCGTACATACGGTATCCTAGCTACACCGACCTTCCGTACTTCGCGATCCAAGAACTCCTCGCTGTGCCTGAGTATCTTCGCGAGGATCACCTCCTTGTGCTGACATAGGACCTCACGTGTCACGCGCACGTTCTTCGAGAAGAGCATGTCGTGAAGGCTGATGACTCCGGTGTTGGAGGAGAAGCGTCGTCTGTCGCTCTCTTTGTTGCAGCCTTCGTCGACCGAGTCTACATCGTCGTCGGGCACGATGCTCACTTTACTCACGGACGCTTGCAGCTGCAACAGCGCAAACAACTCAACACCTACAGCCGCACCAGCAGCCAGGGTGCTGTCGAGGAGTCGACGAAAACAATGACAGTTCACGTTAGAAGTGTATACATGGTGTAACAGTGTGGAACGAATTGCTTGCAAACACGTACACTCGCTTAACCGACTCTCGCCCGATTGTGTGACTTCGCCGAAAAGAGAGTCTGACGGACTGAAAATGAATTTATCCAACAGATAGTGAATGTTTATATATTATGCACGTTTTTGATTACGAAATTACATTATAAAATAGTATTATACAAAATAAAATGTATCTTAAATAAAAGAAGATCAAAATCAAGTACATTAAACTATTCTGAAGGAATTTGAACCTGAAATCAGAACATAGGCAATTCGTCAGTCCGACACTGTAACCGCTCCGACACATATACCATTTGGACGCTGTGTATTTTGGCTGCTATACATATATACAATTGCACGTTGTTGAGGTATGTTATGACGTTGTACCGTTTTCAGTAATCGACTCCCATTTTGTATGTGATAGAGTCTCAGATTCCCAGGTGTTTGGGTCAATGTCACATCTTTTCATTTTGTTATTTTATTAGGATAAAGGCAGGGGCAAACGCTTGGAGGAAAGATGAAGGTGTGATGGGAGACAGGGGCATATCGCGTAAACTCGATAAAGGTGCTCTGTTCATGTGTTACCCCGCCATACCTGTATGGCCTAGAGACGATGGCACTGACAGGGAAATAAAAAGAGAGGGTGCAGATTTGTGAAAACAACTGGGTAAGAAGAATTGCGAGAGTGAGAAGAATTTATGAGTGAAGAACTGAGGGAGGAAGTTGGAGTACAACAAAACCTTAAGAAGAAGCTGGTGAGTAGTCCAATGAAGTGGGCGGATCATGTGGAGAGAATGGGGGAGATCGGCTGGCAAAGAAAGTCGATGGCCAGAGAATGGATGGGGAAAAGGGGGCGAGGAAGACCTAGCCTGCAATGGGAGGACTGTGTACAGAGAGACTTGGAAGGATTGCGTGAGGACTGGGGAAGAGCAAAATATAGAGGGGAATGGAGACAGTTGGTGGAGAGAGCAGTGCAAGATAGAGTGGAATGGAGACAGTTGATGGAGAGAGCAGTGCAACATAGAGTGGAATGGAGACAGTTGGTGGAGAGAGCAGTGCAAGATAGAGGGGAATGGAGACAGTTGGTGGAGAGAGCAGTGCAAGATAGAGGGGAATGGAGACAGTTGGTGGAGAGAGCAGTGCAAGATAGAGGGGAATGGAGACAGTTGGTGGAGAGAGTAGTGCAAGATAGAGGGGATTGGAGACAGTTGGTGGAGAGAGCAGTGAAAGATAGAGGGGAATGGAGACAGTTGGTGGAGAGAGAGCAGTGAAAGATAGATGGGAATGGAGACAGTTGGTGGAGAGAGCAGTGCAAGATAGAGTGGAATGGAGACAGTTGGTGGAGAGAGAGCAGTGAAAGATAGATGGGAATGGAGACAGTTGGTGGAGAGAGCACTGCAAGATAGAGTAGAATGGAGACAGTTGGTGGAGAGAGAGCAGTGAAAGATAGATGGGAATGGAGACAGTTGGTGGAGAGAGCAGTGCAAGATAGAGTGGAATGGAGACAGTTGGTGGAGAGAGCAGTGCAAGATAGAGGGGAATGAAGACAGTTGGTGCAGAGAGCAGTGCAAGATAGAGGGGATGGAGACAGTTGGTGGAGAGAGCAGTGCAAGGTAGAGTGGAATGGAGACAGTTGGTGGAGAGAGCAGTGCAACATAGAGTGGAATGGAGACAGTTGGTGGAGAGAGCAGTGCAACATAGAGTGGAATGGAGACAGTTGGTAGAGAGAGCAGTGCAAGATAGAGTGGAATGGAGACAGTTGGTGGAGAGAGCAGTGCAAGATAGAGTGGAATGGAGACAGTTGGTGGAGAGAGCAGTACAAGATAGAGGGGAATTGAGACAGTTGGTGGAGAGAGCAGTACAAGATCGAGGGGAATGGAGACAGTTGGTGGAGAGAGCAGTGCAAGATAGAGGGGATGGGGACAGTTAGTGGAGAGAGCAGTGCAAGGTAGAGTGGAATGGAGACAGTTGGTGGAGAGAGCAAAGCAAGATAGAGGGGAATGGAGACAGTTGGTGGAGAGAGCAGTGAAAGATAGAGGGGAATGGAGACAGTTGGTGGAGAGAGCAGTACAAGATAGAGGGGAATGGAGACAGTTGGTGGAGAGAGCAGTGCAAGGTAGAGTGGAATGGAGACAGTTGGTGGAGAGAGCAGTGCAACATAGAGTGGAATGGAGACAGTTGGTGGAGAGAGCAGTGCAACATAGAGTGGAATGGAGACAGTTGGTAGAGAGAGCAGTGCAAGATAGAGTGGAATGGAGACAGTTGGCGGAGAGAGCAGTGCAAGATAGAGTGGAATGGAGACAGTTGGTGGAGAGAGCAGTACAAGATAGAGGGGAATTGAGACAGTTGGTGGAGAGAACAGTGCAGGATAGAGGGGAATGGAGACAGTTGGTGGAGAGAGCAGTACAAGATAGAGGGGAATGGAGACAGTTGGTGGAGAGAGCAGTGCAAGATAGAGGGGATGGGGACAGTTGGTGGAGAGAGCAGTGCAAGGTAGAGTGGAATGGAGACAGTTGGTGGAGAGAGCAGTGCAAGATAGAGGGGAATGGAGACAGTTGGTGGAGAGAGCAGTACAAGATAGAGGGGAATGGAGACAGTTGGTGGAGAGAGCAGTGCAAGATAGAGTGGAATGGAGACAGTTGGTGGAGAGAGCAGTGCAAGATAGAGTGGAATGGAGACAGTTGGTGGAGAGAGCATTACAAGATAGAGGGGAATGGAGACAGTTGGTGGAGAGAACAGTGCAGGATAGAGGGGAATGGAGACAGTTGTTGGAGAGAGCAGTACAAGATAGGGGGGAATGGAGACAGTTGATGGAGAGAGCAGTACAAGATAGAGGGGAATGGACACAGTTGGTGGAGAGAGCAGTGCAAGATAGAGGGGATGGGGACAGTTGGTGGAGAGAGCAGTGCAAGATAGAGTGGAATGGAGACAGTTGGTGGAGAGAGCAGTGCAAGATAGAGGGGAATGGAGACATTTGGTGGAGAGAGCAGTACAAGATAGAGGGGAATGGAGACAGTTGGTGGAGACAGCAGTACAAGATAGAGGGGAATGGACACAGTTGGTGGAGAGAGCAGTGCAAGTTAAGAGTGGAATGGAGACAGTTGGTGGAGAGAGCAGTGCAAGATAGAGTGGAATGGAGACAGTTGGTAGAGAGAGCAGTGCAAGATAGAGTGGAATGGAGACAGTTGGTGGAGAGAGCAGTGCAAGATAGAGTGGAATGGAGACATTTGGTGGAGAGAGCAGTGCAAGATAGAGTGGAATGGAGACAGTTGGTGGAGAGAGCAGTGCAAGATAGAGTGGAATGGAGACAGTTGGTGGAGAGAGCAGTGCAAGATAAGTGACAGAAAAGGTGAAGAAAAAGAATACTGAAATCAAGGAACGAATCAAGGCCAACATCAAACTTTAAAACAGGGAATGAAAAGGAGAACAACAGCAATCATTCGAAACTAATGGGTCTCTTATCTTGTTGCCCCGGGTTCAAAACCTCTGATACTATATTTACACACACACACACACACACACACACACACACACACACACACACACACACACACACACACACACACACACACACACACACACACACACACACACACACACACACACACACACACACACACACACACACACACACACACACACACACACACACACACACACACACACACACACACACACACACACACACACACACACACACACACACACACACACACACACACACACACATACACACACACTCCGCCGTTGTAACGTAAATAAAAATATTTTTGGTGGAAAGTTGACCGCTTCTAATTATGATTGTGACGTACATAAGCAGCGACGTACTCGATCCACCAGTTGACTGATCCGCTATATCGTGGACCTCCGTCAAACTTTGTCTTTGACAATATTTTTGCGTATGTGTGAATTACATTAAGACCGTATATCAATACAAGACGGTACAGCGCGAGCTATCTACATTGTTCAAGGAAAGTACGCAAGCAGTTTGTCCGCCATTCTGGAGTTGCGCCAAGCCAGACCATACCCGTGCAGAAAAAGCAGTTCTTTGCATTATAATTGCTCAACATTTTCAACGATAACGTAAAACTCAATATTTTAATTATTTAAAAAGTGGTACAGCCTGATGATTATTCTGATGAAACCCGACGAAGTTCAGTTTGCTCAATAAATAATTGCAACGTTTCTATGTGATTTGTTTGCAAATTTCATTATTTTGAATTATGATAGCTAAAAAAACTTCAATGATTACTTTAATACCTGTAATTTTATATGACGCATCACAGCTTGGTGATAATTCTGATGAAATGAGGTGACTTAATAAATACGCTAACATCGCTCGCTGCCGATCCCTCAGGCGCATGCGCTTGCCTCCCGAATGGCGGACAAAAACCTTCAGTGTAGACTGCCATTTTCTCGCTCAGTGACGCCTCCTGTCCAAATAGAGGCTCCTTGATTATTATTACAGCATGACATCTCCTAGATCAAAATCCCTGCATTCAGTTGTCGCATTAAAAATTGTGTTGTATTTTTATTAAAAACAAGCTTTTGGAGCCAGAATATAAACAAAATATACGTCGGAATGTCTGCACACACCGCGTGTTCGGCATCCATGTTTTGATGGTTTGACGGAGCTTTTGCTAGGCAACAGATCAAGTGATGGATAGGTCAAGTGTTATTATATTAAGCCGGGTTTTGGAAGAAGAGACCATTGATCACCGTTCTGTGATGGTCTTCGTCTGTCGTCACGTAGCGATGCATGCCGACGAGCCGAGCAAGCTTGTGCAGGAAGATCTCTCGCACGGCCGGCGGCACCTCCATGTTGTTATCGTGATGGCCATTGTGGTGGATCTTCAGGACGATGATGCTCATCGTGAGGGCCACGCCGACGAGTATATACGTGTAGGACATGTAGTGAACTGCAGCAAGCAGAAAGAACGCCTCGGTTGTCTTTTAAAATAGCAAAGGTTTGATTATGCTGCATGCTTTGATTGTATAGAGGTTGTGAGTCGATGCGTGGAGCCTTTATTGCCCTGATAAATCACAAGTTTACTTTAATTAAAGAAACTCCCAGCGGACATATATGAACTGCCTGTTTCTCTATCACGAACGATTGACATTTAAATAAATATTCCTGTAAAGATAAACATTATAAATATTTTTGTAATCGCCTCACCGACAATTGGCACTGTCCCGCTCATAGGCAGAATATCTGGTAACATTAGAATATAAACGGTCATCGTCAACAGAATCGATATACCTACAACATATAGCAGTTTGCAAGAATGTGGATATATATATATATATATCATATATATATATATATATATACATAATGTATATTATATATATATATATATATACACAGTACAGATGCACATATACATAATTACTAATACGCTAACTTTGGAGGCACTATGTGATTATCTCTGGAAATTATCATATTGCTGCGTTCAATGCCATAATCGGGCACAGCAGAAACTAAATGGTTTAATACATAGACGCGACATATGTCGGCGAAATAACTCACCGATTGTCAGATACAAATGTAGATCTGTGAAAGTTATTGGTGCACGATTTAGAGCAGTGATGTTCTGGTTAACAACGTCATTATTACATTTCGGAGGAGGATAACATAGAATTAGAATAACATTAAACGCGGAACACTGTATGAAATCAAACAACAACTGACATTGACAAAATACATAAAACGAAAAAATTATTATAATAACAACAAAAACAAAATTAATAAGACTCTAGTAAAAAAAAAGGGCAATCATGTGACAGAACTGCAGCGTCCGATTGTATACCCACTAAGATTGATCTTCTCCATCGAGTCGCACGGCAATAGGAATGAGAAGAGAGAAAGCAGGTTCATGAGCACGTTCGGGAAGTAGATGTAGTAGAAGAGCGTGTCTGATCGTCTCTTCAGGTGCAGCCAGAAGGTGACATTCGGGAAGACTGTATTGTCGATTCCGTGGGACCTCGTCTCGCCCTTCTTCGACTTCACCGATACCAGCTCCCACTCGCCGTGCTTCAAATAGTACTGTCGACAACGGAGGCTTGTCGGAAGGTGTATGCGTGCGTGCGTGCGTGTGTGTGTGTGTGTGTGTGTGTGTGTGAGTGTGTGTGTATGTGTGTGAGTGTGTGTGCATGGATGTGTGTGTGTGTGTGTGTGTGTGCGTGCGTGCGTGCGTGCGTGCGTGCGTGCGTGCGTGTGTGTCACGTTTTCCTCGTTAGATTTTCAGGAATTATTTCCGACGATTCGTAATAAAGATGATTATGGACACCCACCCGGAATGTACTTTTGAAGCATCCAACCAGATCCTCACTCTCCATAACACGCCAAATTACTGCATAAAGAGCAGGATGGTACCAATATGAAAAGGCAAAGGGGATATATTGGAGTACAACAAATGTAGAGGTATCAAATGAATAAGCCACACTTTTAAGCTATGGGAGATTCTGATTGAAGCCAGGCTGATAGAGATCACCAAGGTGGGAGAAAACCAGTTTGGATTCGGGCCAGGAAAATCGATCATCGACCGAGCCGATCTTTGCCCTGAGAATACTACAGCAGGAATATTGCGTACCCAGAGAGCCTATGTGGTGGAGTCTTCGAAAGAAAAGAGTTCTGAGTGTCTCCATGAAGAAGATTCAAACGTAGGTAACGTTAAACGAAGGCAACACAGTGTATTTCAACATTAAGGTAGGACTGCATCAAAGATCAGCTTTCAGCTCCCTCGTCTTCATCATCATTATCACAGAGGTACTGACTTCAGAAATCGAAAGACAACAACCTTGGGCCATGCTATTTGCCGACGACCTAGTTCTACGTGAATCATCAAATGCAGCAGTTGAGATAGAACTTGAGAAATGGCGAGATATATTTGAAAGACACGGATTGATAGTCAGCAGGACAAAAGCAGAATATATATCATGCCACGGGAAGAAACATTATTACTGGAGAAAATCAATCCATCTTGGGGAGAAGACACTACGAACAGTTAAAACATTCACATATCTTGGATCAATTTTTAACTCCTCGGGAAGGTCAGAGAGTAGCCAATGCAACCAAGTGAAACTAGCTTTGTCGAAACGGAAACAATTGACATGGGTGCTGCATAATAAAAAGGTTCCCATTAAGCTGAAAGACAAACAATGACGTAAGGAGCAGAATGTTGGGCGGTCAAAAAGAAAGACAAGCAACGATTGCATGTAGCAGAAATGAGGATGCTCACATGGTTAGGGATAAGACCTGAAAAGATCGTGTCCGAAACAAAGACATTCAAAAAGAAGTCAAAGTACAGCCAATGGCAACATTCCTGAGAGAAAAGAGGCTTAACTGGTATGGAACGTCAGGAGACGTGATGAAAGTAATATCTCTGTTAACATGAAGCAAATGAAAGTACCTGTAAAAGAAGAAGCGAACGATCTAAGAGAAGTTGGACAAATGATGTCAAAGAGGATCAAATTGTATATATGACCCCAGAAATGGCAGAACACCGCAAGTACTGGAACTTGATGGTGAAGACCCACGGCGAAGTGGAGATGGTATCTAAAGATGAGAAAGAAAGGTTTCCGACGATTCGTTACCTTCATATCGACGGATTTCTTCGGAAATGGCAGCACGTCCAGCACTTCTCGCTCGTACGCCCACGATCCGAAGATGAGGGGACACGCCTGCTCGTCGAACGGGAAGTGGAAGGTTTTAAGGGCACACGATACGTGGATCGTCGACGGGTAGGTGTAGTGCACCTCTCCCTTGTACGACACGTCGGCCACAACATCTTCGCTGAATGCACGTAGCGCCCTATCGTAATAGATTATGTTCAACTAAGGTTTCACTTGGAACAAATTGCAACATTTTTTTTGGCACATTGGTGTTCTATCCGGTCCCCAAAACACCACATTAAACGTCCTAAGAAATCCCTGCATGGCAAATATGTAAAATGAGCATAAATACAATATGGCCACCATAAATCAAAATGTTGCCATATCTTTGCTGTCCGATGACATACTTTAGTAACGGTTAATTGTAATAAGGGATTTTGGACACAAGGATGCATTTAGAATATATTAAAATGTGATTGGGTGAGTAGCTCATTTGCATAAATCCAAAATGACCGCCAAATAGCCACATTTCACCATATATTTACTATAAAAACAGGGCCGCATTTAGGATACGGCAGACAGGGCAGTTGCTTAACATTTAAAACATATTTTGTGCTCAACAATATATTTCATATTTGCCGACCCTGCCACAATCATTGATTTATATAAATTCCACTGCTTTGTTTTTTCATGTTCGCTAAGTGGTAGGATTTGGACATTCCTGCAGATGGTCGCATAAACGATTAGTATTTCAAGATGCCTCCAACAATGTCACCTCTCAATTATATGCCACTTGCACATATGTCTGCTGAAGATCCAATGTCACAACTAGATGTGGAAGAGCTGCTTACTCCTTCACTCCCCAGGCCAGCATGGTCCGGATCGGTGCAGATGCTGTATCATGGCTAACACCACGGACAGTCCTTTGTAATGTTATTCCCAATGATTGGCTTTGATCCCCGTTGTCCATCCTGTATCTACTCTACATTGAACTTTGTACTAGATCAGACCATACAATATCATGTCATTCCAGCCTTCGCGTTAGACCAGCCCTTACATTAAAAAGCCTTGACAATTCTCCGACACCAGCCAGATTGCAGTGATCTCAAGCGCATGGTCCTTAAGACATGTAGGTTGAGTTTCATGGGAAGCATCGGGTGCCTGGTGCCAGGTTTGGGACTGCAAGGACTCCCGGAAGTTGTATATGCCAGTAACAAGATGAGCCACATGACAAGGCTGTGTCTAGAGCTATGTGTGACCACATTTTGTAGATGCAGCACTGAACACCATCATTGTGGCTAATGCAACATGCCAGTAACAACCGAAGAGATTGTAGAGGAACCAGAAGGAAGTATAGCAAGTGCTGATCATGAGGTAGATGCGCAGGGAATATCAGCTGGGCAACCAGATACTGTCACGACCGACTTGACAACAGCTAAAGAACTGTATGAGAGAGCAGTGTCTTCTTCTACCCTATCAGCGGAAGAGGAGTGGTGTTACAGATAATCTAAAGTACACTGAAAGAGAAGAAGGAAATTATCACTACGTGGACAACGACGCTTTGGGTGCAATACATGAATATGTTGGACTCTGGAGATTACATCTTCAATCAGTAGGTGAAATGCTGCCATACCTCACTGTATCTGAACACATACAGTGATATACTGTATGCAATACCGGCATATGTGTACCTGCAAATGTCGCTTAACCTGCCAGAAACACACCCAGATGTCCATAAGAAATTTATAGAAGGATACCATGTGGTGAGGCACATTGACATGTATTTGGCCGGACTGTCTACAGATCTCATCATTGAGCAAGTACTGTTGAGAACTGTGACGACACACATTGGTGCCTGACACGAGGAAACGGAATGACAGAGACTCAGCGCCTGGTGTGGGTCCGTTCCACGCCAGCAGATGCAAATATCGACGACGCCATGGAGACGTTCAGCGGCATCTCCTATAAGACTTGTGACCAGCACATGAACATAACAATAGCTAGACAAGGTAGAGATGTCAGTAGCGCCACTGATCTGATCAGCTATCTAAGTGAGATTTGTGTACTAATATGTTAGTGAATATCACCAAACAGTGAGTATAGTTAGAGAAAAATGTAATACTGGCAGAACAACATGTGGTCACTTCCACAAAACAAGATGGCAGACACTATAAAAGTAATTGGTCAGAGTCTGGTCAATGGTCACTAGAGGGTGGTTCAATAATAACAATGAGACATGTGCCACTGACATAAAATAGCATGGACTGTAATGTCAGTGAATACAACATAGTTCATATATCATAGAATGAGAAACATGGCAGTCCTCTCTTCCAGATTGTTCGTTGCTCATTCCTCAATGAGCTTCTTCGGCGGAATACCAACATTAACGCGGGTCGAACGACGAGGTACAACGGGCTGATCAACAGGGACAGGCGGTTCACCGTTCATGGATTCGTCAGGCTGGTGATCGTCAACGTCGGGAACGGGCAAGTCGGGAACACCGTTGTCGTATTTCTGCTGATCCGTCTTTGTATGACGTTCAGTCGCGAGTGCAGCAGAACGCTTCAGATTGCGCCGGCGGTACGTTGTTGGAACGGAACGCGACTTCAGCTGATCTTCGTGTCGGCGGCAATGTCCATCAGGTCCTTGGACAGTGAACATTTTCTTTCCGACATGACCAGTCACTTTTCCAGCTACCCATTTTGGACGATTTTTGGTGAAATCTCTGTAATGCACATATGCACCGACTGAGAATTTCGGCTTGGCTGGCAATGTTGATTTCTTCTGTGCTTTCTCTTTGTGCACATGTGGTTGTAGAACGGAGAGAGAAGACCGCAGCTGGTGTCCGAGCATCAGTTCAGCTGGAGTATGACCAGTCGTGCAATTTGGAGTGACACGGTATTGCTGGAGGAATTCTCGCAATGCCAGATGTTTCGATTTCCTCTCCCCTCTGACAGCTCGTTTCGTGGCCTGTATGAAAATACCAACAAGCAAACTGCGGGCCATTGTCGGATACAATTGTCTCAGGCAGTTTAATTTAAGAACGTGCGGCCATTTCGAGTGGGCATCCATCACGACCAACCACATGTCATCTAGGAACGGACCGGCAAAACCAATATGAATGCGCTACCATGGGCGGTCCGGAACGTGCCATGCAGACAGATTTTCAGGTTGATTTGGGCCTGTTTCGACACAAGCTGTGCAGTCCTTGCAGTGGGCGGCGATGTTGACCTCGATGTTAGGCCACCACACAATGCAAGCGGCCGAGCGACTTCATGCGCACTATTCAAATGTGCGTAAAGTGCAGCATGTTAAGGATCCTAGCACGAAGTGAAGACGGAATGATGACTCGGGAGTCGCGTAGAAGGACACCATCCTTCGATGTGATCTCCGTCTGGGCGTTCAGGTAAGTACGAAGTGTGTCCTTATCCCGATTATGCGGCCACGTGGATGGCCGCCCACATGCAACGAAGTATAGCACCTTTGCCAGAATCGGGTCCTTTCTGGTGTAATCGGCGACGGTTTTCGCAGAGAGCGGCAAATTGAGAATGACCTGAATGTCGAGCAAGTTCACTTCCTTGTCGATTTCGGCTATGCTCTCCTCCTTGTCGAAGCTCGGATCGGGACCAATGGGCAGGCGAGACATACAGACTATCTGCGTTGGCGTGATCAGCAGACTGTCTGTAGACGATGTGGTAATCGTAGCCCATCATTATCAGTGCCCATCGCTGCAGTCGCTCTAGCGTCATCACTGGTAAACACGTCTCTGGACTAAAGATGGCCAGCAGAGTTTTGTGATCTGTGGTGAGCTGGAAATGGCGACCACTCGGGTACTGATCGAATTTCCTCACACCGAAAATGACTGACAGTGCCTCCTTCTCCACCTGGCTGTAATTCGTCTCTGCCGACGTCAGCGTTTTGGAGGCGAAGGCGATCGGTTCCTCAGTGCCATCCGGTGCACACTGAGAAATAACAGCCCCGATGCCATAAGGCGATGCGTCGGCGGCCAGAGATATCGGCCTAGTTGGATCGTAGTGGACCAAGCGCGTTTTCTGGGCCAGCATCTCCTTCAGTCGGTTGAACGCCTGGTTGCACTCAGCGGACCAGGCCCATTTGACGTCCTGTCTGCGCAGTCGGTTTAGAGGGGCGCAGATGGTAGAGAATGGTGGCAAGTATTTTCCTTAATAGTTCAGCTTGCCGATGAAGCTTTCCAGCTGTTTAACGTTCTCGGGCGTCGGAAACTTGACGATGGCGTTGACGCGTTCCTCAGAATGCTTGAGACCATCTGCTGAGATCACATGTCCTAGGTATGTGACCTGCTGTCGGAAGAATTCACACTTGTCAAGTCGCAGTTTCATTCCATACTCGTTCAACGCAGAGATGACCTGCTTGAGGTTTTACAGGTGTTCTTCCTTCGTCCGTCCGTCCGTCCGGTGACGATCGCATCGTCCAGGTAGGCAGTCACATATGGAATGCAGGAGACCAGATTGTCGACTAACTTCGGGAAAATGGCCGGCGCTGGTGCCGGTCCAAACGACAATCGATTGTACCGGAACATTCCTTTGTGCGTGTTTATGACCAGTAGTTGCTTAGTGGCGTCACCTAGCTCTACTTGTAGATATGCGTCGGACATGTCAAGCTTTGAAAAGTACTGTCCTCCTTGCAGCTTGGCGAACAGTTCGTCTACCCTCGGAATGGGGTGCTAATCTACGTGCAGCTGAGGATTTACAGTCGCTTTGTAGTCTCCGCAGATGCGCACTTTTCCGTTCGGCTTCTGCACGACGACAATGGGCGTCGCCCATTCACTGTGATCGACACGAGTTATGATGCCCAAATCCTCGAGACGATGTAGTTCTTTGTCAACGGCATACATGCGACTGAATGGTACTGGTCTCGGTTTGTAGAACTTGGTGACGGCATCTTCTTTCAGTAGAAGCCGTGCTTTCACCTTACTGCATAGCCCCAATCCGGGCAGCTGGGTACTGGTCTAGGACCTTTTGTAGGTCGCGATCACACTTTTCGATTACATTGCAGTCATTGGTGGACGGCAATGCAGTAGCAGTATTGCTGTAGAGCAAGGCATTCACATCAACTGCCAGTCAAGCGCGAAAAGAGATGTGCCTGCCTTTCCCGACGACGATCAGTGGCAAAGACCGATTGGCCCCATTGCAGGACACAGTG
Source organism: Escarpia spicata (assembly GCA_963995525.1). Taxonomy (NCBI): domain Eukaryota; kingdom Metazoa; phylum Annelida; class Polychaeta; order Sabellida; family Siboglinidae; genus Escarpia; species Escarpia spicata. The sequence continues at coordinate 31,621,424 of OZ023216.1, read as the reverse complement.
ACATTGCATTGTTCTTTGACTGGAATCAGTTGCTTGCCATAACCGAAAAGTCGGATCTTTGACGACGTCAAATGTGGCGATCCGATGCGCTTCCAGATATCCGGGCCAACGAGCGACACAGCAGCCCCAGTACCCACTTCGAAGTGTAGGTCGACGGTTGAGATTTGCAGTAAAAACTGCGGTTTATTGACGCGTGTTGAAGAGGAGAGAACCTCAACTGCGATAGTCTTTTTTTTCGACCGCTTGTTGAGCCATTTCTCGTTTTCTGACGGGCTTTCCAGAAGATCTGCACACAGCCTGTATGTGTCCTTTACGATCGCACCCGTAGCAGACGGCGTCGAAGTTGACAGTCTCTGTGGTGATGAGCAGGCGAACCACACCGATAGCAGGCTTTATGGCCTCTCTTGTTAGGTTGACTGTTAGCTCGGCCTTTTTCTCCGTGATCAGGTCGCTGTTTAACTCGGAAGCGTTGCTTCTGGCGAGATGAGTGACTTTGACGAACAGCGTGCACCTCCTGCTGAGGGTGGCCTTTTGTTTGTTTTTGCATTTCGTGCATTCTGTTCCAGTAGTTATGCCATTTTAGCACACTGTAGTACGTTCGTCAGTGAAGCGTTTTGTACTTTCAGTATTTCCCGCTGTATAAATGTGTGCTTACAGCCCATGACAAGCCAATCTCGTAGTGCATTGTCCTGGCACTTTACACAGCACTGCTCTTCGAAGTCACACTCTTTGGCTTTAGTGCGCAGTTCGGCCAGGAAATCAGTGAAGGATTGACCTTCCTGCTGAACCGTGCGGAAGAAGTCGAGGCGCGCAGCAAGAAAGTTACACTTTTCCTCGAAATGTAGTTCAAGCGCCGCTTTCACTTCTTCGTAGGAAGCTTCTGTCACTTCCTTAGTCATTAGATTCTGAAGAAGTGCAAATGTTTCTGGTGACATGGTTGAACACAAAGCAGCCTTTTTCTTTGGGTATGTTGTGATGTTGTTTGAGTCGAAGGAGAACTCCGCATGCATCAAGTAGGACGACCATCGCTCTCTTGCGTGAGTGACAGTCAGTACACAGACATTCAGACAGTAGGCTACTGTCTGCAGTTCAGATCCAGTTCAGGCACATTCTCACTGAAGCATGTCGACACAGTCTGTAGGTAGTTGAAAACAATCCCACCAGCTGACACCAACTTTTGTGTACTTATATGCTAGTGAATATCATCAAACAGTGAGTATAATTAGAGAACAACTTAATACTAGCAGAACAACATGTGGTCACTTCCACAAAACAAGAAGGCAGACACTGTAAAAGTAATTGGCCAGAGTCTGGTCAATGGTCACTAGAGGGTGGTTCAATAACAACAATGAGACATGTGCCATTGACATAAAATAGCATGGACTGCAATATCAGTGAATACAACATAGTCCATGTATGAATGAGAAACATGACAGTGAGATAGATCCATTTGTTCATAACTCATTCGTGGTCAACATTACCAATGGAATGCCGGTCTAGTAATGAGCCAATGTTGAAAGACCAAATGAGGTTGGAGAACATATTCTAGTGTCCAGGACTGGTAAATCTATAGAATTATTCTGGAAAGGTGACCAAGCGGTGCAGTTGGCTCATGAATCACGATACGCAATCAAGATCAGAGTTGAATCTGTAATGGTATACCCACAGTTGATATTCCATAGGCTAACAACTGTCAGGGAGCGCAAGGAAGATCTACCCATTGACCAAGCGGGTATCGCGTATTCCAGAACCAAGGACACTGCTTTGATTGGGGGTGACATGGAATTGTTAGTTCTCACACTGTATCACGCTGAAATGGACGCACTCGGGTTGTTCCTGGCATAAGAGCCCAAGCAAGTATCAAGAAAGAACAGAACATCAAGCAATCTAAGGTGGTTCTTAGTCAAGATGTGTGTACTCATATATACAGACCTGTACTCTATATTGATGCAATTCTTGGTTATGACACAATCTCTCGTCTATTTGTATTGGGGACGGGTTTGGCCCTAAAGAAGATCAAGAACGATGCCCTGTTCTGCCAGCAGGCAAAGGTATTATTCAGTCTTCAGTAGTGAAAACGGACACCATCGAGACAGGCGAAAAGGCACTCTTACAATTATATGGTTGTGCCAAAAAGGAGGGACTGGATACCTTAAGATAATTATATTTGTTGTGATAAGATATCTAAGAACACACCACATATAGAACCACAAACATTACCCCACCCTCAGCAACCACCAGGTACCATAGCCTCCATGTACAATATCATTAGTATCAGATCATGGGGTGGAAAAGTATATATACAAGCATAAAGTCGACTCTTTGTATATTTAGTATGTGTGTAATATATGGGCAAATATACATTTATCTTATAGTGATGATGCACCAATTTTCCTAGGGATTTTCGTATTTTATATAAGGCAAATAATCGCTGAAATTAATGCATAGGATGGCTTCTACACGACAGCGACTATAGTTAGTTATAGTGGGAGTCTCCCCTCCTTTATATGACACAATCCTCTATGTTCTTACTATAAATGATATACAAGTTTATCATTTTGTTTTTTCATGTCGACTCGATTGCAATACATTGTATTTTTTGTAACGATTATTCTGTTGTGTTATGTATTTGGGACAAATAAATATTTCCTGTTCATGTTGCTACATAAACACATTCAGCAATGACTGTTTCCCCCTAAATATCCTTAAATGTGGTATAGCGAAAATGTTGCCGCTGAAAAATACTGCCGCACCGACCCTTAATGCGCATGTCCAGAAGTACAGTTTTTCGCGGGGAGGCGTCACGGCTTATTATATGTTAGCAAGGGGCGAAAAATCCTGCCGCTGTAAAATACGGCCCACCGACCCTGGATTATGGCTGGCACCTGGTCAAGTCCTGTTGATTTGTTTGTTTTTAAGTCATGGAGTAATTTGGCGACTCCTTTTGTTGTGATGTGTTTTATACTAGTAATCTATTGATATGTATGTGTGTACATTGATGAATGTTGCATGTGCATTGTGCACCACACAATTATATGTACATATATATATATTTATAATTATGTCGTCATATTGTGCACATTCCCATGACAATAAGAATAAAATTATGTTGTCCGTATGACAGTCACACAAGGTATAACGTACATTATGCCCACTAATTGAAATGTGTATAGTCCTTTAAATGGTTGGTTGGATGCTAGTATTTAATTATAGTTAAATATGCATGTGTACATTTCTGATTGTCTGCATGGGCATACGGATGTAAGTAAAAGCCCAGTGGAGTTGAGCTCAGCAGTAAACATGCCAAATGGGTACGTGAGTGACCAAATATATTCGTAATTGATTATAATCCTGCAAGAATGATGATGTATATATCATCATTCTTGCAGGATTATATTCAATTATGTTACTCATCTACAAGAACACATTTATTATTTTTTGCTAAAATATTTTAAGTAACATTAAACAAATCTCAATTATTTTAACACCAAATATGTGTTTGGCAGTTTGTAGATTACTTTTGCTGAATATAACTTACAACACATTAGTTGGCTAGCATTTATAAATATTTCCACATATATAAGTTTTCCAAATGTCTCAGATAAACAACATTCTAATACTTTTACACCCATCCCATCGCAAATATTCAAAATAAAGCTTGAAGACTGCGATTAGATTACTATATTTAGAATAGGACAAAATATTTATTTACACAACAAACTTCTACTTGCGGACATGCGCATTAAGGGGCGGGGCGGCAGTATTTTACAGCGGCAGGATTTTTCGCTACAGTATAATTAAAGCAATTTTTATCAAATACATACTTACCCCCCCCCTCACACACACATATATATATACATACAGGTATATATATATATATGGTCGGAACAGGTTGCTTTAGGAGATACACCTTTTGAACGATCCAAATATCATATTTTGAATAAAACTACATCAATATGTATAGAGCATACATGATATGTTAAAGATAAACTTAGCAACAACCAAAATTATGTCAATTTTATTACAAAGACACAAAATTACAACATTCCTCAGACTCCCCTAATACGCTAGCTCGATTAAAGTTAAATAATTAATTAGTTATTAGTTTTGTGCATGTTCTAGAATTTTATTATAAAAATGCAAAGGTAATTGTTGTTCCACATTGCACATGTTTGCTTCGTGTTGTATATATATAAGAAAACAGTATGACAACATTTACAATTAATCAATTAATTTCGCGACTGTCCTAATCAGTATCTGTCAAAATGTAACGTTAAATAATATAATCTGGATGAACGCACGTATACGTAGGGCTCCGACTACCTGTTCGTGAAATTAGTCTGTGTACGTATATATATCTAAGCTGGTCCTGTGCCGTTGACTTACTTGTCGTATATTCGTAGATCCGGCCGCCAGAGTTGGTGTCCTGGTATGGACACCTTTTCAACACCGTCGAACTCAGCCGGGTTCCAGGTCAACAGTGGATCAATCCAAGCCTGGTTGTTTGAGCAACAACATAATCCTGCATTACACGCACTCTTTGGTAGGTGGATAACATAACAATATAGTTTTTTCAAATACAATTTTAGAAATATTTTACATTTTACTATTTAAAATGTAGAGAGTTAGCTTAGTGGACGATCGTTGACTGGCATTCACGTAGCACCACGTGACCGAGCCTGGAAATATTGTTTTAATGAATTGACATGTTAAATAAATAAAACAAAAGCAACACAGATGAGGCGGCTGCCAGATAAGTTGGCCTACAAACCTGTCGTGCCAGCAAAGTTTACATCGTAACAATAATAATTGGTATTTAAAAAGAAATTAAATCACCATCATCAGAACTCAAATATTGTATTTTAAACCATATAAATATCATTACACCGGCTCAATACTATGCATAGTTTGATACCACATCACACCGAATCTGGGCCCAACAAATATTTACGAAACAACATGGCACTTTAAATGACGCAATTAATTTATTCTTTTCTAAAAAGAGACCATTATACACAGTTGACACTACTTTGCAATTATTTAAGGCGTCACCACTTTCAAGAACATGTGGAACAGAATGTCTTTAGCTGCGTCATAGAAAGTAATTTGGGGGTATACGGTTTGGTCTGTGAGAACAAAATCACTATATTTATGTAAGAGAATACAATAAAGTGTAACAATAACGGCCCAAGTACCTGTGCTAAGCACATTAGATTACATGTGCTAAAGACAGTAGATTATCTTTGTTAAGCACAGTAGATTACTAGGTATAGTCGTTTTGTCAAATCATTGTGAATGACGTTAGCAGAGTGAGTTCATACATACATACATGCATGCACACATACGTACGTATGTACGTACGTACATACACACACAAACACACACACACACACACACACACACACACACACACACACACACACACACACACACACACACACACACACACACACACACACACGACGTGACTCAGCTTAATGCAATCACTGCCGATGCGCCTATAATAGGTCTTCGACTCAAACGTCTCTCCCGAGACTCCGTAGAGATTTCGAGTATGTAGATACGAACAAACGAAGGTCAAATACCCACAAAGTAGGCGGTAGGTGGGTACACTTGCCAAAAAACACTCATTGTTGGAAAGGGAGAGAACACAAGAATGTTTCACCCCAAACTAGTATAGGCATTGGTTAGCTTGCATGCTGACGCGAGACGCACGAGTTCACGTAACTAGTCGTATAGTTCGCTTACCTCCCTTATCCATATGCTTGATGAGAATATCTGTCTCCGTTCGTCCTGGAAAAATAGATCATGTAGTTTATTATTACAAAATGAATATGTGTCGTAACTAATATGTTATTTTAAGTAAATCCCTTCTCCGTGTCTAATTTTTACGTAGCTGCAGACATGTTTACGAACAGGCGTGTACCTCACCGCAATTATTCTCACCTATTTCATAACCTCGGTTTGTCTTTGCACACCTTCTCTCGAATTGGCATGTCTCCACATTTGCTATCGATCCTTTGTTGACACACGCATTTTATGAAAATCGAGACCTGTCCATTAGCCACTAGGTATTGCTATCCGTTCAATTCTGCCTCTGCCTATTTCTCGTTCTCGTGCCTGTTATTGTCCTTTCCATGGTGTTTTCACTACGCTGGTGGACCTCATGACAATGTCATATAGTATCTCAGCTTTAGTCTGCTTACTGCAGACAGGTGATATTAGTGTCACCCGATGTTTGGCTGATTATATTTGCGCAATGCCTCGTTGGTGTCCAAATCCATCTAGGGGTTATACAATTCACCGGCGCAAACACCTCATCTTCATTAATGATATGTTTTACGTTCTGCTATTAGTGCAGATGTCTGGCAATTATACAATTTCATATTCGGTTTTCATGGTGATGTTGTCCCTCCAGAAAGGTTTCAAATATGCCAGCGCGATTAAGGCTTGTGCAAGTATTGCGCAAGAACTTCTGCTTTTGAACCGCAATTAATGGTAGGTCAACCAAAATGTAATTCATACTTGGATTTCACTTGGATTAACATCGATCTTGCATTTGAAAGTAGGTTGTAAAAGCTATGACATCATCAACGACATGTTGGTTAACTGAGAACTCAAATTACAGTAAATAATAACAGTAACAAGCGCAGAGAGACATGGGTTAAGAGTGAATTAGGCGAAGAATTGGTGTTCACAAAAAACCGCTGCAAACATAAAAAGCAAACGAACTCACAAAATGTAGGATGCGGCGAAACATGAGCCCGATGTAGACGTCAATGCGCGGATGGTCCGGGGTCGTCGGCAGCGTCTGTCTGTCGTACTGTCGTGTATTCAGAAGGTACTTCAGCAGGGTCGTTCGACCGGCCACAGGGAGGAGACTCGCTGTCGTAGTACACAACTTGTCTACAGTCGTTTCATTGATATATAATTATATTTAGCTATACTATTATATAAACAAATAAACCATGTACGGGGCACAAAGTGGGGTGAAAGGTTGAGAATGAAGGGGGAGAAAGTGGGCGGTTAACAGAACAGGAAGGACGTTACTTGAACGTTGTGATAGTTCTCAGTGCTGGTGACGGCCTAATAGTTGAGAGGAAATGGATGAGTTATAGTTAGCAAGGAATGAGACGTAGTGCTTGCTATAATACCGAGGGACAGAAATGGTAGAAAATCATGATAAGGTGTCCATGAATGTGTACACGTGTTTGCGTGTTTGCGTGTTTGCGTGTTTGCGTGTTTGCGTTTTCATAACGATATATGAGATAGCGAATGCAGCTGAATTGCTATTATCATGCCTTACACAACAAGTACTAACTCAGTGGAGTAACGCAAGGTTCTATCCCTGGTCCATTGTAGTGTCTCATTGTTATCAATACATCAAAGTTTCGCCTTTTCGCGGACGATTATAGGAAAATTTACAATAGCAACGATTGTACGCGTCTTCAACAATACATAAATAAACCGGGAAATTGGAAGGAGAATAGTCCATGGAATTTCATCCTCGTAAATGTAATGCTATACGAGTTTCAACCTAAAAATCTCCAATTATCAATTCATACTTCCTGAAAGGTAAGCCTCTATGGAAACTACGTCTACATCTAAATATCTGGGTGTAGATTTCGTTCATTAAATCTTTATTGTAAATTTCACAATGATAAATTAACAAAGAAATCAAACAGTATATTTGGGTTTCCTAAGGCGGTATCTCAGAACCAAAAATTAAAGAAATACAATATCAAAATGCTTACATAGCAATGATTCGATCCAACTTGGAGTGTTGTGCCACTGTATAGAATCCATGCAAAAAAGACCGAAACATAAGACAGAAAAAAGCAGCAAGGCTTGTTGTGAATAATTATAAAAACACCACCATAGTAACATCCATGCCAGATCATCTACAGTGGGAAACCTTTAAATGACATTATGAGTTACAATTAATTATGCTGTATAAAATCGTTAACAACCTAGTGGACACTGATCAGAATATATGATATCGGCTTTATCCAGAACACGTGTTAACCATACCTTAACACGTACACTCAACTCTACTTCTCATGATTGCCATAACTCTATGGAACAGTCTTCCAGCATCGGTTGCTGGGGATTATATAATTTGGCTCACTTCAAAGGGAGTTTCTAAATTAATGCTTTGAATTACTTGTAAGCGAAACTGCTGAAATAGCGATAACGCAATTGGGAAATATTTTTAATTGTAAAGATTATTTATAAAGTTTAAAGAATTATACAGGATATTGCTTGCTGTAAGATTTAGATGAAGCGTAAACAAAGACGGCAGCTCACGTTTACGTTCCCTGGAATTACAACATTCCAGGCAGATCATCTCTGCAGACTACATATACCTACCGCCTAAGAAGAATAGCACGAGCGTCATCACACAGTATACACTCATGGCTGACAGTTAATTAACTACAGTCTGCGCGAAACTCTGAATCACAAATAATGCGCCGTCTGATTTTGAAACAACTTCTTGTAACGCCGTGGCAACGCGATATCCCACATTTGCGTCAAACGTCACGTGGTCGCTAAACAATCGTTCCAACAACAGTGTTATTACGTCACCTCACGCACACATCAATCGATGTATCCATCACGTGACCTATCGACTAGTATCAAGGTCCGACAAACACATACTAGATCAAGTGAGGCCTAGGGGCACGTGCCCCCTCTAGACCTTTGTAATTTAGCGTGCCTCTAGACCTTTTTGGATGTGCCACCTTTACGTGCCCCTAGATATTTGGAATTTGCCCCCGTTTAGGTTAGAAAAAGCTACGGCGGCGCGGCGGCAAAAAATTTCAACAGCACCACCCTCCCGTCTACCGATGTCATGATCCGATAGCGCGACAGCGTAGTCGTGCTGAGATTCCGGCTCGGACCACCGACTACGAATTTGGTTCGGCCGACAGTGCAGGTTTTTTGGCGAACGTCAAAGGGTGCAATTGGAGGTTTTTTAACCTCCCCCTGTGTATGCTTCTGGATCCGCCCATGAAGCATACACATTGGCTTATGCACATGTGAACTTGTCATACATGCCGTCGTATATTTTGTTGTTGAAATTCGTTTTTGTTGCACCAAAAACATAGGGTGACGATGTTTTACACGAGAGCTGTAAGCGGAAAGACTGATCTGTCAGATGTCATGCCGTCCTAGTAACGTAATCCACATACACCATATGTAAACATTGTTCAGCACGTTCTCTTATCCAAACTTCATTTCAATACAGTTTTATTTAGATGTCGCTACCAAATATTGACGTTGGCGCCCATAGCTTTCAATGGCACAATAACTGCATGCATACATTACGTCCTATCTCTATTGGTACCAACAGGAAACTGCCCGTCTTCTTCCATTTTGATTTGTTATGCTTGTCGTGGCATGTGCAATGTAAACGGGATTATCGATAATCTCTTTAAATATAATGTATTTGGAATTATCAGTATATACTGTATGTAAAGATAAGTTGTTGCACAGCGCAGTATCCAAGTCCGTAAGACTGCTCAACGCGCTTTACACTATACTCACTGGTGTTTAGTCTCAGTGCAATTATTGACCAAAGATTATACGTTCACGTAATACATAATGGCACTCTTTTTACATTAGTGTCTTACTTCGTGGAGCGCTGGTGGGTATTGTTTAGAATATTGCACTCTCAATCAAGATAGCCCGCGTTCGAATCCTCTTCCTTCCGTGTGAGAACGTGGGTAATTCCATTCACCCCACATTGCCTCCGTTCACTCAGCTGTCTGTCACGAAGTGGTTTGTATAGAATTAAATCAGGCTTTAGAACGGTGCAATTGTTTACAAAGTATTGTCACGGGACGGGATGGTGCTGTCATCTCTGGTAGGTATTTTCGCTGAGGTATGTGCCGGCGCCCTCTGGCGATTAAGGCGTGTAACGTTTTAACTACCGATTACTTAGATTTAACTAATTTCATTTGTAGCGTTCACCACTAATCTTACCGTTAGGTATACCAAATTTGGTATCGGTAGAAATTATTTAATGTGACTGGTAATATGGTGACCGTGCAAACTACCTATGTTGTGGTTATAAGAAGATTATATTATGAAGTTACAATAGTTGTTTACAGAAATGTAGGTGTGAAAAACACCGGGGTCACACCTAGCTTATGAATAGAGTATGTGTTTTATCAAAATTATTGATTAATTCGTGAGAGTTGGAATGTACGATGAACATTATGGTATCTGGCTCGTTACAGGGAATCCAGTGATATTAATTTTATAACTAATTCACGTAAGTTAAAGATTATATGAGCACATATATAGCCAGCCGTTTAGCTAGCAAAATATATATTTTAAACTCAGCGGGTTGAATGGATTGGTTCGAAGTGTGAAAGGTTTCAGGACCCGATTTCTGGAAAGACTTTGGTTCGTGTCAAATGTCGTGGTTGGTCAGACTGGCTTTCGGCCATTGGGCTATATAGGGAGAGAATGGCCATTCGAGGCCAGACGAACATTGAGCAGAAGAAAGTGTTGCACAGAGAACTCTCGTCTCCAGGAATTGGGCCGAAATGTGTATCCGCCCAACGCCTGAGGTAAATACTTCTACGATTTGAACAGTACTGATTTGATGTGAGTCGCTGCATTTCTCACGTTTGAAGAAGACTGCGCGAGAATTGTATGCGACTCCGTTTGACGTGGCTCGGATTCCGTGGGCGTGACAGGACCCTCTCGACATCGTCGACGTCGTAACATCGTTTCCGTGTTGTTGCCTGGTGTTTCGCGTAGGATCTACAAGGCAAATCTACCGCCTATCGCCCGAGTCGCCTCCTTTCGACTACGTGAATTCGTTCGCCGATCGCCGTGCGATTTTCGTCCTGACATCTCGCCGAACGCGGCCGAACGCTGACATTCGCACATCACGAGACATTGGTTACAGCTAACTTACTTTACAACGGTGTATACCCGTCTTCATGTAAGTGATCAGCTGTTTATTTGTCTCCCATGTAAATCCGTATTTGGATGCGTACTTGTCGAGCTCAATGTATGGTGTTATAATGACATAGTAGAGTAACGGTTGGCCAACTATCACTGAACCGAATATGTTTATGTTGTTGTATTAAACGGGAACGCCAGTTGGTTTCTCGTACTACATATCTGGTGTTACGTTTTGCTTTTCGTTCACTCCGAATCTTAGTGCAACTGAACCTATAACTTGCCATGTCAAGTCGGGTACCGCCAATTTATTAATTTATTAATACTTACACTCGATGTTGTGACACTGTCCAGACGGGTACCTAACTATAGATATTGCTGGATGTGTGGGAGGAATAATCTTCGCGTAGTGATAGCAACGTGGTTAGGTGGGTCCCTGATAATTCGAGATGGTTTTCGAATGAACAAGTCTGCCAGAGATTGAACTGTAAAATGACTTGAGCAGCCATAAGGACTAGGACACCGCGCAATAAAAAAAAATTACCTTTACATTTGAATGTATGAAAAAGGGTTTGGCGAACAACGTGCTAATTTCTACTGAACAAATATTGATAATTCAACACAAATGTACCAGTGATGGTGCTATGAACGAATATGTTCAAGTCTTCTGGAAAAAAGGCAAATATTCCCACGCATCTGAAGCAGCATGGCACGGAGACGGTGAATAAATTGTGTTGTAAATTATTGAAATGGTAAGAAGACTAAAAACAGCACAATTCATTGGAAGCCAAATAAGCAGCATTTAAGGACGTTATAAATAACAAAGGCAATTACTAAACACACCCACACACAAACACACGCACGCACGCACGCACGCACGCACGCACGCACGCATGCACAATGTTTTCTCCTGTTGCAGCTGCTGTCCTCATACAAGGCAGTCATTGGTATGTCCGATGTCAAATCCTAAACATGCACGCACTCACACACACACACTCACACACACACACACACACACACACACACACACACACACACACACACACACACACACACACACACACACACACACACACACACACACACACACACACACACACACACACACACACACACACACACACACACACACACACAAACACACACACACACACACACACACACACACACACGCCTTCAAGTTGAAATCAACTATCAATTATCAAATTTAGGCGCGTTATATGTGAAGATGTTTAACATGGCACCAGGTCACCGATCACGGCTTAATAGGAAGACGAACAAACTTGTGTAAGCTTATTTTAATACCGTCGCTTGCAAATGATACTAGTACAGATTCAATCATGTTTACATGATTCACTGCAGGTTCATACACGTTTAACACAACAGATGATTGCTTCTTTACGAATGTTATAACATTCAAATATGCCAGGAGTTTAACATAACCGAAGAGAACGATTTACGATCTTAGCCGCAATTTGTCGATAACAATCGGCTTTTTAATATTAAATTTTTGGTACAATGTTGTCGGCGATAATTGAAAGTAGTTCTACGTCATAGAAATTATGTTTATGCAGGGGCCAATCAGCGACCAGCTGCTGGGGACCGTCATAGATTTGTGATATCCGGCCAGCAACGAAATCCGATATCGAGGTAGCACTTATTGTCGAAATAAGCCGTTTATTAAACACACCCACACACGATTATTGTTATGCGTTATCGTACATCGAGATGACTATGGAAAGGAGGAAATCGCTCGTCTGAATCGGGTGTAAATCTAAAACTGTCCCACTGATTGATTGTTACTGCGCAATGTCGACTTCCGGTGTCTCCTGGGGGTCGCTCTCCGGGATTGTCAACGTACTCAGTTTACTTATCTGGAAGGCCATCACTGCGTTCACCACGCCCTGTAACGTACAACGTACGGCATGACAGGTCATACTTACACACAGCGAGTCATTCTGGTTTTCAATCTAATCTCACTTATCTTACCTGCCAAGTGTCACATACATAATCTGTACAAACGTTTTTCTATCCCGAGACACATGGTGACATCCTCATATTTGTGTTTCCTTATTCATGAGCTTAATGCATATAAACTTCATTAGCAGCGTAGGGATACGCGAATAATTTAATGTTCCACTGGTATCTAGACTAAAACGACGTTGAATTGATTCCGATATGCAGGACATAAAGCAGACGTCTTCAAACTGACCTTGAGTTTTCGTCGTCCGTTGAAGTCCTTGAGTTTCGTCAGAGTGTCTGTCAAGTTGTCGGTCTTAGCGCCACTGCCCTGTACCCAGCGATGGTTAAGGGCCTGCCCCGCCGTCAGTCGCTTCTTGGGATTCAGCACCAGCATACGGCTTATCAAGTCCTTCAGTATAAAACCACGTAGCAGTGAGACATTCAGCGATGACAAACCATGTAAAACCGAGACTGGTTATGTGGGTACAACAGTGTGTACGAAATGCCATGCCGGGTGCGTTTAATAACGCTTTTATCTATTCACATTTAAAGGTTGATACTTTTGACAAGATTCTATACATGTAAGGTTGTGGGTTAATGCGAACAGCTGTCCGGTAGGTTAAACATAATTGTTTTTGAATGCATTTACATGCCATGTTTGTTCACCGTTGAGGTTTAAGGAAAACAGTAGTCCTATTTCCTCAAATAGTTCACTAGCGTTCACGATGATTGATCAAATGTACTCTTAATCATATCCGTATTTTCAGAGGTGGGGTGACTAAAGTCGCATTTTATTATCTTGGAAAGTAGTTCGAAACAACTAGTCTGTGAGATATGTCAAGAATGTCTTGATAAAACGAAATGGTTGGCGTCATACCTTTGCATTGTCGCTGATGTCGCTCCAACAATCTTTGTGGAACACGTAATCACACTTCAGAATTTTCTTGAACAGTTCGCTTTGCCGTTCGTGGTAAAACGGTTCATAACCACACAGGCTGAAACAATACAACAACTAGTTGTCTCATTTGGAAACAATTAAGTGAGTTGCCTGTAATACCTTGGCAACGCGATATTCTGGATTTCCTTTAAAAGTCACGCGGTCATTAAGCAACCATTCTGACAAAACAGTTGTCATTTACACATGTATATAATTGTTCCATTGACAGATCCAGGTCACAATTCCATATAACAATCCACACAAGTAGGTCCCTTGAATGTTCAGGTATTTGTGGACACAGAGATTTCAATTACAACTTAGAAGGTCGCCAAAGTATAGGCTCTATGACTATATGTGTGTGCGTACACTGCACATATATTTGGTGACTCGGAAAATGCACATATTTTAAGCTAGACAGTTTGTGTACAACAGGCTCACCTTACTGATAAGACATCCTTTTTCTTTCCATATCCCCTGATTTTCCTTTATTAAAAAATGTGTGCTTCTTTTTGAACCAATTCGTGCATTCCTTTTATTTACTTAACATAGCGCAAGTCTGCTTTTGAGTGATAGAGAACCGTGCCATAAACTGGAGCCAGATTGGAATCAACTTGCGCACAGTAGACAAGAACAACGACCCATGTAGTTGTCTTATTGAAACTCACAGAATGTAGATAATGACGCCAACAGCCCAGATGTCGACAGCCTTGCCATAGCTTGTGCTCTTAAGTACTTCAGGCGCTACAAAACAAACATGTTTGTGACGTTTCCATGGTTTACCACTGCGATCTATAATTGCACTTCCGACAGACTGCGCTCAATAGCGGGATTCGTTTTATACGGAACCAGACTCTTAAACGTGATTTTAATTACTTTCCGGTCATCACTATTAAACACACGTGGCAATCAATTTGGAAGCTTAATCAAATAATGGTATGGATTATCTCTAAAATAAATAGTTCGTATGTGTAACTAAATTGAGCACAAATATGCTTAACGTAAATAAATTAATATGATAGATTCTTAACACAAAACAAATCAACACAAGAGACAACATGTAGAGCCTGTGTTGTAGAAACAAAGTATGGGTTGTGTTCAAAAGAACCGACTACGTTGTAAGATTCCTCGAACACCTGGTCATAAGATGGTTGGTCAATGTTTGCTAACTAGTATAGGTTACACATAATGCATTGTAAACTCGTGTAACCGTACAGCAAATGATAAGCAAAACGTCGATGTAATAGCGACTACAATATTTACGCAAATCATCATCATTTTATCAGCAGTGCTACTACCTTTATTCAAGTGTACAACACGTAAGAGACATACACGATTCAGGGTTGATAAGTACCTGTCTGACGAGTGACTAAGCAGAACTTTCAACATGTAACAGAGAAAATATGTTCCACTCTAACCCAATACACACACACACACACACACACACACACACACACACACACACACACACACACACACACACACACACACACACACACACACACACACACACACACACACACACACACACACACACACACACACACACACACACACACACACACACACACACACACACACACACACACACACACACACACACACACACACACACACACACACACACACACACACACACACACACACACACACACACACACACACACACACACACACACACACATACACACACACACACACACACACACACACACACACACACACACACACCACACACACACACACACACACACACACACACACACATGGCAGACGATAGCGCAAGACAGGCAGATTTTGGAAACGGCATATATAACGCAGATATCACGTAACAAGAACGGTGTCACTTACCGCAGTAGCCGGGTGTCCCACACACTGTCTGCAGAAGAACGTGGTTATTTGCGATCGTTGCCAGTCCAAAGTCGGCTGAGCATAAAGAGACACTTAGTAAGAAATGTGCGTTGTATTTGTAGCACTGTCTTTGTCATTATAATGGTGTTGCATAATAATTAGCAAAAATTATCAAAAACAATGATTTGCTTACACGAAATTACAGACAAAACATGCGTTAGAAATGTGACTAATTATGGAAAGTATCAAATTACAGTATGTATCTTCGCTGTATTTGTTCCAAACCACTGTTGACTTTTCCTTTCCATAAGGCAGAACGTTCTTGTCGTAAATGACAACCTACCATCAACATTTTAGTATAATTTGCGACCACCTTGACCATCATGTTGGTCAATGTTGTGGTGATTAAAACTTCCAAAATGATCTTGCACTGCCCTGAGTGAAACACCAATCAATTATTAACAGTTTCGTAATTACATAATTAGAGTAAATGCCACTGCTTCTGTCAAACTGGCATGCAAGTTGGAGATTTAAACAAGTCAGTAACAATATACCTATTTTTAGCATGGAGTTGTCACTTTCATCTTGGTAGAGCAAATTTTCAGGCTAGAAAGGAAAATGAATATAAATAGAAAGTAACACATTGGATTAGTACAGACGAAACAAGTATCACATTGTTAGAACTATGTTTTGACACAAAGATGAATTAAAAACAACAGAGTATACAATTATATGTAAAAGGGAAGAAAAATAAGTATATTGAAAATGTGATATTATGCGTGATGTGTACAGTTATTCCCCTCAACAAACCGTGATTTAATGTAAGGGAGAAGTGTGTGTGTAAAAAAAACGTGTTGTGACTTTGTTCTTCAAAGAATGGCTGTTGATAAGTCAACAAGAACTGTACCTGTACTGTATCTGTGATAATAGATAACATTAAAACACACAATAATATGCGTATTCAATTGACTAACACTCGGTTGCAAAGATAGTCTCCCACACAGACAATAGCTGTATTATATGAAAACACACAGTGAACTTTTCGTGACATGTGAGGTGACAGATTAGTGGCTTCCCTGTGTGGTATTAGAGGATTAGCATGTGTACAAGTAAGTAGGTGATCATGCTGATCACTCATTGATCCAGTCAAGTAATATGTGAGCCACCTATTGTGCAACTGAGAGTACAACTAGTGGTATAGTACTTTTAGTTCACACACAGATTACAATGACGTGTGGCAAGCTGACCTCTGAGAATTTGAGCATAGGAAAACAGATTGTCAAATTCCAGCTAAAACAATACATCTGTGGACAGGTAATTGTGTGCACAATTATGATTACTTTCTAGAGAATTGTAACTGCAATCATAACCTTGACTTTGAAAACAAATGTTGACTGATGATATTATCCAACACTCATACAATGCTTTATCAAATTGTAATATCACTGTACCTGACAACACAACCCTGTCAGAGGCAGCTGTATTGGCATTGCCCAAATTGTGAATAAGTACATTATTAAAGCAGCATGTTAGTTGTTCCACTCACAATAATTACCTTTAAGTCTCGATGAACAATGTCTTTGTCGTGGAGATACTAAAAATAACAACATAAGGTACTTTTTGCAATGTGTACGATAACGTTACATTTAATATTGTATTTAAGTTCTATCAACATATCACAACAACACCAGAAATATAGTTCATCATCTTGGAATTTTTTTTTTGTCAAATGGACCACTATCTGTACAACTGTAAACAAAGTAAATCGTTCAACTATATTCTTCTTCAATCATTCAAACCTTAGTTTAAACATTAATTAACAAATATGTATACACACAATAACTCAGACTAAATAAATTTATATTGGATAAACAAATATGGATGTTGTAATTGAAATTGCATAACAGGGGACCCACCTCTGCTCTTTACTAATTAATGCCACAGGACATTTTACTTACTTTTGGCTTGAGTCTCAGCACACAGTATATTTGACAGTTTGCAGTAATCAAGATATAATGTATGTAGTACAAAATATATTATGTTTCTTTTGTAAATCAAGATCCATTATTTGCTGTAAATGAGACAGGCCGATGTTAAGACATAATATCTTCAAGACTGCGTATAGCCATGGATCAAACTGATGGCAGTGCATAGGTAACATGGTGACACTAATCGCTGCATGTCCATTCTCTCTGTTCAGTTGACATGTGTACCATACCTTGAGTCCTTCCAGTATCTGACGCACACAGAAAGCAGCATCTTTCTCGCTGTAGCTTCCTATGGTGACAATTCTGTAACATGTGCTCTGGATTTCAAGTCAAATATATACACATACAATTAAGTCTTACAATCATGAACCACAGTAAAAGTGTTTCACATGGCTTACAAATATGATATCATAAATAAAATAAATCAGAAGCAAATCAATATTAGTCATTAACACATTCATTAACATTAATTAAATTAAAACGTTTCCATATTGTCAAATTTCTACCGATTGGAAGTTCTAAGTATGTAATTTAGAGTGACCATGACTGTCCTGAACTGAACCAAATTAATACAGATAATTGACAGCAAGATGTGCCAACAAACTACATTCAGTTCACAAGTTCACTATTATCAATAGTTTTATTATTATATTGGCTTGTATCAACATTTGGCATTGTTTCAAGTGTGTGTTCCATGTTCAAAGAGTAATCATATTCATAACATCATGTTGGGTAGAATGAGACTATGTACATAAACATGTATACATAAGTGCAATACAGTTATGCCTCTATTCATTTGCCATTGAATAACTTGTGCAAGCTGGCACATGCACACACTTGCACAGCATATAATTATGACTGTCTTCAGTAGTCCGAGTCCTCGCAGATACGTTGTTGTTCTCCTCTTGTTTCCCTGTCTGT
The DNA here is from genome assembly GCA_963995525.1 of Escarpia spicata. Taxonomy (NCBI): domain Eukaryota; kingdom Metazoa; phylum Annelida; class Polychaeta; order Sabellida; family Siboglinidae; genus Escarpia; species Escarpia spicata. The sequence goes on along the minus strand of OZ023216.1, from coordinate 31,602,851 downwards.
CCTGGGTGAGGCTGGCCTCAGTACTCGTCCTCGATTTCTTTTGTCTTTTCTTTTTCTTCCCACTCACTGTTCTTGTCTCTTGTTCAATTGTCTCCACCCCCCTCTATATTTTGCTCTCATTCTCCCAATCCCTCAAAAATCTTTCTCTACACAATTCTCCCAATGCAGTCTATGTCATCCTTATCTTCTTTTCCCTTCCACTCGTTGGGTATCTACTTTCTTTACCAACCATTCTTCTTCCATTCACTCCATATGTTCAGCCCACTTTAGGCAACTCCTCTACTTCCTTTACACCAACCTTCTCTGTCAACTCCTCCATTCTTCGCTTGTCATTTCTCTTCACTCCAACAATTCTTCTGACCCAGCTGTGTTCACACACCTAAATCCTCTCCTGTTGTTTTTCGGTCATTGCCCTAGTTTAGATTATGAAGCTCCAAATAAATAAGTGAAATTTTTTTTTTAATGTCAACCAAAAAATTAATTAAAATATTCAACATAATCATGAAATACTTACAATCCTACTTAGTGTTACTACCTTGGCTTGCTCACCTTTCAAATAGTTCTCCCCCAGTCACTAATTCAAGAACAATATGCACTTGGCTTTCTGTTTCAAAGACCTCTTTCATCCGAATCTACGATGAACAACGTGTTATATTTGGGTGTCATACAACATGCGGAGATAGTAATCATTATATTGATGTTAGTACGCAAATATACCATGTCACACTGCCAAGTGTAAACAGCTCTAAATGTGTATATATAATTCATGACACATCATGGGTGCTAATCACTGATCAATGGTGGCCATCATTACATTATAATGGATTGACCAACTGTACAGTGTACTTGTGTGGGTGCACACATGGTGTTGGTCATTATGGTGATGGTGGTGGTGCATGAACATGTGTGCATGCGTGCGTGCGTGCATGTGTGCGTGCGTGTGTGTGAGTTTGTGTGTGTGTCTGTGTGTGTGTTTGTTTGTGCATGAGTGTCTGTGTGTCTGTGTGCATGCATGTTTGTGCATGTGCATGCATGCTTGCGTGTGTCAGTGAATGTGTGTGAGTTTGTAAGTTCTAAAACTGATAATAGAGTACTTTTCCAATGTGAAGAAAAGACAATAAATTAATAAATAAACATACAGTATAACATCATTAAATCAGTGTTGGGTGGAAACACAGAGTTACCCATGTATTTAAGCTAAGCCATCATGATGAATCACCCTCGAGGTTATACAGTCATGATGAGCAGTCATGTTATTAAACTTGGAGTGAAGGAAGTCGTATTGTACAGTTATTATGCATTATTGTCTAGGAAAATACCATCACTGGTGTACACAATAAAACTAATACACATATTTTTGTTAGTCACATTTTTGTAGATCTTGTCTTGTCTTGTCTAAATATATAAAACTTACCACATTTGTGTGGTTGAGATTCAGCAATGTTCCAATCTCAGCAAGTGCAAACGACGTGCTGGTTTGCTGCTGTAAATGACATGCAATGTTTAAATGTTATGATAATAACAGACAATAGATATACAAATATATAGTATACATGTTCATAAATGTGTACAAATATTTTAGGCAAAACTATATGTGAAAGCTAAACCTTTTCTGATGATGATTTAGGGGTCTAATTAGAGACATTTCAATACAATTGTTTAAGTTTCTGTATTATTTATAATTACAGCTGTATATATATATATATATATATATGATATATATGATATATATATACATATACACATATTTATGTATATATATACATGGATACATCATACAAAGTATACATACCATGTATATTATTTAATTATAACTAATATTCTCATTAACAAGATAATACTATATTTCATTTAATTGGCAAAAATAAGTAGATATCTCTTGAAAATTGTAAATAATGAAGTTAGCTATAGTGCTGTACACAGCCATCAATGAAGTCCTCAGTTGTAACAGGACAGTACGTTAGTGAGGACAGGATGTTTGTGAGGACAGTACGTTAGTGAGGACAGGATGTTAGTGAGGACAGTACGTTAGTGAGGACAGGATGTTAGTGAGGACAGTACGTTAGTGAAGACAGGATGTTAGTGAGGACAGTACGTTAGTGAGGACAGGATGTTAGTGAGGACAGTACGTTAGTGAAGACAGGATGTTAGTGAGGACAGTACGTTAGTGAAGACAGGATGTTAGTGAGGACAGGATGTTAGTGAGGACAGGATGTTAGTGAGGACAGTACGTTAGTGAAGACAGGATGTTAGTGAGGACAGGATGTTAGTGAGGACAGGATGTTAGTGAGGACAGTACGTTAGTGAGGACAGTATGTTAGTGAGGACAGTACGTTAGTGAGGACAGTACGTTAGTGAGGACAGTACGTTAGTGAGGACAGGATGTTAGTGAGGACAGGATGTTAGTGAGGACAGTACGTTAGTGAGGACAGTACGTTAGTGAGGACAGGATGTTAGTGAGGACAGTACGTTAGTGAGGACAGTACGTTAGTGAGGACAGGATGTTAGTGAGGACAGTACGTTAGTGAGGACAGTACGTTAGTGAGGACAGTACGTTAGTGAGGACAGGACGTTAGTGAGGACAGTACGTTAGTGAGGACAGGATGTTAGTGAGGACAGTATGTTAGTGAGGACAGTATGTTAGTGAGGACAGGATGTTAGTGAGGACAGTATGTTAGTGAGGACAGTACGTTAGTGAGGACAGTACGTTAGTGAGGACAGTACGTTAGTGAGGACAGTACGTTAGTGAGGACAGTATGTTAGTGAGGACAGTACGTTAGTGAGGACAGGATGTGGTAGGATTTATACACTTGAAGAAAGCATATGACATCAAACAAAGAGAGATTACAATGATGACATTAGGATGGTCGGGGTCTCTGAGACAGAGGTCAGGATGGTGGAAGAAATGATGGGCAGAATGGTGTGTGGTCCGGGAGTTTCAGAAGAGTTCAAAATGAATGTTGACTTGATACAGGGGAGTGAACTACCCCCACTGTTGTTTATCGCAGTGGTGGAACTGATAAGCAGAAAGACTGGTACAGGGGATATTCTCTGGAAGCTACTGTACAAAGATGATCTGGCAGTGGTAGTGGATGGGGAAGCAGATCTCCAAGAACAACTGACATAGTGGAAGGATATGTTCAGCAGACATGGACTGAAAGTAAGTCTGGAGAAGTATTTTATGGCATCAAAACAAAGAGCTGGAAATACACCTGGAGGGGAAGGAAATAAAACCAACAGACAGCTTTGTATACCTGGGTGGAGCGATATGCAGCAATGGCAACTCAGATACCAACTTCGCAGGAGAATAATGGCAGGGGCAAAAGCTTGAAAATGAGTCAAATGTGTGATGGCAGACAGACAGATATCACATGGGGTAAAAGGAGAGGTGCTCTGCTCATATGTGATACCAGCATACCTGTATGGTACCACAGACTGGCAATCACAGAAAAACAAAAGGAGAGGATATAGGTTTGCGAAACCACACGGGTCAGAAGAAATGTGAGAATAAAAAGAAATGAAAAGTGAAGAATGGAAGAGCTGAGAGAGGAAGCTGTCATAAAAGAAAGTTTAAAAAAAGAAGCTGGTGCAGAGTTGATTAAAGTGAACTGGACATATGGAGTGAATGGGATTAGAAGCCCAGAGAGTGGAGGAGAAACAGAGGCATGGACAACCTTAACTGTGATGGGAGGACTGTGTAAAGAGAGTCTTGGAAGGACTGGGAGAGGAGTGGAGAACAAAACTGAAAGATAGAGGGGAATGGAAACGGTTGGTGGAGAGAGCCGAACAAATTAAACAGAAACCAAGGATCAGAATTGAAGCCACAAGTACATACATTAGTTTGAGTATATTTTGTGTTTCTTTGCAGAAATAACATAATTTTAGACATGTGCATCTGAATGTGCATACTTTGAATGAATACACGAGTGCATATCTAAAGTTATGTATATATAGATCTATATGGATGTGATCACATAATGACATGGCCTGCCTTCACACAACACACACACACACACTCACACACACACACACACACACACACACACACACACACACACACACACACACACACACACACACACACACACACACACACACACACACACACACACACACGAACAAACACACACACCACACACATGAACAAACACACACACACATGCACGCATGCACGCACACACACACACGAACAAACACACACCACACACATGAACAAACACACACATGTACAACACACAACTGACACAGCATACATGATACACACACTGCACACACAGCTCAGCATACACACATGTACATAGAACAAACAACATACCGGTACAACACAACTCACATAATTCACACATTGTACACAATGCACATGGGGTAAGACCACATTTAGATTTTACATTGGCAGCCATTATAATGTTTCCTTCATTTCCTAAAAAATGTGTCATCTAATTTTAAGAAAATTTCACAGCATATTTACCTTCCATTGTCAAGTGCTATGGAAAACTCATGAAATTCTCATACCTCTTTTTTCCTAAAAATCCACCCAAACCTGACACCCCTCAATTTTGTCCCAATCTGGTGACGGATTTTAAAATATTGGTGCATTCTACAAAATGGCCACCGTGCGAATACATGGGTGACTAGCGTATATTTATTGCTACCTCGTGAAAGATCTAATGCAGTAGTATATTCGGTATTCACTGAACTAACATGTAACAAGTGCTCGAAAAAATTCACACATCACACCAAAACGGTATTTTCAAGGGCAGGCGAATCCTTAATGAGGTCTTACCCCACATGCTTACACACACCCTGCTCACACCATTACCACACACGCATTACACACATGCACGCACGCACGCACGCACGCACGCGATCACACACACAAACACACAAAATACACGACACACGCACACACACACACACACACACACACACACACACACACACACACACACACACACACACACACACACACACACACACACACACACACACACACACACACACACACACACACACACACACACACCACCCACACACACACACACACACACACACAAAGAAACACGCGCGCACACACACTATAATAATTGTATATGTCATGTCATAATACAAACATGTGACCTGCCTTTTTCTCCATTATTTTGACCGCCCATCTCGTATTTGAGCCTCGCTGTCTGCACTCGTATACTTTGCACGTGCTACCTCTGTCAACAGACAATCGGTCGACGTTATATCGGCACCTCGAGCATGTTCAAACTGACACCATAAACGATATGTTTATGATAATATAATAGACAATGTACAGCTGTAGTACAATAATACATTATTGTAGTAAGGGACAAACTGCGATCACACGTATCCTTCGTTATACACGTGTATGCCATATATTGTTTTATCCATAATTGTATTGCATGATCCCTTCAAAAAGTATCCGCAATTGCATTAATAATAATGTTACATTTTGTCATATATAATATTATGCGACTGTTTATTCTGGCAGTTTGCCAGTTATGATTTATGGTTATACTCACTCTCCGAGAAGTCGGCCGCGTATATACGTGGAGTCGAACTGCTTGACTTTCTCGCTCTCAGCAACCCAGTACACATTTGTAGGAACCGACATTTTTTCGTAATCCGCTTCTTCAGAACATTTGACGTCGCGGTGGTAAACAACCCGCGGTTTGACACTGCGTGTTGTCGGCTGCTAGGCAATCGACACGCTTGGACACGCGCGGCTGGTTCCGCGTGTTCTCGAAGCCTGTCGTCCTTTGGGGGAATCCCCTAAAAGCAAACAATATGCCGCGACACCTGGCGAATATGTTTGAAACAATTGCATGGTGCGACATCTACCGTATAACTCGAATGTGATAATTTGTGATGTCGACTGTCAGTGTCAGTGTCAAGTCACAGTGAGTTAGTGTCTTATGTTTTCGGTTTCAACATAATGTTTGGTACGCGGCATGCACGCGTAGGGTCTGTTGTTCTCTCAGTCAGACAACAATGCACATATGTCAATACATTGTTTATTGATCAATGTTTAGCGTTGTATATTTGACTGTCTCTTATCATCGTCCAACTTCCCAATCCAAGACCAAGTCCAACTTCCAAATCGAAGTGAAGACGAGGCACGATCAAGTCAGTCAATTCTAAACTTCTTCTACCGGTATACCGCCTACCATAAACTTGCTGAGGGTACAGGCGGTGGTCTGACAGACGAACAGGAACTAGGCATATACATGTACAGAGTGCAATTAAAAAATGAACACAAATAATGTAAATAAACAGAAATGCGTGCACAAGTGAGACTTCGTCTCTACTCTACTCTAGTGACTAGTCTCTAGAAGACTAGACCATCCTCGCGCGCCAGTGGTCGCTGCTGCTGATTACGTCAGTCCCAGCCAGCAGTACCCCTGGCTGATCGCTTTGCGAAACTCAGAATTTAAGCTCAGCCTATCAAATCGCTCACTAGATCAGTAGATCTACTCAGGTCAGGTGGTCATAATAAAACTAATTTCATCCAACAGTGGCTGATGTCACATGCAATGTTTAGGAAGTAGAAGCAATTATTCGAATACACAATACCGCTAAGCTGCTCGTGCTAATGAGCGAACGGGTCATTTTATAGTGAGATTCCCAGAAGTCGTTTATCCGTTTTCAAATTGGGGCGGGTATTTGCGCTGTTCTCACGGGTTATGCAGTCGCGACTGGCGAAGTCAATTACTAGTTTGACTCAGCTAACTTCCGCACTTCGCGTAGGGGATCAGCCAGGGCTAGTTTTGTATGGCAAACAGCCCTGGCTTGCGAGGATGCTCTAGACTAGTCTAGAATTGTGGATACTTCAATGTCTGGAATACTGGATGTTATTCTGCAATGCATCCCAGTCTGTTTACACTAACGATACGTTGAGGGAAGGAATTCCATAATCGAATGGTAATCTGGAAAAAAGAATATAAAATTAATGGTAATTACATCTGGAGTGAGTACTATCTTATGCTACAGAATTCCGTTGCCATAAATGTCTAGTGACAACATTTATAGGAACAAGGTCAATGTATTGATTTGCTGGTATCCCGACTAGACCATGATAACCATATACTATCTTATTCATCATGCATAGTTAAGTGTCTATTCTACTAGGGCCCTCCATCCTAATGTTTGAAGCAGGCCTGTCACACTAGAGGAATTGTGGAGGTGATGCAGAGCATATCGGGCTGCACGCACAGGCCAGGGGACTGTTTTAGTCAGACATTGAGCTCATCAAGAAAATATCCATCATTAAACAGAATCCATGTTGGTGATATATTTCTTTCTACTAACTACGCCTGCTTCCCGAACATTACATGTGATATCACCCACGATTGGCCCACAAGGCAGAGTGCCAGTACTCCTGTAATCAGCACTGCACCCAAGCACATGAGGATGACACTAAAAATATTACCTGTAATAATGTGCAGTAATTACAGGTGAGAATAACAATGGATGCGAAGGAATTGAAAGCAACACTAAAGTTGGCAAGAGACGCCATTCGAGCTAAAGAATACAAAGAGACATTGAAACACTGCAAGGTTTGTTTGCACCAGTATACTGTCTGATCCGTGAGTCACTTACAGTAATCCAAACATGCCGTTTTTTACAAATATCAAAAAAAAATTGTGCTACATAGTGAACATAGACTCATATTCGAACTCTGTATCACTTATTTTATTCAATTCAAGCAATTAAATGGTGAACAAAATATGTTTGGCAAAATACTTAACAAATAAAGACCGCAATATGAAATTGAACAAAAACACTTTCCATGACGCGAGTTGGAATAGCAAGAGACATACAGCAACGTAGGGTCAAAGTGATCATTCATCACAGACCTCGGGTTGGTTGCAATCAAATCCCGTAGCCCTATCAATACACTTAAACCAATTTCTTATGGCAATTCTTATTCCACTTTGTTGAAAGTTTGTTCAGTTAGTCACATGAGCTGATTCCAGTTTTGGAACTGGTCTTCAATTGTTTTATTTTGTAACTTCCAAATCTGTTGAAAGCAATGAGTTTTTGGCAATCCATGGTCAAGCATGGATGACGCAGGTGTTTTGATTAACAGACCAATCTTGAGGTGTTCACTCCCATTACATGGCTACATAATTCTTTTATTATTGATTCCCATAAGCAATCCCACATGTCCTTATAGCATTTATGTTTCTAAAATCAGAATCCACCTTTGATTTCAATTCTGGAATTATACCCCTTCAATGTCACTTCTGGAATCATGATTGTTTTCAACTCTGATTCTAAAATAAGATTTTGGTTCCAGAAACAGAATCGCCCCAGGTGACCCATCAAGTATATAGACCATAAAACATTGATTAATTTGCTTCTAAATTTCCTCAGGGTATTCTGAAGTATGACAAGAGCAACTACAATGCGCTGGTGTTTGTTGGTGTGGCGGCGGAGGGATTGGAGCAACCGGAGCAAGCTATTGCAGCATACAGGAAGGCCTCAGACATTGCTCCAGAGCAGCTCCTCGCCTGGCAGGTCAGTAGCCTCTTAACCCTTTTACACCCTGTTTTGATTAAATGTGCTATGAATTCCCGTAGTGGTCACACACAATCACTAAGATACTATGGATGCACCTGCTTAACTTCTTTCTACTTTGTTTCCTAACATTGCAAGTTAATTGAATTCTGCATAAGATGGGTCTAATTATAATATGCTAATCACATCTAAATTATATGTGCGAAACGCGATACTCTGTGTCTTTGTGGGTTTACGTAGAATGCTGTGTGTAAGTCTGCAAACTCTTTGTCACTTGATATTTTCAAAAAGCCCTATTCAAAAACTTCCAATACAAAACCATATGTGACAAATATCCCTGGTGCATAGGAGATACACTAAAGGTGTAATAATCGAATGATACATATCGCATACTTATCCAGAAGATGACGCCACCTCCGTGTGTTGTCAAAGTTGTCAGATGAATATGGGTGGTTGGGGAAGTGGGCAAACTGGAGGTTTGTGGCCCTTTGGGGTCTAAAGAATTAACAGTTAAATGGCTCCTTAACGTGGGTGGAAATAAAGTTACAGAACAACATGTTAAAAAATACACAATTTTGGCTAGGAAAAGTCACGGTCAACGCTACAAAAATACAATAATGTTTTGTTTGAAGACAAATATTCCAAATCAACTCTGCCACAGTATTGCACTTTTCAACAGATATTTTACCATAATAAAGTTTGATAATTCGGATGAATATTCTAAAAAAATTATACTACAATCTTGTATATTTTCTCTGATAATAGAGATCAAGTGAGATTCTTTTATAAGTGGCTGTTGTGATGTGTCAATATATAGTTTGATTTGTATACATGTATTTAGTATTTGCATTTATATTAATAACACAAAGAACCGGTAGTTCAAGTTGTGATTTTTCCATTGGACCTTTCCTGTTACTTTATTTATCTTTGTTTAGGTATGGGGCATACATAATTTTTGTTACCTGCCAAATTTTCTTATTCCAACTTTCTTTATTCGCCTTCAGAATGTGGCTATGATGATTTCACTTGAAAGTAGTTTTCTACAAAGTTCTTTCCCATGCATACTATAATAAAATAGACACCATGGCATTTGATTGTGCACAATATTTATACTTTATAGGGGTACATGAACTTATAACGTTTACTAAATGTACTTTATGCGCACAGCAGCAAGGAGAGCCCAAGACAGAGGGGTCAGACGAGATCTTGTGCGAGCATTATGTGCCACACGGCAGGAAGAGAATATATTGTAGAAGGTACTTTATTGTGCTCAGTACTATTTATAGACGTACATGAACTTATAATTGTATGCACTGTTTTAGGGCCTGTGCAGTTTCTATGAGAAGGCAGCCAAGGAAGCATATAGGGCAGACCTGGCCCAGGTGTATGAAAAACTCATGCAGTTGTGTTCAGAGTAAGTAACATGGTCACGATTAGAACATGTAGTTGTATGAAATGGATGTCTTAAAGGGCATATCCTGGTCATTTTAATTGTAAAATCATGTTATATGTCGCTCTCTTCCTTCTCCCTGTAGACTGGGAGGAGGCTGGTCTTGACTGATCTGTGATTTTTGTTATTTTCCTTTTCCCACCACAGATCACTCCTATATCCACTCCCCCATCTCTCATTTCCTCTCCCAGTTGTCTCATTTCTCTACACAGTCCTTCCATCTCAGTCACGGTCTTCCTCTTCTCCTGCACCCCTCCAACTTGAGGGTATCCACTCTCTCTGTTAGCTTGCCCATACCCTTCGTTCCATGTTTTCAGGGTAGGGTACGGTTTGTGTGCCTTCATAATGACAGGCTGCTGTCTCTATGCTAACTTATACACAACTCCACTTACTCCAGTATTAGGGATGACTGACTTCCAGGGGGGATCATGACAGATTGGCCCAGGTTGTGGATAGTTGGGATCTAAAAGGTTAAAAATCCTGATATTTTACTAAAATTACCTTGTTTAGGTATTGTTATTTGACGTTATATGTGACATATTTGACTTTACATTCCTGTCTAAACCATAGCCACTGAACTAGATGGCTTTTCCTTTTTCAGAGATAACAACAAGAAATTTGATATCGGTTTGAAGTTAGCACAGCTGTATGGCCTGCTTGGAGCAGTTGATAAGGTACTGCCGATACTTTGTAGGGTCATATAGATTAATGACCGTTTCAATAACTTCTTAGTGTGTTATTAATTGCATATTAATTCAATGTTATTATTCTTGAGTTTGCCAATAGCAATTTATGTCATATCTTGTTAATGTAATGCTAACAATATTCAAAGTGTTACTTAAATGTTGATGCACATAAGACCAGATATGATAACATTAACAATTTCCTTTAATGTGTATGTATCACTTGTCAGATGGACATGAAAACCTGTGTATAGCAAACATTCTTGGAGCTCAGAAAGATGTCCACAGTAGACAGGTGTTGGTAATCGTTAGATGCACTTTGTGGAGAGGGACTGTTATTAGCAAGTGTCTGTTATAGCAGGTGTTAGCGTGTGTATTCCATCTTCCTCCAGGCCGTGGAGTTATACAGTGCCCTGAGACATATCACAGATGATGACCAGCAAAAACAACTGCTGGTCGAGAGACGATTAGTGAAGCTGTTAGAGCACCAGGTGGCAGCACTGTTCCATCAACAGGTGAGTGTTGCATCTTTCTAGATGTTTAAGTTTCTGTGACAAATGAATTTGTTGTACCAAAGACCATTTAAATATATTAATAATTATAATGTATGATTTTGTATTGATCTTATTATTATTGCAGTATTGATGGTATTAGCATTTTTCTATTTCACATATTTAAAAATAAATTTTTCTTAATGTAGTTTACATGGAAATATTTATTTAAAACAATTTATACCTGTGGAGATTTTACAACGTATTAAATTATTATTTGTTATCATTTAAAACTACAAAGTGTTACATCAATTAATGTGTACACACCCGTGAATGGGGCAGCAGCCCTGGATTTGATGGTGTCAAAATAAAGTTATATTATTATTGTTTTGTCTAGTGCTGGTATCTGTCTTGACAAGGTGTTCACGGCATTTATCCTTTAGCAGTGCAAGTGTTCTGGCAGTTAATGCAGTGACCATGTAGGTCGAGACTATTTGCTTAGTGAGATAATGATAAATTTGTTCTATTCTCCTGTGTGGGATTCATACTTTGCCTGGCAGACACCAGGTAGAAAAGACCGGCATCCTTTGATGTCTTCCAAAAGACATTGTAAGTGTGGTGTGAATGTAATTGCCCAGCTTTCAAAATGGCTGTAAGTGTACCAGAACTTGTCTGTTGTGGGAGAGACATCCTCGCGTGCCAGGGGTTGCTGCTACTGATTACATCAGTGCCAGCCAGCAGTACCCCCTGGCTGATCACTTTGCGAAACTCTAAATTTAAGCTCAGACTATGAAATCGCTCACTAGATCAGTAGATCTAGGCAGGTCAGGTGGTCATAATAAGACAAATTTCAACCAACCGTGGCTCATGTTACATGCAATGTTTAGGAAGTAGAAGCAATTATTCAAATACACAATACCACTCAGCTGCTCGGGTCATTGTACATATATATTGGGATTCCCAGAAGTTGTTTATCCGTCTTCAAATTGGGGCAGGTATTTGCGCTGTTCTCACGGGTGACGCAGTCGCGACTGGTGATGTCAATTACTAGTTTGACTCGGCTAACTTCCGTACTTCGCGTAGGGGATCAGCCAGGGCTAGTTTTGCATGGCAAACAGCCCTGGCTTGCGCGGATGCGCAGAGAGCGCAGAGATACTGTGCCCCCATTTGTAACCACAAACATTTCACCGTATTTCCCATGAGCAGTTGAATACTGACCCTGGTCATGTGTATGTGCACTTACACATGTGTTAACACATTATCGCTACCACACATGCATGCATACATAGTACATACACACACACTCGCACGCATGCACGCACGCACACACAACCCAATATGTCCTCCTGTTCCAGCTGCTGTCCTCCTACCAGGCAGTCATTGGTATGTCTGAGGACTGTGCTGAAGTTGAGACCTCCTACTGTAGTCTCATCAAGTCACTTGCAGCCGTAAGCACATTTATTTCATCTCGTTACCTGCCGATTGACCTAATCATCATGTGACCTGTTGCCTAGCAACATATATGTCAAGCCATAAAATGGATGCTGAACATGTGGAGCGTTCAGACATTCCATTGTATATTCTATCAAAACAATTTCTCCAAAGGTTTTTCTTTATGACATAAACAAAAAGCAAAGTTTTTAAAATGTATGCGGGAATGTTTGATCTCACAGATGTCATACCGGCCTAGTAATGTAATACATGCATATCACTGTTATCAACATTGTTAGCAAGGTTTGATGGAGGTCATGTGCATAATTTTGAGCTACCTAGTAATCAGTAATCATTATTGAACAAACTACAGTTTGCAAATATGTATACAGAATGTTGATAACCTATATTATTCATGCTTTGTGTTGGTTTTTGTACACATGTTCTAGTGTATTTAATGCCTAATCAGAACACATGAACACGCACGCACGCACGCACGCTCGCACGCACGCACGCACGCACGCACACACACACACACACTGTATATGATGATGTATCCACACACATCACATCACCATTATCAACATCATCATTAAATGACACTGACATCTATTGTGTCGTTGATGCCAGGCCGGTGATTCGGAGGCAGAGGTCTGTGCGCTGTGTGAGAAGATGACTGCCCAGTTTCCGTCTGTCGCCTTCCCACTAGAGGTCACTTGTCAGATGTTTCTCGACCGCTCCATCATTGGTTTGTACCCAACTAATTGGCTGTCCACAGGAATTGAAACATGGTCACTGAAGGTTGCAGCTCCCACTTTCTCTCAGCAGTTGTCTGTAGTGGGAGGTTAGGGGAAGGTGATGGTTTGTCCAACTCAATATGTGATCTGGGCATTAAGTCACACGGGTCTATTTTGGACACAAACCAGAAATAGCTGTCCCGGTCATTTCCCATCAATGTTGTGATTTTGGTAGAAATGCGTACATTGTAATCTCATCTTTCAATGGCCAGTTTATTTTTTTATTTTTTTAGAATCCAAAACTCATAAAATACAGGCATTTACACGAGCACATAGATTAAAAACCAGCAGACAATATGAGCTAAAACAAAAAACTACTGAATGAACTACTTCAACAAATGAGGTATCTGTTTAAAGCTCATGGTCTGTGGAATCCAAAAAGGTACAGAACTCAATTTCACAATTTTGCGACTTATTACCCACTCTGCCGAGACAGGTCACATATGCCGTCTGGTGTCACTCCACGCATGCATTTCCAGTATCAACATTGCAGTGCACAAATAGCAACTGGTTATGATTTTAGCGGATGTATATCAGTGTATACAGGGGTACGTGCGTGTGCACATGTGTTCATGCATGTCTATGCATGTCTTCCCTTAACTCTGAAGTACCACACTGGTCAGTCATGGCTTAGCCAGTCAGGTATGACTTGGACGGCAACACTGACTATTGTCCTACATGTAATGAAATTAAATTTTTTGTAACACCAATACCTGTCGTTAAATAATTCAGGGCTGATCTAGGTTTATTGTAATTGCAAGCTAAAGTTCAGTTGTATTCATGGGAATCAATGTCAGCCAGCTACCAGTAAGCACTCTGTTCTAATATATTTGTTTACATATAAATGTTTTAATTAATCTGTAGATTACATGCAAGAGCCTGTAGTGCAGCAGTTAGAATGGTAAACTATCAATTAACCATCCTATTAATTTTCTTGGTGTCGTTTTGAAGCTGGGGTAGTTTTGTTCTCCCCACATTGCCCTAGTTCACCAAGCACTGAACGGGTAATGGTGGATATATGTGTGTGTATACATATGTGTGCATACAGTGTTTTCATGCAGTAGTTGCTGTGTGGCTGAACACTTCCCAGCAGAGTCAAGTTAGTGTTGGATTGATCAAGTCTGGGATGAAGTGTAAAGCACTCTGATCAATCAGTGTGATACAACGCTATATAAAAACTTATGTTGTGTTGTGTTCGAGGGATGCGTTGAGATGTGATTGTTTCAGGGAGCACTCGGACCAGAGAAGACATGGACGTTGTCACTTCTCAACTGGGGAAAGTGAACCCTGAATCCCCCCTCCCCAGACTAGTGGAGGGATACTGGGCCCTCGACAGCAAGGAATACTTGCGAGCAAGAAACCTTCTCTCTCAAGGTGAGTTGTGTTTTATGTGTTTAAAACATACATTTTGTTAAATAAAGCATTTTTAGTACCTGTGAACATATTTCCAGTGTACAATTAAAAATAAATTTAAATCAGGTTAATGGTTCAATATACAGCTGACACTGGAACTGTCCATATCTTATTCACAGTGTATATTCTTGAACATTCCTTAGGATAGTTAATTTCACTTGATACAGTTCATTTTTATTTGTCTCCAAAAATAATTTTTTCTCTAGAGATTTTTGCCCATCCTCACAAGATGGTTTCCATATCCTGGTCTGGTGATGTCATCACATATAGGCAGAACTTGAAGAATAACAGATGCAGGCAGGTGAGATGAAAAGAACTACAAACTTCCATACATATAAGATGATGCTATCCAACTGGGATGTCAGTTGTACTGATGGCATCATCACGGAAAGAACAGCAAACATCTTAAAGGTTTCAGGGGGAAACTAGAGAAACACCATTTCTGAAATTTTGCATATACAGGGACGAAACATGTTGAATTTAAGCCACTATAATATATAATTTATGCCAAAATGCAACAAATTCACATTAAGGCCACACCAATTTGATTGTTAGGAGTACAGATTTTTTAAACATTTTTGTTAGGGAGGAGGGGGGAATAAAATTAAAAGGTGTTTGTGTAAGTACATGAATTATCATATGAGCCATACATATTGCTAAAAGAATTATTTAGCCTTGTATCAACAATTACTAGACATATACTTTTATGAAAGTTTAATAAAAGTTGAAGACTATTAGAATTTAGAATAACAAGTACTGATAAGAAGACTTGGAAGCAACATTACAGCCATAAACATGTAGATTAGGATATATCTTGCTGTTATAATATTAATTTGACTGGCATAATTAGGATTTGATGGTCATCCCTTCAAATATAACTACACTATTCTATTCCGAAGTAATGCAATGCGATGCTGACTATGCAAGTATTGAAGAGAGTGTCTACAACCCGTTTTCCCAGCGTGTCAACTTGATGGGCCAAAATTCAATGTTCAGATTTGTGCATGTAGACCGAATGAGTAGCGTGTTACACGTGCGCACATAACTGGTTTCGCATGTGTTGCACGTTGGCAGTTTATTTTCTTTATTGCTAGTTTGCATCGTGTCTAAGATGTCAGCCTTCGGTTTGCCTTTTCGCTTCATTTCAGTGGCACTAACATTGTCATCATTCAAGAAAATAAATGTGTTAAACATTGAATTGCTCACTTAACATCTGCAAGGACACTCGCTGTCATTTCAACAACAATCCGCGCATTCGACGCCAACACATACTTTCGATATCAGAGTGGCGTCGCTACAAACACAGGACGGGAAATGACATTGTTGATCGTGTCGGATAATTAAAATGTTGTTACCTCCTTTTAGGAAGCAACACCAAACTTAAATTTCTTGATACACAACCACCCTGCAGTGTCTGGTTCAGCCATGATTTAGATCAATTAATGACAAGTTGAACTATTGTGGATTCATTGGATCGTAGACCGAAGATGCTCAACAACCAATGAAACAATATTTAACATACAGTGTTCGGTATGGTGCGTATATGCTCGATGAATCGATACAAAATCGTTGGTTCGGCATTTCGATCAAAAATAAAAGTTCAAAATTGCAATTTGATTTTTCCGTTTTATTAAAAACAACGTCGGTGGGTCCGTAATCCGAATAATAAAATTGGTGTCGCCTAACCGATGTGCATAAAAGAGTATTTGTTTTAAAAACATGATAAACACCACCATCTGTTTGACTGAAAACGCAATATATCCATTTCAGCCGATGAGCACCGCCTTACCACACTTCCAACTATGAACCGCACATCTGTCTGGATATATTGTGTTTTGTCAAACGAAAAGACATGGATATGTCGCGGTTTCATAAAGGCCTACATAACACATTTGGTTTAACAAAAACTGTATAAAATTGTTATAATGTTGAATGACGCATGTTTCTTCCAGGTGCTGCGTCCCCCGTCAGTGGCCTTGTGTACCTGGCGCAGACTCAACTGGCCACCCACCAGTACTCCGCGGCCGCAGCCACTGTTGATACAGGTAGTCACACACCACTGTAGGCACCAACAATCTTGCATCTATATTACAAAACAAATGAGTTCTCTGTCTGTGAACCCGCATCTCCGTCAATTTTGCATGTATAGGGCTGAAATTATGCTTGTGATCTAGCGATCCTGTTGAGGTGGTTCGTATGTTTAGATTTAAAAAAATACCTCTAGGTGTGGGATCTGGGGGTGTCACAATTTTTAAATGGCACTGATCTCTGTCACTTTTGCACATATGGGGCTAAAATTATGTGTGCCATCCAATGAGTCCATTAGAGTGGTTCATACATTTTGAATTTTTTGAAATTTGTCCATTGGGTGGGGATCTTGAGAGTCGCCATTTAAAAATAGCACTTATCTCCATCAGTTTTGCATGTATGGGGCTGAAATTGTGTGTGTGTGGTCTAGCAGACCAATTGGGGCAGTTTGTAGATATCATTTTTTTAGGTTTAATGCAGGCGACTGCCTTTTTCACTAGGCAACGTCGGGTAACTCAGCTAGTTTTCCTCTATATTGATTGCAATTTCTATATTTAAAAATCCTATATTTTCCTTATCATGAAGAAGATTTCTTACAGTTGACCTATCTATCATGTGACTTGTTGTCTGGCAAAAGGACGGTACAAGTTACGTTGTCTAACAATGCAGCGCTGTGCCATTAAAGCCATCAAAAATGGATGCCTAACACAAGAGCAATAAGACATTCCACTGTATAGTTGGTTGAAATTCTGGCCCAACTGTTTATCTTTAGTGTGGAAGAATAGTTTTGTTTTGGTGTTGTTGTTAGACAGAAGTTGATTAGTTTGGATGCACTTTATGTTTCTATTATATTCTTGTTGATCTGGGGAACTTTGGAGAAAAGTAGGACAACTTATTCTCTGCACTGGAGGAGGCAGAGAGGCAGATATGGCATGTATTTAGTTTCACTTTTTGTTTACGAATAAATGGATGAGAAAGTGATAGCAAACTGAATAATAAGATTGCAATATTAATATTGATTACACATGGACAATTTAGTTATTAAATAAATAAAATACTAATATTGATGAAGGATACATACAGCCCTTGAACAGACATAGACATGCATGTGCTGTGTCTACACATGGATTTATGAACTAAATTTAGGAAAATATAAATATATTTTTGGTGACCTTTGTTTTATGTAACAGGCCTGAGACAACTGTCAAAGAAGGACATAATCTTCTATGGCGACAGACAGAGTGTGACTCGATGCTTACAGTACTACAAAGCCAGGAGCTACTTGGAACTTGGTGAATCGAAACAGCTGACAACAGCCATAGATCTTTGTCTTGGAGTGAGTTTCCCGCCTGTTGCAGTTTTCTTGTCTATCCTAGGTTATAATCCGGGTCAGGGGTCATCTGAAAACATAAACAAATTTGAAGTGATTTAACTTCAGTCCTTCATGATGATAATTGTAGTCACTAATTACAGGTATGTCACTGTGATACACAATAAAGAGCTTGGTGCACTTCCTTGCCTCAAACTGATGTTAACATAAAACATATTCAGTATCCCTGGTCCATCACTATTCCTCCTTCTGTTCTCTCATTCATTGCATCCATCATCCTGCCTTAAAAGTAAAATCGTAAGTTCTTATATAGCGCAGTATCCAGTCCTAAGGACTGCTCAAAGCACATTACACTTTACTCCCCGGCAGACCTGTTGAACCAAACACCATCTCGACTTCTCTGGGAAGCATTCAGCCACACTGCAATTAGTGCTTGAAGACTATTCATACACAAATATCCACCACTCCACAGAGGCTTTGTGACTAGAGCATCGAACCCTCAATCGAGAGAACCTGGGTTTGAATCCTGTGCTGCCATTTCGAGCCTTGGGCAAATTTGTTCACTCTACATTGCTCTAGTTCACTCACTATGTGAATGAGTACCTGGCTATACATGAATATATTCATTGTGCATTAATTGCAGCATGGCTGAATGCTTTCCAAAGAAGTCGAGATGGTGTTCGATTGAACAAATCTGCCAGGGAGTAAAGTGTAAAGTGCTTTGAGCAGTCCTAAGGACTGGATACTTCGCTGTGCAACTTACGTTTATTTTTTTACTCCAATCTCCCCCACTGCAACTACCATTTCCGCACACACTCTATCGACAACTATATTACTTCATTCAAGCAAAATTGGAATGTTATTGTATACTTTCTTAAAGGAATGTTCATCAGAATGCCAAAGATGTATTATTTTGGCTTTAGTAGTAGATATAATTTAGGTGATTCATTATAAATAACCATATCGACACAAACTTAATTCACTGAACTTTGTACAATTTCTATCTTTAGATGGTGAAGTCTGACAAGTTGGACTTGGACTGTTGGCTGTGTCTTGGCCAGGCCTACCTCAAGTCTGGTCAACAACAACAAGTACAGCAGGTCAGTGCAGGTCAATGCCAACACAAGTTAGTTTTGCAGTGTGCAACATCATATGGACAGAGAAACCTGTATCTGAAGACAGCATTGCATTATGATTATGGGACAAGCATTTAGTTTTGACTCATGGTTGGTTGATTGGTTCATGCACAGTTCATTACATTTTTGAATTAAGTTAAGTGATCAGAAATGTTTATGTAATGTACCACAGCATTGTGGTGGTTTTGTATTTTGTGATTCTTTTATACACATATGCGCACGCACACACACAAACCCCTTATGCCTAAAACGTTTCACTTGTCATTTGCTAAAATATAAGTTTTGGTGACTTAGCAGAGTGAAATTGTCCAAGCTTGATATAGTTGACAATAAGTTTTGTTATGATTTAATTCTCCCTCATTTCATGAATGTCTTTGTGATCTTCAGATGTCATGCTAATCTCCCTTGCAACTGCATACTTTGAGAAGTGTGTACACTGTGTTTGTTGTTGGCAGACTTTGGTAAGACTGGGAGAGGAGGGAGAGAGTAGACAACTACACCTGCTCACTGGTCTCATGCAGATGGATGACCTGGCCTACAAGTCCGCTCTCTCCAGGTAAAGTAGTCTGTATAAGAAAGCCACAAGTGGAGCAGGTGGGGCTGTGACTAGGGCGTCAGACTCTCAATCGTGTGCTTTTACTTTTTTTACTTTTATGATTACGAAAAAAGGCGGTAGTGTCCTTTGCTTGAAAAGAAAACAGTGTAAATGATCAGTATGTTTGGAGAACATATTCATTTGTTTCGTATCAACTTTCATCATGTTGAGGAAGACCAGTGCAGGGATTGGAGTTTTTGTTATATATATATATATTTTAATCCATGTTTTTTACTTGAAATGTTGTATAAATGTGTATAAAAACTGTCTGGTTAATCATGATTGTGTCCGAGTGGTTTTGTTCCACAAAAAGTCTGCTTAGTGTGGTCAGAGCACAGTTAACCTTCCTGTTTGGTTGCATAAAAATATAGGACCTAGAAAATTTTGATATTTGAATTTTGAAAACAATTTGTTTTGTGTTAACTGGGTGCAATTGATATTAGCAGGTTTAATGGTAGAATGTATTGGCAGTGAAATGGTGCATATAGTGTAGTTGGCAGAGAGTGATGGCTTGCCTTTTTATTTACATAACACATATTTATTACAGTAAGTATTGAGGGCATAGTACATGCATGCACTTTAAAAGAGCTGAAGTGTTTTAGATTAAATTTGGTCAGCATATCAAATGCAATTTTCTTATAATCTGACAAATTGTTAACATTGAGAAAATCCACTGTGCTATGTGCCTTGTGGATTTTCTGTAAATTTCAAACAAATCCATATTAATAGTGGATATGTATGACTGACAAATAATTGACTGTATTCATCTACAAATACCAAATGATCGAATAGTAGATAATCCATGTAAAACGGCATGTTTGCATTTCTTATATTTCCCATCAAACTGACATGGTACAAAAATGTAATTGACAGAACCCCTACATCATTGCACGCTTATGTCACATTCATAATTATGTGTGTAACTTCTGTCAAGCTGTTCCTATAGAATTGATGACATCTGCTAGGTCAACCTTTCCTGTGTACAGTTCTAGAATTTGTTCTATATTTTTGTCACAAAGAACACATTCATAGCCAGAATTCCCGCAGAATATTCAACAGATTGTCTGAATACTCCATATGTTTGGCATCCATTTTGCTAACTCGAAAGACATAGTTGCTAGGCAACAAGTCACATGATGGACAGGTCAGTTGATGCGAGACCTCTTTAGTTTCCAGGCAGCTGTATCGCTTGACCCGGGTTGTGCCATTTCCCACTTCTACCTGGCCAAGGCGCTTTGGAAAATCTCCCAGGACACTAGAGAGGAACAAGATACCTGTCTCCAAACCCTACTGCAGGTGGGTGGCAGGCCTTTAGCCAGAAATTATTTTTTGCCAGTCTTGAATTAGACAAAAGTGTGTTGGAAGCCACTCACGTCAGTCACAGCCATTATTGGCTATTGTAGTTTTTTTCAATGACAAACCCGCCGAGTAAACTTGATCCGGTATCGATCCGAAGTGTGTCAATTGAGCCACTTATTTAATTACTTCTGATCCATTTGATTTGTTTTGTTACCGGTTGTGCCAATGATAGTCATTAATGTGGGTCCCTAGACTTGGAACTATTAGTTAAACTAGATGTCAGCTGGCCCCTTCTAAATTCCACCAGTCTTATCAGTCGTAATTACCCGTCTTGGCCAGTCATCTGCCAGCCTTGAAGACGAGCAAACGCGTCTCTGGCTAAAGTCTTGATCAGTGGCCTGTCGTCAAATCAGTATACAGTCATGCCACGGTATAACGCGCCACGTTATAACGCAGATTCGGTTATAGTGTTGTGGACCCAAAATTTCTGTCGTCAGAGGGGAAATTAATGCTGAGGCAGACTTTTAAAGGAAATAACAAGGAACGGGCTGAAATCCTTTTTCCATGTGTACACAAATATCACTTTGGGTTGAAGCAAGTGTTGGAGTGAGTTATTGTGCTGTGTTCCGATGTACTATAAACACTAGTAAGCAGTTATTTTACAGTTCCACATGAATGAAATTTTGTTGATAAAATGAAGCGAGTGATTCTCCAGTACAATAAGCCGATTGCAACGAACCAAAGAAGTTAGTAGGAGTTTTACATCAGAGGAATATGGCAGTTGGAGCACTATGGCGCTCGTCGTCAGCCAATCAGCAACTTGGTAACAATGCTGGCTTCTGATTGGTTGATACATGGGCTCTGCTCCAAGCACCATTCCAGAGAACCTACTACAGTCGCGCCTCGTTATAACGCGCCCCATTATAACGCGGATTCGGTTATAACGTGGACCCCAAATTTCTGCCGCCAGGGGGGAAATGGGTGCTATGACAAACTATATTAACACAGTAATAACTGTCGATTGTTTTGTGTGAAGTTATCCCCGTCTTTGTTCACGACGTGTATATTTGAAAGACTAGTTGGCGGACAATAAATGTAACGTTGACGTACAACTGCAACGAATCAAGTGTGAGGCACGTCACTACGTTGCCGTTGTTTATTCAGCACTGCCAGTGTTATCAAAGGTATAAGTTTCTTTGACTATAATTATGCTCAATTTTAACTTTAGGAAGAGTAAATGTGGAGCGAAGTATTGTTTGTTTTGCGCCGACATCAAACGAATCGTTTCCAATCTGCTAGTCATGCTCATGGCTTCAGCGGATTGCGAGTTCGCCTGGTTTCGGTGTCGGGCAACTTTGTAAGGTGCAATTGAAATTCACAAATACGCCTTCCTTAAGAATGGGTTAAATACGTTTTAATACAGCTTAGTAGGCAAGATCAGTAAGCTAACATTACGTAACAAATATTAGCTTTTCGCTGCGATGAACGCAAAGCTACTGCGTATACTGGTGCGCCAAAATATTAATTCGTCAACTGCATATGAATTGGTGAATCGTAATATTGTTCGGCATTGTAATTGTGCTTTCTAAATTGGTATTTTGATATTGATTGAAAGACGAAGTTAAGCCAATTATGAGCGTACTTATAGTTTTAAATCCTTAATCAACTCGAACACAGCGTTTGTTAAATCATTTGAGTATTCGGCTGCAGAGTGCCAGGTCATTATTTTAAATCTTACGTCAGCGGTACCATATTATCGTTCAGTTGACCGTGGCTTGTTGGTTCGTTGTTTATTTAAAAACGGTACACAATTCATGAATTTGATTCAGTTCAACATTCAGCAGTGTCCAACAGTGTATGACATTTAAACAGAATACACATTGAAGTTGGCTAGCAGTTTAATAAGCTTCATAAACTGCGTATAGACTGCACGACGTGCACACTTTGGCTTTGATGCGACGATGACGTTCTTCGTGCAACAGCGGTGTCGGTCGTTGTCATAGCGCCCCTGACGGCAGATACGGGAACCCGCCACGTTTATAACACGCCCCATTTATAATGCGGATTCATTTCGTGGACCCCGACTACCGCGTTATAACGAGGCGCGACTGTATTAAGTTCCAGATTGTTTTTGTGGCTTCTTGACCAAATTCAAGTGGTGGAATTTTATTGGTTTAAATAGATGCAACAAGAATGTTATGGGGGTATGCGTTGCCAGGGAAACCATCTAAGCATTTAAGTGGCCTTGTTACCATGTCAAATACCAGGGAATCACCATAATGAAAGTGGTCTTGTAACAAAATGCAACATGGACTGTGTGTGTGTTAGGAAGTCCACTGTTGACTGTGGTACTATGTCATAAACCACGCAGAAAGAGCACCTGAGAGGAAACACAGTGTGCCAAAGGTAGAGATTATAGTACATATCACAACTAACTCTGTATTTGTTGTTGTTTTACAGGCAGCTCGTCTAGACCCATTCTACAGTCCAACGTTTCTCTACCTTGGTCGCTACTACTCCCAAGTGGGGCATGATCTTATGTAAGCACTACTCAGCCTTCTACTAACCATGCCTCGTGGTGGGTGGAGCCATAGTACTCCATCTTTACATACATGCACAATTCACACTCAATTTAAGACATTCTGATTGAACAATCTCTGAGTTCCATAACTGAGAGAATGTTGTAGATCTCACCAATGTCCATGTTAGATGTGTTGTAATACTACTGCCTATGTTCACACGGTCCATGTTAGATGTGTTGTAATACTACTGCCTATGTTCACACGGTCCATGTTAGATGTGTTGTAATACTACTGCCTATGTTCACACGGTCCATATTGTCTCTGCCAGGAAGGCAAGCAAGTGTTTTGAGAAGGCATTTCAGCTGAACCCTCGAGACAGTGAGGCTGGCACTGCCCTCGTTGACATGTTGACACGCCTCGGTGAGGAGGTAAGAAGGACACTCACCTGATCTTTATTGCTTCTTTGAAGAAGAATTCTTACATCAGGCTCGCATTATGTGTGTGAGGGCGGTTTCATGGGAAAGGTTTCAAAATGACCATCGTGTCTAACTTGCCCTGTCTACTTAGACTAACAGTATTTATTGTTCCATCTTTTTATCTCTTATATAAGCATTGACGCAGCAAACTTAACCGAAAATTTTGAAGCATTTGCTCGTACGGTTATGAATCTATGAGCTAATTAATAGTGTCATCATATGGAAGTATTTGAGGACATTTGTATGATGTGTAATTAGCAAAAAGTATGCATACTTTTGTTAAACTTTTATAAGTATCTACGAGTAGATTCCCTCATAATAACAAATATACCAGTGTTTAAGCTCGAACCCTTTGATCTGTACTTTGAAATTGTAACAAAAATAAATGTGTTTTATTTTTGGACCTTTGTGAGACTACTTTGCAACCTTTTTTATGAAATCACTCACGAGAAATTAATATTACAACTTGAACAAGTTAAGGTACACAGATATCACCCATTAAGAAGGTGATCATAAGCATTTAAAAAGGATGATGTTGGTGAACATTGATATGAGGGTGTGAGTGACGAATGAACGAGTGATGGAAAGATTAAATATTAAACCAAGGAGGAATGTATATACACACACATATTCAGACTGCAAATAGTGGCTGGTATGACAAGTGTCTAAGGAGTCACTGCCAGAGGTTGGCTGGTGCAAAGCTCTTGGCTCTTGCTACGTATAATAGTAATATAAATACTCCTTATCATATGCTGAATTTAGCAGTTATGTATTTATTAATTACTACCATAAATTAATGTGGTAATATGACTGAATTGGTCAGTAAAACATACAAATGGTTGAGACAGACAGGAGTAGCTAAAGATGAATAGGTTTATACATCTCCTAACTGTTTTATCTTCTTCCACAGCAACGAGCTGAGAACATTCTAAAGAGTGTCACCTCAAAGGCCACTGCGGGAAGGTTAGTCACCTCCTTGTTTCTCGTTTCACTTGTTAGAAACAGCGCAGTCAGAAACTGTGCAGAAAATGCAGCCGACCGAGGGCACCACTTAACAGTTTAACACCATGATATTTTAGTGAACTGCTGTCTGATTCCCACTCGCTTATATTCAGCGAGATGGTTTTCAGATGACGTCAACAAAAATACTTCCAATATAAATTCATACAAAAATATCCTAGTGTACAGCAAATATCCTCATCCTTAAAACTACATAGCATTCAGCAGCTGGCTCCACATGATTATATGAGTAATTTAAATGCATATGAATGATTAAAGTATGGTGGTTTTGGGTGATTGGGAATTAAGACAGATCGACCGGTTGCGAGTTGTTGGGGTTTAAAGGGTTAATATATACGTTCAAAACATATGCATCCAAAACTAGGCTAACTGCTATTTTCTTTGTAAAATGTATTTTGGTTACAAAATACAGAAAAGGAATTGAGAGCTTGGGAAAGTCCATAGATATGTCTGTTGTGCCCCACATTGCACTCATGCATCATGGGACACGTCTGCTTTGTCCAGTTATGATGTAACCAGTTGTTTACTTTATGATGTAACCAGTTGTTTACGTTATGATGCGAATGCAATCTCCTTTGCATCTTGAAATTAGCACGAGATTTTGTGCTCAAGTCACCACATCTAGCTGTGTCAAGTTGCGTTGACAAATGCAAATAAGTTCTTTTAGACACATCCAATGTGTGAATTTCTACCTTGTAGAGGCGTTCTCGGTGTAGCCCACCAACTTCTTCAGTACATAAGACTTATGACATCTACAAAGGTAAAAATTCACATATTGGATATGTCTAAAAGAACTCATTTGCATAGAAATGAACTATTCTCACAAATGTTTTGACATGTTCATTATATTACATATTCACTTTTCTTTTGTTTGTTCATTATATAAAATAGATATTGTATTTTTGTTTTCCATATGTTATGTTGTGACAGTACAAAATGGGCGTGGTTGCGCCTGGGTCTACTTTTAATTAAACGTGACGATCCTAGTGCTGCCATCATGTGTCTGCAATCAGCACTACGTGCAGACCCGACTGACTAGTAAGTTTTAATTTTATGCAAAAGTTATTTAGGTTGATGTGCTACATTTTTGGTGAAGAACTTGTTCAGTATTGAACAAATTTTAATTTCAACTAATTTAATAATTTTTTTAAAGTGCAGTGTTTGATCATTTTGATTATAAAATATTGTTACGTAGTATAAACTTTAAGTATTCAAAAATGCCCAGATGTGTTTTAATAAGCCAAGATTAATAGATATACGTGTACTTGACTTTGTATACATTTATTAATAGATATACATGTACTTGAATTTGTATACATTTATTAATAGATATACATGTACTTGACTTTGTATACATTTATTAATTGATATACATGTACTTGACTTTGTATACATTTATTAATAGATATACGTGTACTTGACTTTGTATACATTTATTAATAGATATACGTGTACTTGACTTTGTATACATTTATTAATAGATATACATGTACTTGACTTTATATACATTTATTAATAGATATACATGTACTTGACTTTGTATACATTTATTAATAGATATACATGTACTTGACTTTGTATACATTTATTAATAGATATACATATACTTGACTTTGTATACATTTATTTTGAATGTTTTGGAGCTAAATTATTTGTTTCCATTACTTAACTGATAAACTGTCCCCAGGTATCGAAAGATATTTACAGTTTCTGTTGAGTGTTGACAGTTATATATGGCCAAATTATATAATTTAAATGTAAACTAATTCAATATACCGTTATTGAAAATTAAACCTATTCAGTGTAACTACAGGTAAATACAATTATTTTACCTAAAATGTCAAGAATGAAATTGGCAAGAATAAGATATAATTTAATTGTAAAAGGAAACTTTATTTTATATTTTATGACAGTTGTTCAATGATATTCTTGTTGTTTACAGGAATTTCCATTCTTTCATGATTAACCCTTTGCACCTTGCAGCCATGTGTGGGAGTGTTTGGGTGATGCGTACATGAATCGGGGCAGTTACAATGCCGCCCTAAAGGCATTTACCAAGGCAACGCAGGTGGGTGAACTGCTTCTGCAGCTAACATCAAACTCTCAGGAATTCTTGAGGTCTATTAATTGTCAAAGGACTTCGTCAGTTAATATCAAACTCTTGGGAATGTATTTCTTGAGGTCTACTAATTGTCAAAGGACTTCTTCAGTTAACTTTAACCTCTATGGAATGTATTTCTTGAGGTCTACTAATTGTCAAAGGACTTCTTCAGGTAACTTTAACCTCTATGGAATGTATTTCTTGAGGTCTACTAATTGTCAAAGGACTTCTTCAGTTAACTTTAACCTCTATGGAATGTATTTCTTGAGGTCTACTAATTGTCAAAGGACTTCTTCAGTTAACATCAACCTCTCTGGAATGTATTTCTTGAGGTCTACTAATTGTCAAAGGACTTCTTCAGTTAACATCAACCTCTCTGGAATGTATTTCTTGAGGTCTACTAATTGTCAAAGGACTTCTTCAGTTAACATCAACCGCTCTGGAATGTATTTCTTGAGGTCTACTAATTGTCAAAGGACTTCTTCAGTTAACATCAACCTCTCTGGAATGTATTTCTTGAGGTCTACTAATTGTCAAATGACTTCTTCAGTTAACATCAACCTCTCTGGAATGTATTTCTTGAGGTCTACTAATTGTCAAAGGACTTCTTCAGTTAACATCAACCTCTCTGGAATGTATTTCTTGAGGTCTACTAATTGTCAAAGGACTTCTTCAGTTAACATCAACCTCTCTGGAATGTATTTCTTGAGGTCTACTAATTGTCAAAGGACTTCTTCAGTTAACATCAACCTCTCTGGAATGTATTTCTTGAGGTCTACTAATTGTCAAAGGACTTCTTCAGTTAACATCAACCTCTCTGGAATGTATTTCTTGAGGTCTACTAATTGTCAAAGGACTTCTTCAGTTAACATCAACCTCTCTGGAATGTATTTCTTGAGGTCTACTAATTGTCAAAGGACTTCTTCAGTTAACATCAACCTCTCTGTAATGTATTTCTTGAGGTCTACTAATTGTCAAAGAACTTCGTCAGTTAATATTAACCTCTCTGGAATGTATTTCGTGAGGTCTGCTAATTGTCATAATTTTACTTATATACTTCTGTTTTATTAATATTAAACTTAATGGTTTTATTAAACCTTTGCAGTTTTATATAGAGCGCCCTAGTGCATTTTATTTTAAGTGGATTTGGGCACTATACATTTCAGTTATTATTACTATAGTTGCCATATCTGCCTGTTCCAGTTGGAGCCAGCAAGCCTATACTGCTACTACCAGTAAGTGATGCCAAGTGTTATGTCAGTGATGTACCCTAGATACAGCACACCCTCCAGTGTTTCAATTTCTAGAACTTAAAAAAGAGGCAACAAAATAACAGCTACAAATGCAAAAATGCAGAAACTGCTTCATGTGATGCAGAATGCATAGCGCAAACCACGGCAGCAACTACCTCTACTGGGTAGTGATTGGATAAACACTGTGCAGTGATATTGTGTAAAAATATAAATTATTTTCCAGGGATATTGTTTAGGAAACTAGATATTATGTGTAATGATTTTTTAGTGAAAAAGCAATTATGTTTAGAGGCATTGTTTAGCGAAGTGGAATCACTGTGTAGTGATAATGTTTAGTTAAATATACATGTTTAACAATATTGGTTATTAAAATAGTTATCCCTGTGTAATTATATTATATTTTGTTGATTAAGGGTTCTTGCCAATGACAGGGTTTGTACTGGACGTTACATGGACATTAGTCGATTGTCCATAACATTATGCACGCTTTCTGCGATTGTTCCGAGCCATGTGATTGGTCCACTGCTCAGTCGGGTAAACTTTATGTAACTTGCATGATAAAAACTGGTCAGATTTATGACATAACTGACTCCAGTTTGAATACTTCAGGAAACTGTCTTCTGCGTCTGTGCATATCTAGCGCCGTCTAGAGGATGGATATTTTTGCTAGAGGTTTGAATGTGCATGGTTTCAGACTGGCATCCATCAAGCATACTTTGGGGCTGTATACGGAAGCCCTGGAGGAGTATCGCGGACTTCTTGACAGGTCACATGACTACACACCCGCTCTAGCAGGTCTGGGGTTTATGTCACATGATTTTACATAACGACAACCATCAGGTGAAAACAGCTGGTAGTGACAGAGAACTGTTTCGCTAAGATAATGGGTCATCAGTTTTTGTATTGTATTATTTTAACCTATGTACAATACTTGTTATGTTTATCTCTGTCAGAAATATTGCACTCTTCTAAATATTATGTGTTAAGGGTGTGAAAAATGTTGATGAATTATAAAAATATTAATTGTAGAGTTGTGATCTTTTGTGCAATACCTTTTTGTGTCATCTATCTCATAAAGCTGTGTCAAGACTTTTCCCCTTCTGCCAGTCTGCAGAGATGCATTCCCAAAGTTCTTCACAGTCTTTCTTGTTATTTTTTGTTGACGACATTTTCGTTTTTTAACTTTTATTATCCTTTCATAAAATATACATCTCTTCCTTCCAATGGTGGGCAAGTGATTGTGTTAATTTCTACTGTTAGTTAAGAGGATTTTTGCTATATTTTGGTTTTTAATTGTTGCCCTATCTTTCAGGGTTGTTATTTCTCGGTTATCTTGTAGGGATTGCCGAGACACATCTGTC
The DNA here is from genome assembly GCA_963995525.1 of Escarpia spicata. Lineage (NCBI taxonomy): Eukaryota > Metazoa > Annelida > Polychaeta > Sabellida > Siboglinidae > Escarpia > Escarpia spicata. Next base: position 31,572,939 of record OZ023216.1, on the reverse strand, counting down.
CCTGGCGCAGTCAGCCCTGGTCAAGTTCTTCCATGGACGAGCCATTGACCACTGTCAGTTGGCCATAGAGCAAGCCACAAAGTATGGTCAAGTATTTCATGATACTTATCAGAAGCTAACACTCATATAGGGTAACATTAGCCTATAATCTATCGATCTATATACTAATATGCTAACTTTAGGGCACAGTAAGTGCATCACCTCCCAGTCCCTGAGCACCTCTCACATGTTTCTATGTTCCTTCGTATCCTTGTATCTCTGATCTGCCATTGGCTGCCAGTTGGTGATGTATTAGAAAAACAAAGGTAGTTATTTAGTTATTTAAAGAGTTGTTTACTTATGTGTTACAGAGAAACATGGAAATAGTAAGTAGTAAGCAACAGCATCTCTCCACAGAGGGCACCACTGTTGTGGCTTTACGTACACTTTACCATCATGTCGTAATTAGTGACAGCAGAAATTAAATGGTCAGCAGGAACGATTTTAAATGAAAATCTGTAATGGTGCCAATTGCTACCCTTTGTTTGTTGCGCCATGTTGGGTGTAAGCTTGTATTGCATTACTTTGGTTTACCGGAAAATGGTGATGTACTGGGAGCAAAGAACTTTCATTTGGATAAAGCAGTTTTATGTGTCGGGCTAAAATAAAATAAAAATTAAGGTTTGATATTTGTAAACATCTTGTCGGATAATTATATCTGTTAACATTATTATAGTTATTCACTAACATTCTGATTAGCTGTAATGAACTAAAGTAAGACACACCAGACAGTAACAGAACGGTTTTATTTATTTAATAAATTTGATATTTCCGGATTTGAGATACACTGTACTTTAAATCAGTTCAGTTATTAACACACACCTCTCTTGAAGAGAACGTTTGTCCAGTTTTCCAATCAATTCCTAGTTTGCATCAGTCCTATATATTCACTGAAACTACCCTGTTTTGGTGACCCCTATCCCAGGGCAGTGCAGTGTCGTCCTGATCTCTCCTGTCTATGGAAGCTGCTAGGAGATGCCTGCACTATCATTCATCCAGTACCAGACCAAATTTGCAGGTATTGTATAATTATTTTCCCACATCTTTGATTTTTCCAGTTTGTGTGCAGTAGTGCTGCCACCTTGAGCAGTAGATACTAAAAAATTGTTTGCGTAAATTGTCTTTGAAAATAAAAAATTAGTGGACATTCATACTCTTAATGAACAATATGTCCAAGTAATGGCATAGTTAATGTAATATCCAGTAAGATCTCAAGGCTTACGCTAAAGGTGATAATTTTGTGAGAGAGAACAAACCATGCAAGGTTAGTATATTTGAGTGTTGACGTGACTTTCAGGATGTAGTATACTTGTGTGTTGACATGACTTTCAGGATGTATTATACTCAAGTGTTGATGTGACTTTCAGGATATAGTATACTCATGTGTTAACGTGACTTTCAGGATATAGTATACTCGTGTGTTAACGTGACTTTCAGGATATAGTATACTAAAGTGTTGACGTGACTTTCAGGATGTAGTATACTCACATATTGACGTGACTTTCAGGATGTAGTATACTCACATGTTGACATGTCTTTCAGGATGCAGTATACTTAAGTTTTGACATGACTTCCAGGATGCAGGTTCCAGTGAGACTCCTCAGTAGCAAGGATAAGACAGAGGAGACAACTCTACTGGCCAAGACTGAGATCCTGCAGCTAGGCAGCAGGTGACCACTACATCACTCTTAGTCTAGGTGGTCAGAATGACCACATCTTGTCAGCTTTAATAATAATAATAATATTTATTACTTATAGAGTGCAATTTCCATAAAATGCTCAAAGCACTGTACAATCTCAAATCGATCAAACATTCAGTATATCATACAAATTGCAAAAAAGAAACTACAGATACAATTTAGAACGACTTAAGTTATATTAAAACTAATTATTCAAAACTGTATGTTAATAAAATGAGATAGATTATATAGAGACTAATTATTACTATATTTATGTATATGCATACCTATATAAAAAAAATTATATGCATGTATTCTTTCGTTATTTTACTCAAATAACTTGTCAGTTAAGTTAGAATTCCATTCTAACACAACTATCAAGTTTACTCACTTTAACATTTCAACAACCATCAGGTGTCGTCTTTGGGAACTGAATTCTGGGAATTTAGTTCTGTTCACCAGGTGGCGTGGCAAGAGTCCACTCAACTGACAATCTGTTTGTTAGAATGCTGGACCACTGTGTCCTACTTGAGTGAATCAGTCCCATCATGGAATCAAATAAACGTATCCATCAAATGACCTATTGCCTAGTAATATGTCTTTGAATCCATCATAAATGGATGTCGAACCTGTGTTGCATTCCTTCAGACATTCCGGCATATATTGTTGCCCATTGATAACCCATCAATTTGATGATTTTGGCAGAAATGCCTGCCTTATAATCTCAACTTTCAATGTCCAGATTATTTTCCTCAACAAATAATCAAAAATTAATGACATACAAGCGATTACAAACCCATAGATTAAAAAGTAATAGATATCCGTCAAAATGACTTAGTTTCTCAAAACTTCGCTTTTTTAAATGTTGCTTCAGTTTCAGCAATAAATAAAAAACTACTGAAGATATTTCAACAAATGATTTATCATTTTAAAGCTCATGATCAGTGGAATCAAAAATGAAAAAAAACGCTATTTTAAAATGTTACAACTTAATAACCACTTTGCATGTGACCTGAAGTATAGATAATATTAATGTAGTATAATAACATACACCTGTAGATTTCTTATATAGTGCACCGGCGCCATCTAAATAATTGTCATAATACAAATCTGAGGTGAAGTACAGTGGTTATTACAAATAAATTAATAACGTAAAACCATATATTAAAAATACTTATGTGCTAAAATTTGCAATCAATGTATGGATAGTTAATTATGATCGTAAAATGTTAAAATAAATTGTAAAAGTGAGTGATATGTTCTGCCCCCTAGGTGTTATGGCATGGCACTGAAGCTACAACCTGAGGTGGCTGCCCTCTGGCATGACTTGGGTGTCAACTTCTACCGTCAGACCTGTATGGTCTCTGGCGCAATGGTCAATGTGTTGTCCAGTAAGGCTGTTCAGGCCTTGCAGCGGGCAGTCACCCTGGAACCAGACAGTCCCAGGCACTGGACAGCTTTGGGGGTCGTCTCAGCATCAAAGGGTAATCTAACTATAATTGAGTTAACGTGTGTGCGTGCGTGCATGTTGGTATGTTAAGCTTTTTCTCCTAGACAGTTTGTACTTTGAGTGCCAAACTCTCATGGGTCCATCTACAGTCCCTCGGAAGAAAACTGATACTTTTATTTTGTAAAATTCCCTGTAAATAAAGGGTTCTTACCAGTTAAGGGTTTGTACCAGATGTTAGACAGATGTTAATTGACCGTTCACAATGTTCCACATGTTTCGTGCGATTGTTCCGTAGTGCGTTGATCAGTTGGAAACATTTTAAGTAACATGAATTGCATGTGTGTGTGTGTGTGTGTGTGTGTGTGTGTGTGTGTGTGTGTGTGTGTGTGTGTGTGTGTGTGTGTGTGTGTGTGTGTGTGTGAGCGTGCATGTGCGCGTGTAGTGTGTGTTTGTGTGTGTGTGGGTTTGTATGTGCATGTGTGTGCACGCGTATGGTGTGTGTGGGTGTGTGTGCGTGTGTGTGTGCGTATGGTGTGCGTATGGTGTGTGTGTGTGTGTGTGTGTGTGTGTGTGTGTGTGTGTGTGTGTGTGTGTGTGTGTGTGTGTGTGTGTGTGAGCGTGCATGTGCACGTGTAGTGTGTGTTTGTGTGTGTGTGGGTTTGTATGTGCATGTGTGCGCACGCGTATGGTGTGTATTTGTGTGTGCGAGTGCGTGTGTGTGCGTGTGTGTAGCACCACCTGAAGGATGAAAATTGTTGCTAATAATAGTAATAGTAATAATAAACTTTATGTAGGCACTCGTCTGTTGTAAGACCCAGTTCATGGGTCATTAATTTGACTAAAATGTTTAAGGTTAGCTGCACGGCTGCTCCAGTCTGCTGTGTCTCCAATACGCTTTCAGTTTGGATCAGAATCACTCACTGCATCCATCTTCCAATTATCATTCCATAGTTAGCAACTAAAGTGTCAGCTAGTTAATTTTTATAACAAAAAACCAGGAGTGCTAATTATTACCTTGCAAATGATATCAGATGTTACCTTCTTTTCTTGTAGACTTAATAGACTGGAAGTGGTGTCGAGATTAGATGCATAGGTTTTAAACATACATATAGAAGAATACATCTCACTGCTACGTGACCAATGTGCTCTCTTAGAGTTGCTTCCATAAGTCACTTAACCCAGTCAGAATCAATGTAAGTAATATTCAAGTCTGTAAATCGTGAGTAGTGATACACGCAGTCAGTTTACTAAAGGAGCCTGTACTTTGGTTAATATCATCAAACAATTTACTTTGATCATTAGATTAGGTAACTTATCAAAGTGTTAGTGTATATAGAATCCGAGCAAATTTTTGTCTTTGATTAATTTCAATTTCATTTTCTTTTAAATCTATTAACCTCTACACTGATTACCTCAATACAAAATATTACACTTGCACAAACAGTGGACAAAATGGCTACTAGATAGGCTTTATTTTTGTGAAATGATTCTAGAATGAGAGAAGAAAACGTAACTGCAAAATGAGTTTTAAAACAACAGTGTCTGTACAGTGTAATGAGGAGAAGGGGCTTAGCCAGAGACCGGTCTGCCCGTCTTCAAGACTGGCAGATGACTGGCCAAGACTGGTAATTACAACCGATAAGACTGGTGAATATAGTGGGACCCACAATAATGACTATCATTGGCATAACTGGTAGTGAAACAAATCTAATGGCTCAGTATTAATTGAATAAAAAATTTGTGGTTAAAATGACACTGGTTTATGATTGAATAAAATTGCCAATGATGATGTGATTGACGTGACCGGCTTGTACGCAAACCTTTCGCATGCTAAAAGGCATAATTTTGATTACCGTATTTGACCATGCTATCGCCCATACCTGCATTATCGCCCACCCCCCATTTCCCGGAAATTTGGGTTCCACCCCCATCTCAGCCACGTGCATGAATACATTTGTTATCAAAATATAGATGATAAAAATTCAGAAATACAAAAAAATTTCAATTATCGCTTCATATGGTATGAATGCTTTGTGGAAACCTGGCGCTGATGGATGTCCATTTGTCATCTTCTACGCCCGCTTTAAGTTTGTGTTGTTTGGATAATTTTTGCATAGGGGAGGGGGCAATAATGCAGATCTATGTTAGCGCCCATGTCTGCCCACCCCCCCACTTTTAGAAAATCTCAACTTAATCGCCCATGGGTGATAATGCGGTCAAATACGGTAATTCAAGACTGGCAAAAAGTGTTTCTGGCTAAGGGTCTGGTGAGGAGTTGACAAAATGTATATGTTGTGTACACATGACTTGGTTATGGTGTTGTAGAGGTGAACTATCCCGCACTTGCCCAACACTGCTTCATACGCGCCGTACAAGTTGAACCATCGGTAAGATGACGCATGCGCAGACATGCATGCATGAATGCTCATGTTCTTTTGTGCCAGTTCTGATGTATTTACAGACAAATGACATAACATGTATGGTGTATCTTATGCATGCTGTCATCTTGGATGTGGAACTTTTCCAAGTTGAACTTTGCAATGAGATCACTCTCTTAAAATGAAATTATTCTGGTCTTTCTATACACACAATCATCAAAAACTCTTCCTTGCTCATTCTTGAACATACAAAAATAAGACAACTTGGGTAGAATATCACTATCAATGGAAATGATCTCTTTACAGTACGTTGAAGCTTGGACAAATCTTGCCACTCTCTACCTGAGTCGTCAGAACATTGAGGTAAGAACTACCACGGCTATTGCAACTATGTACTCTACTATCTAACTATAATCGAGCTAGGGTATGTATGTGTGTGTATGGTGTGGTTGTGCTAATGTTTTCTTCAGTTTGCGTACCGGGCACCAATCTTTCAGGGGCTCATCTACAATCCCTTGTAAGAAAAGCAACACAATTATTATTATGTTTTCAGTGACCCTTCGTTACCGATTTTACAGTTTTTACTAGACTTTAGACAGACGTTAGTAGATTGTTCACAGTGTTTTCTGCAATTGTTCTGAACTGTATTAACCAACCACAGATTAGTTGAAGACTTTTTACGAAACTGTCAACAATCACAGAAATCATGTGCAATGTTGCAAACAAATTATCTAATTTACATCAAATAAAACATCAGGAAACAGTCTTTTGTGTGTTTGTAGCAACATCCCATGGTGAGTATTTTTGCTAGTTTAATTAATACATTTATGCATTGACAAAAGGATGATGTGTTGTTTTAGCCTCCAACCAGAGGAAGTAAAATATCCCACACTGGGTGTAAAAGTGTAGCCATTAACCTCTAGGGTACTTTTGATATGAAATTCAAATTATGAGCAGTTAAAAACTTCAAATGATGATTAACTTAAATATAACCACTATTATAATATTTTGTATCAGTCAAGGTAGAACACTAGTCTGTAATTAATATTCACTTTGATCGGTTATGTGTTTTCAAATAACTGTGAAAAGTTAAAATATTTCAGCTCGCCCACGAGGCTTTCAAGGTCGCTCAAGCCACCCAGCCGACCTTCGTTAACTCCTGGATTGGACAGGTGAGGGCGCCCCACTACTCAAATAGAAAAATTATTCGATTTTTAATTCCAGTCGCTACCTAATATATGGTCTGCCACAGGGAATTGGGTTATTTAATAATGCAAAACTAATAAAATAAATGCATTTACATGCTCACATAAAAAATCAGTAGACAATCTGAGTAAAAATTACCTTGTTTCTCAGACTTTTGGTTTTGGGGTTTGCTTCAATTTTAGGAATAAATTAAAAACTACTGAACAAATGAAAATAAAATTTTAACCATTTCAGTACTACAGCCTTGATCAGCTGTGACCACTGAATACTGCATTCCCAGTGAATATGCAAGATAATGGACTATCTCACTTCAAGTCAAGATTTGAGCAACAAAATGCATTTTATGCAAGCACCAACACAAGTCATGAATAGTGATGAAATAATGCCAAATGAATGATGTTTATTAAAGAGATTAAGTTAAAGAGAGAGAAATGTGGGCTCTACATCCCAAGGCCAGGCCTGTGACTGAGCCCATACTAGTCTCCTGTACCTCTGGATGACAGAGCCCACATTTCGGCATATACAACATAAGCAGTATTGTTATAGATATATAAAACAACAGCATTACTACTGTAATCACAGTAGACCTTATGCACTGTACCGTACTAACAAAGCACACCATATCTCACTTCAAGATTTGAGCAACAAAATGCATTTTATGAATAGGAATGTTATATATTTTCGGAAAGTATGATAATCAGCAAATAAAATGAGCCATATCATTTTACCATTTTACATTCCATTGTCATCGTAACCAACAATCCAAGATGGCCCCCAAGATTTCACCATTTTTGCAGTTGCTGAACTCGGTTGTATTCCAAGTTCTCCGACATTGTTACTTATTATGTCGATCGTCAACATGCGAAAAAATTCTTCGATAAAACTATCAAATAATCTGTCCAAAACATGCGATGGTAAATTGCTAGTTGAAGTACTGCCGTCCGCCATTTTGGCCACCGCAGATTTTGATGATCCATCATTAAAAACTGTGAAAATCACTCTAAATTATTATTGGGCGATAGTAAACGATGACCACTGCTGTATAGCTAATTTATTCGCCTTGACAACCGTACATAACAAGTGGCTCCACATAGTGGATTATTATGAATAAAATCCATTTGAATAGCAGACATCGTCAATGCTGAAAAACCGGCCTGTCGTACTGAAGCGTCACAGACAGTGTGGCTGGAAAACCGGCCTATCGTACTGAAGCGTCACAGACAGTGCGGCTGGAAAACCGGCCTATCGTACTGAAGCGTCACAGACAGTGCGGCTGGAAAACCGGCCTGTCGTACTGAAGCGTCACAGACAGTGCGGCTGGAAAACCGGCCTGTCGTACTGAAGCGTCACAGACAGTGCGGCTGGAAAACCGGCCTATCGTACTGAAGCGTCACAGACAGTGCGGCTGGAAAACCGGCCTGTCGTACTGAAGCATCACAGACAGTGTGGCCGGAAAACCGGCCTGTCGTACTGAAATGGTTAAAGCAAATAATCTGTGGAATCCAAAAAGGTACAAAACATAATTTCACAATTTTGCGACTCTGTTGTGGCAGGTCACATGTTTGATTAATCCTAATAAGGAATGCAGTATTGGTTGTTGCTAATTGAGCTAATCACTTCTCCCAGGCTTTGATTGCTGAGACAGTCGGGGACACCGAGGCCATGGACTTGTTCAGACACACAACTGAGATGGACAATCATGTAAGTTGACACCAACAGTAGTATACATCTATACTAATTTTTTGTACAATTTTCTGTTTGAATAATTTCTTAGCTTTGTTGGCTGGTGTTAATGCATGTGTACATGTTCAAAATCTCCAATGGCGTCAAGCAGGGCTGCATGATTGCCCCAGATCTCTTCAACCTCTTCTTCACCTGCGTCCTCAACATGCAGTGAAAGATCTTGAACAAGGAATGTAAATACAGGCTTGATGGTTCTCTCTTTGACCTGCGTCAATTCAATGTCACGACCAAGACACTCAAGAGGATGATCCTGGAAGCACTCTGTTGACGACTGCCTTGATGGTCCACACGGAGTCTGACCTTCAACTCATTGTCAAAAAGTTTGCTATAGCTTCTGTTTGGCTTTGACCATCAGCTTGGAAAAAACTGTCCTCCTCCTCAATTTCCATTGAGGGCACCGAGTTAAAGACAGTGGACAACTTCAAATACCTGGGTTGGTTTGTTATATCCAATGTTGGCTCCCTCGACACGGAAATCATCCCCAGGATCTGCAAAGTTAGTCAAGCCTTAGGACGTTTGCGCACACAAGTGCTGAACCACACAACATTCAGCAATCCACTAAGCTCAAGGTGTACATGGCAGTTGTCCTTACCAGCCTCTGGTGTGGATGCGAGACCTGGACGTTGTACAGAAGACACTTGAGACAACTGAAGTGGTTCCACATGCGCAGCCTAAGGTCTATCTTGAACATCACATGGCAGGATCGTGTCGCAAACCTGGATGTCATGGAGCAGGCGGAGTCAACCAGCATTGAAGCACTGATCCTCAAAGCTCAGCTTCGATGGACGGGACATATGTCATCCGGATGGAAGACTCTAGGATCCCAAGGCAACTGCTGTATGGCAAGCTTACCCAAGGCAGAAGGCATCAAGGCAGACTTCCCTAGTGCATTAAAGACTGCTTTAAAGCGAACATCATCCATGTCGGCATCCCCCAACACAGCTGGAAGAGTGTGCATTAGACAGGACCGGCTGGCAATCACTCGCCTACAAGGCCAAGACTAACTTTTAATAAAACTGCCACACCCAACTGATGGATGCTCGTGAAAGAAGAAAGACATCCACAACAACTGAACACCAGGTGTCCACCCCTACCTTCACTGTGGACGACCGTACAAATCCCACATTGGCCTCATCAGCAACACAAGAACACACAATAGATGAGAAATGCAAAATCGTCTTCACTGGAAACGATGGACTACTAAGAAGAAACATGATAAAATATTTACTCATGTTGAGTTGATCGTTGCTTTCCCATAGATTGCCATAAATTCCCCAGCAGATGCCTCCCTAATATAGGTAATTTTATGCAAAATAATTGTTTTGTACAGTATATTTAATTTGTTGTTCATTATCAAGCAAAGCTAGTCTGTACAAGGCAATTCTGTAAAACCTAATTTAGTTATTGAATTTTTAAATATATGTTTTACAGAACATTGCATTTGATATTGTTTTACATTTTTCAATCAGAATACCATGAAAAGAAAACCACACATGACGTTGCTTCTATTTGCAGACAGAGGGAGCCATGGGCTATGCTAGTTGGGTGTGTTCGGTGATGAATGACGAGTCGAAAATGAACACCAAGAACTACAAGTATGCCATCTGTGAGATGTCAGCCATAACTGCAGCATCCGATGCACTTGCGAAGTACACCGGTAAGTGCTGCCCTCTTATGGGCAACAGGTGCATATGTAAATGTTTTTCATAACGGCAGCTCACAGTGTTCAACGTGGTGGTCTCTTAGTAACTGAAAGTATGCAATTAGTTCGACTAAAGTGTACATGTGTAGCTGTATATCATTTTTTAAACTGCAACCCTTTTGTTGTAAAATCATGCTACATAATATAAACTATATGTATATATACATATATATACATATACACATATATATATATATTTACATATATATATATATATACATATATATATATACATATATATATACATATATTCCAGAATCTAGACCAACCACGTATGTTTTAATAAACCAAAATTTTTCTCATGATAATTTAACAATTGTTTATTTATGAATACCAAGCGACATGTGCTACCAACTGTTGCTAATCACCCGTTGCTATGGGAGAGGTCAGCGGGGTCATACACCAACCGGGTTACATAAAGAGCATATCATTAACATACAGTTGTGTTACCTTACGCATGCATATTTGCTGCAAATCACTACAGTTAAACAGTAGGACATAAGAAAGAAATTGAGACAACACAGGTGAGGTATTTACATGTTCCGTCTGCCCACAGACCGCATACGTTCTGACGCAACAGCGTTCAACATGTACGGCCTCCTGTTGGAGAAACAGAAACTACACCGACTGGCAGTCAACGCATTCGCTAGGTCGGTATCACACAAGTGCCTATGTCTTTCTGCATGCTTGCGTGCGTGCGTGTGCACCATGCTTGCGTGCATGCGTGTGCACCATGCCTGCATTTCCTCTACATCTTTTCAACTTTCTTCTCTGCGTCCTCATTCCGTCCTTTCCTTCCCCCAAGTCCCTTCCATCCTCCAATACTAAGAGGAAATAACAATTATAGTAATTAAGTACTGTCTATAATATTAAGACGCTATCTCTGGGGGCAGTCTGACAGCATCTCCTCCCAGGTGCCGAGGTCCACTCACCTCTGTCTGTGTTCAGTCTGACAGCATCTCCTCCCAGGTGCCGAGGTCCACTCACCTCTGTCTGTTCAGTCTGGCAGCATCTCCTCCCAGGTGCCGAGGTCCACTCACCTCTGTCTGTTCAGTCTGGCAGCATCTCCTCCCAGGTGCCGAGGTCCACTCACCTCTGTCTGTTCAGTCTGGCAGCATCTCCTCCCAGGTGCCGAGGTCCACTCACCTCTGTCTGTTCAGTCTGGCAGCATCTCCTCCCAGGTGCCGAGGTCCACTCACCTCTGTCTGTTCAGTCTGGCAGCATCTCCTCCCAGGTGCCGAGGTCCACTCACCTCTGTCTGTTCAGTCTGGCAGCATCTCCTCCCAGGTGCCGAGGTCCACTCACCTCTGTCTGTTCAGTCTGGCAGCATCTCCTCCCAGGTGCCGAGGTCCACTCACCTCTGTCTGTTCAGTCTGGCAGCATCTCCTCCCAGGTGCTGAGGTCCACTCACCCTCATCTGTGTTCAGTTCCGTGGACCACTCACCTCTCATCTACCAGCAGGTGATGCATTCAAACAACACACACACACATAGTTATTTAGATATGGAGTGGTAAGCCACTTTCTAGATGGTGCCACTTAGTATTCAGGGGTGTAAGGTAAATGGTAATAATTTTATTATATATAAACTGTTAAAGGCCATATCTTATCCAAATGTTTTTTCCAGAGAACTATATAAATATACTAGTACATGTGTGTTATTCAATGTTATCATAAATCCAAAGCCACATGTGACATCACTTCTGGAACCGCCTACATGATCACACGATGTATCAATTTTTAGTCCTTTGGCTGAAGGTCCAAGGGACTATTGCCATCACTCTGCATCCGCCGATAGCTGCCATATCTCAGAAACCGTTCAGCAACTTTTTCTCAAATTTTGCATAGACATATCTTAAGGCCACTATGCACAAGAAATCTGTATTTGATTGAATCATTTTAAGGGCTCCCTAGGGCCTCCAAGGACCCCAAAACTGGTAAAAATGTAACATTTGGCCTATTTTTTCAAAAACTGTTCAGCAACTTTTTTTCTAATTTTGCATATATGTATCTTAGGGTGCTGCCACTATATACAAGAAATCTGTATTTGATTGAATCATTCTAAGGGGCCCCCAAAGTGCAAAAGTTTTACATTATCTAGTTATGTGGTTTTGAGAAGGGCCCTTGAGACCACCCCCAACAGTAGATTTTGTTTAATGTGCCAGAAAGCCAGCAGCATAACTAAACTCTGCAGCCTAGTGCTATTCTTCCATTGAGACCTTGACTAATCTTTAATTGGTCACAGCTCCCAGGCAGAGTAGACACACTTGACCCCTGTTAGACTGAACAGTTGCCTAACACTTTTTATCTTCAAAACTATTGATTTTCTATAATTGAAAGTTGTGTTTATTTTGATGTTCATTTAATTATTATAAAATTGTGTGACTGTGGTGTCTATTGGTTAAAGATGTATTGTCTGTAGAAACCTGTAGGTGACAAACATAGAAAATTAATATTCTGGACAACTATAGAGTGAAATATCCTACACTTTATTGATATCAAATGCATTCTACTGTTCTGTTTACGCTTGCCATGCCTTGTGTAGACATGGTACTGTGTAAATCAATTGTATCAATATAGACTAATAATTACAGATTCACAATATAGTTGAAATGAAACAACCAAATGTCAACCATTAGAAGAGTTGACATAGTTCCACTATACACAAGCAAGAAATCTGTATTTGATTGAATCATTCTAGTGTCATCAGCATATAGTAGAACATACATTTTCTATATCATCATCACTAAGGTTGTTGTACATTTCACCAGCTGCCATGTCAGGTCCATTATAATTGTGACTAACAGTGTTCAAAATGATTCAGGTAAATAGTAAATAACAAAGGACACAAGTTTTCTCCTTGCCATACTTATACATCACATGAGAAGAAGGCTGACACAGCCTGGCCCTGATTTATACATGATTTAGCATTTTTGTATAAGTTGTATACAACTTTCAACACAATACCGTTAATACTGCATGAAATTATCTTAGACCACAGGGAGGACCGGTCTACTAAATCAAATGCTTTCTTATAATCGATCAAGGCACAATAAAGCCTTTTGCGTCGAGACAAATACAATTCAACCAATACCCCTATTTGAACACTGCCTGTTCTTCACCTATTACATTCGCTTTGTTTAGGTATGTGGTCAGTCTGGTGTTCTGAACAATCACTAAGGATTAATGAACACTTGTGCAGAATGTCACCCACTTGGCAGGTTTAACCCATTTGATCCTGAAGCTAGTGCAGACGAATTGCAGCCAGTTCCTGACCATATCCAAGAAATAATTTTGTCAGCATCAGAAAATCACAGGCCTTCGTTTAAAATTGACATAACTTTATTATTTCTTAATGAATTTTGAAATGTGTTCTACTATTAGAAAGCAGATAAAATAAACTATGAAGTTATATAGACAAATTAGTTGTTTGATAACATATACTATATGTGGCATATGGCAAAACATTTCCCAACAAATTCAGATTTGTGTCCGTTTTGTCACTTTACTTTTCAGAAGACATTTTCTCCATGAAGGAGGCAACACCTCAATGAACAAGTTGATTTTATTTTATACACCATTCTCCTCTGAAAACAATGGTATCAAACTTATTCACGTATCTTGGATAATTATCTCGTTATGTACAATTCTGTAATAACACCCCTACATGAAAGAACAGAGTGGCAGCATGTAGCGTTACTGAGAGGATTTACACAAATTTTTTTAATATCTTCTGACAACGCTATCTATTTTTGTGTTTTGTTTCTTATAACAAATAAACCAAGAAACTAAAGTAACGAATTTGGTCAACATTTCAATGTAAATTTATATGTGAAGCAGTTACTGTTGTTGAAAGTAACATTAAGTTTGTTGCCGCCGAAAATACGTCGTGGCGCGAAGTGGGCGAAAATAGGTGCCGTTGTCGGTTCACTCCAATTCGAAGCCTTCAAAGTACATTTTCACGGACAAATATCGCATCAATTAGCATGCCCGTGCATATTATATCGTCTATTCACTTGTCTGCCTCCTTGTTATCACCAGTATGAAGTAAGTTAGCAGAGTTATCCTTCAAAAACGGTCGAAATTTGATGATATTTGCGACTTGTCCACCATCTTTGGTTTCGATTTACGTGGGGGTAGCGGACTTCTACGTCGAATAACCAATCAACAGCGCCGATTTGGTGATTCCTACGTGTTTCCCAATGATGGCAAGATACTGACGTCATTCAATGTTAATCAACCAATAGGGATCCATAACACTACGGTGCGGGGTTTCCATGCCAAGTGCAGACTACGACTAGAATCGTATCCCGGATACAAAGGGTAACTACGACTAGAATCGTATCCCGGATAAAATGGGTTTTAATTGATCTATTCAGCAATGAGGACACTGCTTAGGCCTCACTCTGGACACTGTCTCTCACAGTGTTGTGTATTGTCTTAGTTGGTGCATTGAGCTAATCTACTTGACCATGAATCAGTGGTGGATCTGGTTGTGTATTACACCCAGCTGTGGTGCTAAGATTCTCTGCCTGCTATTGTTTGATGGAAACTGTGACTAATGTGTAATTGGTCACTGGCAGTAGCTTGTGTCAACAGACAGCATTAAGCCACTAGACCCCTGTTAAACTGGACATGAAGACATGATTTGGCATAACTTCATAAGTCTTTGTAGCAGCACATTTGTACTTCCAGTGTATCATTGCAACATAACATACATATTACATACTGTGTGCCACATTTGAATGTTGTGCATGTAATATTTCCATGCAATCCATTTGCATATATAATGTAAAACTTCAACAGCCGTTTTCTTCATTTTCACTTTTTGATCCCTACCATGTTCAATGCTCCATAACTTTGCCAATTTTTGTAGCAGTCATTTTTTTGAAACCGTGTAAAGCACCCTACCAAACCTTTATAAGGATGTAAGAAAACAATGTTACAATTTTTCCGACTTATCACTCATTTGGTCAGCCGGGGTCACATATAGACGTATTAGTCCAAAGGACTTCAGGGCCACTTAGCCCATTTTTTGTCAATCAGCACTGCTTTTCCGCACGTGCAGCTGTGCGGACTGACGGCATGCACTGTATGACTATACCGCATTTTAATAACAAAATCATTTAAAATCACATTTTGTGTATCAAATCTGCAAGAACTGTTTTAATCTTTGCTACCATGCTCTACGATTTTAGAATTTTAATATTCATCAACTACATTTACAAGTCTGTATTATAATTTGGAGGATGAAACACAAAATTGCCTTTTTCCCAAAACCCCAAAAATGGACATATATTTGGCCTGAAACCCTTTATATGTTTTCTCTCAGAAATCAACCAGGCCTCCCACCTGCAACTGCCATTTGCTGTTGAAATTACATAACCATGGAACTTTGTGGGATTACTTATTTCAGTGCTACTAAATTGTGCGAAGAAAACCGAGGCCCAGAAGAACGATTGAGGGCGGTGAGAATCAACTACGCAAGGGCCCTCTGGTACGCTCTCATAGCTCGTGAAGTGCCACTAATGTAAAATCATTTACTTGACCACAAAGTCACAACTTATAACAGTCATAGTAGTTAGATTACCTTGCTCAAAACCACTTTATCTGGCAATGAAGCATTCTAGCTAATGATTCTTGACAATTGCGTGATCACACATACATTTTTTAGATCAAAATAATCCCTAATTCTACGTAGTATTTACTAATCATTTGACTAAATATTATTCGTACTCCAGATCTGGTTAAGTTAGGTACAGTATTAACTGAAATATGGCTGTTTTCAAGCAGTGGCTATCCTTAATTTCATAGAGAGATCTGTGTATTTATTCATTGATGTTGATACAACCCCTTATTTCCTTCTTCCCCCAGTGGGATGGGAAATGCAGAGGAGGCTGTGAGTCAGTACCTGGTGGTCGGGAAGCTGGGCTCATTGTCCGAGTACTGCGGGCTGGGAGTGGCAGCCTACAAGTGTGGGCAGCTGGACATCAGCAGGGAAGGTAATGGTGCTAATGATTGCTTCATCTTGGGAAGGAATGGGCTGATGCAAATGGGTCCCTCTGCCTTGCATCTTAATGATACTTGATAGACTATACAGTGGTGGCCTACACGTGTCACTCTGCTCACTTTATCTCAGAAACCATTCACAACTGTGCCAACTTCAGTATAGATGTCATAAATGTGACCCACCACAGTGAACCGCGTATTCATTCATGAATGTGACCCACCACAGTGAACCGCGTATTCATTCATAAATGTGACCCACCACAGTGAACCGCGTATTCAGTCATAAATGTGACCCACTACAGTGAACCGCGTATTCAGTCATAAATGTGACCCACCACAGTGAACTGCGTATTCGTTCATAAATGTGGCCCACCACAGTGAACCGCGTATTCATTCATAAATGTGGCCCACCACAGTGAACCGCGTATTCATTCATAAATGTGGCCCACCACAGTGAACCACGTATTCAGTCATAAATGTGACCCACTACAGTGAACCGCGTATTCATTCATAAATGTGACCCACCACAGTGAACCGCATATTCATTCATAAATGTGGCCCACCACAGTGAACCACGTATTCATTCATAAATGTGACCCACCACAGTGAACCGCGTATTCATTCATAAATGTGACCCACCACAGTGAACCACGTATTCATTCATAAATGTGACCCACCACAGTGAACCACGTATTCATTCATAAATGTGGCCCACCACAGTGAACCACGTATCCAGTCATAAATGTGACCCACCACAGTGAACCGCGTATTCATTCATAAATGTGGCCCACCACAGTGAACCACGTATTCATTCATAAATGTGACCCACCACAGTGAACCGCATATTCATTCATAAATGTGGCCCACCACAGTGAATCGCGTATTCAGTCATAAATGTGACCCACCACAGTGAACCGCGTATTCATTCATAAATGTGGCCCACCACAGTGAACCACGTATTCAGTCATAAATGTGACCCACCACAGTGAACCGCATATTCATTCATAAATGTGACCCACCACAGTGAACCGTGTATTCATTCATAAATGTGACCCACTACAGTGAACCGTGTATTCATTCATAAATGTAACCCAACACAGTGAACCGCGTATTCATTCATAAATGTGACCCACTACAGTGAACCGTGTATTCATTCATAAATGTGACCCATCACAGTGAACCGCGTATTCATTCACAAATGTAACCCATCACAGTGAACCGCGTATTCATTCATAAATGTGGCCCACCACAGTGAACCGTGTATTCATTCATAAATGTGACCCACCACAGTGAACCGCGTATTCAGTCATAAATGTGACCCACCACAGTGAACCGCATATTCATTCATAAATGTGACCCACCACAGTGAACCGTGTATTCATTCATAAATGTGACCCATCACAGTGAACCGCGTATTCATTCACACAGGCTTATTCTGCACACAAGACAAAAATAGCTGTTAGTCTAGATCACGTTCCATCTATTTTGTGATTTTGACAGAAGTGCTTACCTTACAACCTCAACTTTTAATGTCCAGTTTATTTTCCTTGACAAACAATCCAAAACTAATAAAACACATGCACTTACGAAGCCATACATTAGAAAACAATATACAACACTAGTCAAAATGACCTCTTTTCTCAAAATATCACTTTTTAAAGTTGGCTTCAATTGTAGCAATAAATAAAAAGCCACTGAAGATATTTCAACAAATGAGGTATCATTTTAAAGCTCATCATTTGTGAAATCAAGAAAGGTACAAAACCCCATTTTACAATGTTGTGACTTATACTCACTTTGCAGGTCACATAACAACTTTGTAGGTCACATATAACAACTTTGTAGGTCATGTATAACAACTTTGTAGGTCACATAACAACTTTGTATTTCACATATAACAACTTTGTAGGTCAAATATAACAACTTTGTAGGTCAAATATAACAACTTTGTAGGTCACATATAACAACTTTGCAGGTCACATATAACAACTTTGTAGGTCACGTATAACAACTTTGTAGGTCACATATAACAAATTTGTATTTCACATATAACAACTTTGTATTTCACATATAACAACTTTGTAGGTCGAATATAACAACTTTGTAGGTCACATATAACAACTTTGCAGGTCACATATAACAACTTTGTAGGTCACATATAACAACTTTGTAGGTCACATATAACAACTTTGTAGGTCACGTATAACAACTTTGTAGGTCACGTATAACAACTTTGTAGGTCACGTATAACAACTTTGTAGGTCACATATAACAACTTTGTATTTCACATATAACAACTTTGTATTTCACATATAACAACTTTGTAGGTCGAATATAACAACTTTGTAGGTCACATATAACAACTTTGTAGGTCATGTATAACAACTTTGTATTTCACATATAACAACTTTGTAGGTCACGTATAAAAACTTTGTAGGTCACATATAACAACTTTGTATTTCACATATAAAAACTTTGTAGGTCACATATAACAACTTTGTATTTCACATATATCAACTTTGTAGGTCAAATATAACAACTTTGTAGGTCACATATAACAACTTTGCAGGTCACATATAACAACTTTGTACGTCACACATAACAACTTTGTAGGTTACGTATAACAACTTTGTATTTCACATATAACAACTTTGTAGGTCAAATATAACAACTTTGTAGGTCACGTGTAACAACTTTGTAGGTCACATATAACAACTTTGTATTTCACATATAACAACTTTGTATTTCACATATAACAACTTTGTAGGTCACATATAACAACCTTTTTGGTCAAACATAACAACTTCATAGGTCACATATAACAACTTTGCAGGTCACATATAACAACTTTGTAGGTCACATATAACAACTTTGTAGGTCACATATAACAACTTTGTAGGTCACATATAACAACTTTGTAGGTCAAATATAACAACTTTGTTGGTCACATATAACAACTTTGTATTTCACATATAACAACTTTGTAGATCACATATAACAACTTTGTAGGTCAAATATAACAACTTTATAGGTCACATATAACAACTTTGCAGGTCACATATAACAACTTTGTATTTCACATATAACAACTTTGTATTTCACATATATCAACTTTGCAGGTCACATATAACAACTTTGTAGGTCACATATAACAACTTTGTAGGTCACATATAACAACTTTGTAGGTCACGTATAACAACTTTGTAGGTCACGTATAACAACTTTGTATTTCACGTATAACAACTTTGTATTTCACGTATAACAACTTTGTAGGTCATGTATATAACAACTTTGCAGGTCACATATAACAACTTTGTATGTTACATATAACAACTTTGTAGGTCACATATAACAGAATTGACACGAATCTGTGTATCTGCATGTCTGTGTTTGTGACATTCAGCATACACGGCAGCAGTGAGTTTGGCTGAGACGGCGAGCGAACGGTCTCATGTCCAGTCAGCTCTTGCTATGGTCACGTACAAGTCCGGTGACATCGAGGCAACAAAAACAGCCTTGTTCCAGTGGTAAGTTGTTTGGTGAATGCTGTCTCATCATTATTTCATAAAATCATGTTATGTACAGTAAAACCTGACTATAACGGACACCTTTCCATAATAAAGACCTGACTATAACGGACATATTTCCATAATAAAGACCTGACTATAATGGACACCTTTCCATAAGAAAGACCTGACTATAATGGACACCTTTCCATAAGAAAGACCTGACTATAATGGACACCTTTCCATAAGAAAGACCTGACTATAATGGACACCTTTCCATAAGAAAGACATGACTATAACGGACACCTTTCCATAATGAAGACCTGACTATAACGGACACATCTAAAAGACTGGATGCCTTCCCGTTGCATTGTCCTCTACCTGTCCATACAGGTAACCTATCCAATGTGGTCAAGGGATTGAATTTGAACTGAGCTTATGGACACCTTAAAGTGCATTTATAATATCTCTTGTAATAAAACATCATACTCATAGTACTCTATGAGTAAAGATGTTCATCAGACTAGATTGTTCAAATGAGTGATATTTTTTACTTATTTCACAGTCAGTCTACCTGGGTACCTTTTTTCCGTGACATTTTGGCTGCTTTCAGCAGACTTCCATCTAGCAGCAGTCATCTGAAATGTCACTGAAAAAATGTAAACTGACTGTGAAATAAATAAAAATATCATTCATGTAGTAGTTCTCCAGGCCATACTGAAAACTGCCATATCGTCATGGTAACTGATTGATGTTTTCAGTTCGCAGTTGTCACCCCCTTCCTTGATGGGTCTCAAGGCTCTGTGTAGTCTTGGACTGCTGCAACAGGACCTGCCCCTAGCTGCAGCTGCTCTACAGGAGCTGCACAAGATGCAGGACTCATCTGCAGACTTGCCCTATCTGACGGCATGCATGTTCATCCTCCAGGTTTGCCATTGTCAGACCACATCAAGTACAGGGTGTAGTCGTGCTATTTCTAGAATAGGACATATTTGTTAAGTTTGGGTAGTTCAGTTCTAAAGAATTAATTAGTGTCCTGCAGTTCACATTGTCTTCATGAAATATGTGCTACAGCTTGTCTTTTCTGCTTGAAGCCTCAATATTGCATTACCCTAGCCATAATATGAGAACATTTGTCAATCCTCTGTTAATTTCAGTAAAGAAAGTGTGAACAGAGTAGCAGGTACTTATTGATCTGTTTGTTTTCATCTTCATAATTTGTTCTGAATTGCAGCTACCTAAAACAAGTTTGGGTAGTTCAGTTCTAAAGAATTAATTAGTGTCCTGCAGTTCACATTGTCTTCATGAAATATGTGCTACAGCTTGTCTTTTCTGCTTGAAGCCTCAATATTGCATTACCCTAGCCATAATATGAGAACATTTGTCAATCCTCTGTTAATTTCAGTAAAGAAAGTGTGAACAGAGTAGCAGGTACTTATTGATCTGTTTGTTTTCATCTTCATAATTTGTTCTGAATTGCAGCTACCTAAAACATGTGACTGTCATCTCTCCTAGGGTGACATGAATGCAGCACGCAAACATCTTGCCAAGTGCACACATATGAGCCCCGACAATGCACATCTGTGGCGCCACCTGGCTGCCATTCTGGTGGACAGTGGCCATCGATACGAGGCAGCTGCATGCTGTGCCGCAGTAGCAAGACATCTGGATCCAGTTTGTCCGGTACTGTCAGATTATCAGCAATCTTCTTTCCACCATTGTCAGCATACTTGTATCACTTCCACTAAAGGTGAAAGTGATACAATATTCAAGGTGCAACCATACTATGTTACCTTAAAGGTTGAATATTACACTTGAAAAGATATTTTTATTGCCAAAATATTACGTATATTAGCATAATAAAACATGCTTGCATATAAAAGTTATATAAAACATTAAGTAATAGAGTGTCTTTGTTGTATTTGTTATTATAATGTTCCCATTAGAAAAAGTAATGGGAAGTATTGCAGAGGCAAGTCCAGCGAGGGTAGTGGGGGGCCTACAATGTCCAAGTGCACCCCTCCTTAAAGCTTGCAAAAAACCACTGGCGGCCGAACCAAATTCATATTGGATGGGCTGTGCTGAAGCTTCAATACGATTCCGCTGTCAGATCGTGACATCAGAACACATGGGGGTGCTGTTGAATTGAAGAATTTTTGCCATGGCTTCAGCACAATTCCGTCATCACTCTGTTGGATCGTGGCATCGGAAGATAGGGGGAGTGCTGTTTGGACACTTGCGGTGAAATTCATAATTTCAGAACGTCTAGGGAGGGCCAATTAATGGGTGCACATTCCAAAAGTTTTGGGGGAGCATGGCACTCTTGCACAGGCATATTGCAGCCAATTTCCAAAGGACACAGTCCCCCGTGGTCCATGTTAGGAATAATTGAAAGCTGCTCTCTTTGATTGCATACTATGCCAGTCTTTCTCTCTCATACTCATCCTTGCTACAAACATCACAATCTTGTCTACTTATATCAGTAAACCAGCAGTTTAGTTACTGAACTTTAGAGTTTCTTTTTGAGTTAAACTACAATTTTTAGCTGATTTTAAGAGAGTATGTACAACATGAATAACATTTACTTATTTGATCATACTTGCTAGTTGCTGCCATATATGTCACTTTGGCATATGCAAAATTACCAAAAGTCACCAGTTCCGGCCAGCAGAATTATAAACGCACAGCACGCGAATAAAACATTTCGTCTTTTGCACCGTTTTGTTTTAAAATTGAACATTATGTGAACAAAGTTTGTATGGTGTTGGGGAAAGAGATATACATAGTATGTGTAGGTATAACGTATGAGACATGTTTATTCACTGGAAATTTCTACTTAAAAGATGGATGATCACATAATACAACAGTAACAGTTTAATATGTTGTCCTTTTAGGATGTCGGAGCATGGTTGGCGGTGTTCCCGGTGACTGCGGGCTGGCACTCCCCGTCCTCTCTCCCTCTCACGGCCTTCCACGTTGCCCAGAAAGCCTTCCACACACATCCAGGTAAAAACGTCCTCCCACCCAGTAAAGTAATACGTTTACTCAACTGAAAAATTATTAACCACCACTAAAAATGCCCAGTGTCTGGATGGTGGAACATAAACACAGATGCAGAAGATGGTTTACTAATGTATTCATATCGGACAGAGCATGTTGATTAAATGGAAATTATGGGACATGTTGTTTCACTGGAAATGTGTACTTAAAAGATGGCTAGTCTCATAACGCAAATAAAGATTAACACATAATGTGTAACATTGTAAGTTTAAATGGGTTTTGAGATTGGGAACTTAAATGAATTTTGATACAAAAGCCCCCAACTGGTTGCATATTGGTTAATTAATAAAAATTGTTATATATGTCTTTAATTGAATTGCTAAATATATTCTTCATGATAGTTAATTTCTATGCAATTGAGTTCTTTTAGACATATCCAGTATGTGATCTTTACTGTGTAGTTGTAAAGTTTTTTGTTAGTGTAGCTTCTTCAGTACATCTTCTGCGATTTAAACAGAGTAATATTGACTATTCATAACCTACATTTTGGACGTGTTTCCTCCAGACAATCTCACCTCTCGCAGCAGTCTTGTGAGTGCCACTCTGACTCAGCATCTCTTCAACTCGGCAATGGGAAATGAAGGAAAACTTGGCAAATTCTGTCAGTCGTTCATCACCAAACTCATGGCTGCAGGTTGGTCATCATTCACAGAAAATAACAAGCGAACATTGCTCCCCCTGTATCTTACAGTGTCATTTCACCTGTACTCAAAACGTGATCAAGACAACTATATTTAAATACATGACTACGTGCACTACCCCTGGCAGATCTCCTACACATTGTATGGAAGTTAACTGAGTTAAATTCATGAATGATGTAGACTTCGCTGGTCGAGACTGTACCACCCATCGGAACAATGCAGACACCTGTCTGACCCCTGCTCCAATTCCAAGACAAAGCCATCGATTTCCTGGAATGCCAGTGTAATTACCCATTCGACCATTCTCACGAGTCATTGAGCGATATTGTGTATTCAAATAACTACGATTACCTTACATTCTTGTAACACGTACAGTGCCTGGCTGAATTGAAGACCACCGGAACTTCCCAGCAAGTGATGTTATTGGCTGAGCTTATCTTCAGCGTTTCACAAGGCGATTTGCCAGAGGGTACTGAGACAGCAATCAGCAACGTCCCCTAGCGTGCAAGGATGGAAGTAATAAGATTCTCACCAGATTCTCTTCAATACCATCCTTCCAGCGACTATGAGCACCAGAGATGGGAGGAGTCGTGCATAGTAATCAGTATCATGTAATCATTGACAATTGTTGAGTACACAGTGTCAGCAAAGTGGGTATTTTTGTTGCACTGTTGTAAAATGTTGTACTTGTTTGGATTCCACAGATCTTGAGCTTTAAAATGATAAATCACGTCAGTAGTTTTTGATTTACTGCTAGAATTGAAGCAACATTTTAATAAGTGACGTTTTCAGAAACAATGTCATTTTGCCTCATATCATGTATTGTTTTTTAATTGTATGCTCACAAATGCATGTATGTTTTTGCTTTTGGATAATTTTTAGGGGGGGAAATAAACTGGACATTGAATGACGAGATTAGAAGGTCTGCATTTCTGGCAAAACCACAAAATTAATGGACATGGCCTAGATGGCTATGTCTGGCTCTAGTGCAGAACAGGTCTTGATATGTCCCCGATTCACTGTGGCAACATACAATTGTCGTTATGAACTAACGCAGTTCTGTGCTGCGGTGTCAAATCTCCGTGCATTATTCGAAGTGGTGTTCGATTGAACAGGTCTGCCAGGGAGTAAAGTGTAATGCACTTAGAGCAGTCTGAAGGTTGGATAATGCGCTATATAAGAACATACCTTTTTTCAGTTGAGGAACAGCTGACATACATGGTTGGTGACAAGTCCTGCCTCCAGAGGCTCCACCTGTGGTGTGTCAAACAATTCGTTATCATACAAATGTCGATGGGCGAGATGGAACTCGCAAGACAATTTCTACAAAACGTAAGTCACATGACACAATTATTACATAATCATTATATGCCAATGTGGTGTGTGCCCAGTCTTTAAATGTCTTCAATTCAATCTAGCATTTTTAATACCTCGAAAATAGATTAAACAATTTATTTAAAAAAAAATTTAGGTTTTAAGTTTGATTTCACAAAAGTAGGCCTAGGTTTCTATATTATAATTCAACGAAGGTGTAATGTGCTGTGTGTCTCAGAGTAATGTGATTCTTTAACCAAATGATTCCGTGTGGTAAAAAATATGGCTACTACACAGTGTTCAAAGGACACTTCTTAGTTGTTTTGTATTAAGTTTATCATGGGAAAATATCTCAAATAATTTAGGTAGTTGTCTTAAAAAGGTCATACGTCTATATAATTGTATTTTCTGATTACAAAAAAGAGTAATCCGCATTATATTTGGTATTAGACGGTTGGAACATACAAAATCACTTTTCCAACAATTATATGTTCTAAAATTTCCAGATATCATAGAACAGAAAACATTATTATTTATGTACAAAGCTTACTATAGCTGTTTGCCATCAAATATTCAGTGTTTGTTTACTAGACGGGAAATAGCATACTCAATGCGAGCTATTCATGACTTAGAACGACAGAGAGTCTGTTCTACCATGCGATTAATGTCTCTGTGTAAAGGGAGTGCAATTATGGAATTCTCTATGTAATCATTTAAAAACTACTAATACTATTACTGCATTTAAGCGTAAATGAAAGAACTGTTTATTTAAGAAATATCTGGTTGTGGAAATCTAAACAAAATCATACACAAATATAATCATGTCATTGAGGAAAATACAAAATGTGTAAAGATGTGTACTTAATACACACTTTAAATTTTGAACTTGCACATATTCCATTACATGATTTCAATTATTGTAGCTAGATGGTTAGATGAATAGCAACTTAATTAATATAATATCGATGTCTCAATATACATATACGTATATGTGTGTATATGTATGTATATGTGTGTGTATATGTATGTATATGTACATATGTATGTATATGTATGTATACATATATGTATATATAAATATATGTCAGGAGTAAATTTATACAAAAGTCAATGACTTTGTATTTACCCCCTTCAAACATTATATATTCTCACTTGTATTATAGTTAAACTTGTTTGGTTGTCTTGTATATATATTGTTGCCAGTGTTCTGAATAAACGTTCATTCATTCATTCATTTATCAGCCTAAAGCTGCACACACCTTGAATAATCATCTAATAATTGGCAAATTTTGTTCATGCAAGCACCAACACAAGTCATGAATAGTGATGAAATAATGCCAAATGAATGATGTTTATTAAAGAGATTAAGTTAAAGAGAGAGAAATGTGGGCTCTACATCCCAAGGCCAGGCCTGTGACTGAGCCCACACTAGTCTCCTGTCTCTCAGGTTGATAGAACCCACATTTCGGCATATACAACATTAGCAGTATTGTTATAGATATATACAACAACAGCATTACTACTGTAATCACAGTAGACCTTAGGCACTGTACCGTACTAACCAAGCACACCATTCATTCACACTAACTATAATCCCAACTACCTGCTGAAATTACGCCACTGGTCACCGAAACATGTGACCACCCCACTCATTTATCAGCCTAAAATAATCATCTAATAATTGGCAAATTTTGTTTATTTCTCAATTTCCTATCATTCTTGCCATTCCAGAGGAATGTGTAAAACCATGTGCTGTGTGTGTAAGACCATGTGTTGTGTGTGTAAGACCATGTTTTGTGTTTGTAAGCCCATGTGCTGTGTGTGTGTGCGTGCATGCGTGTGTGCATGCGTGCGTGCATGTAAGACCATGTGCTGTGTGTGTAAGACCATGTGCTGTGTGTGTGTGTGTGTGTGTGTGTGTGTGTGTGTGTGTGTGTGTGTGTGTGTGTGTGTGTGTGTGTGTGTGTGTGTGTGTGTGTGTGTGTGTGTGTGTGTGTGTGTGTGTGTGTGTGTGTGTGTGTGTGTGTGTGTGTGTGTGTGTGTGTGTGTGTGTAAGACCATGTGCTGTATGTGTAAGACCATGTGCTGTGTGTGTGTGTAAGACCATGTGCTGGGTGTGTGTGTGTGTGTCAGACCATGTGCTGTGTGTGTAAGACCATGTGCTGTGTGTGTAAGACCATGTGATGTGTGTAAGACCATGTGCTGGGTGTATGTGTAAGACCACGTGCTGTGTGTGTGTGTAAGACCATGTGCTGTGTGTGTGTGTGTGTGTCAGACCATGTGCTGTGTGTGTAAGACCATGTGCTGTGTGTGTAAGACCATGTGATGTGTGTAAGACCATGTGCTGTGTGTGTGTGTAAGACCACGTGCTGTGTGTATGTGTAAGACCATGTGCTGTGTGTGTGTGTGTGTGTGTGTGTAAGACCATGTGCTGTGTGTGTAAGACCATGTGCCATGTGTGTAAGACCATGT
The DNA here is from genome assembly GCA_963995525.1 of Escarpia spicata. Classification (NCBI taxonomy): domain Eukaryota; kingdom Metazoa; phylum Annelida; class Polychaeta; order Sabellida; family Siboglinidae; genus Escarpia; species Escarpia spicata. The sequence continues at coordinate 31,545,742 of OZ023216.1, read as the reverse complement.
GCTGTGTGTGTGTGTGTGTGTGTGTGTGTGTGTGTGTGTGTGTGTGTGTGTGTGTGTGTGTGTGTGTGTGTGTGTGTGTGTGTGTGTGTGTGTGTGTGTGTGTGTGTGTGTGTGTGTGTGTGTGTGTGTGTGTGTGTGTGTGTGTGTAAGACCATGTGCTGTGTGTGTCAGACCATGTGCTGTGTGTATAAGACCATGTGCTGTGTGTGTAAGAACATGTGCTGTGTGTGTCAGACCATGTGCTGGGTGTATGTGTAAGACCATGTGCTGTGTGTGTAAGACCATGTGCTGTGTGTGTAAGACCATGTGCTGTGTGTGTAAGACCATGTGCTGTGTGTGTAAGACCATGTGTTGTGTGTGTGTGTAAGACCATGTGCTATGTATGTAAGACCATGTGCTGTGCATGTAAGACCATGTGCTGTGTGTGTAAGACCATGTGCTGTGTGTATAAGACCATGTGCTGTGCATGTAAGACCATGTGCTGTGTGTGTAAGACCAATGTGCTGTGTGTGTAAGACTGTGCTGTGTGTGTGAGACCATGTGCTGTGCATGTAAGACCATGTGCTGTGTGTGTAAGACCATGTGCTGTGTGTGTAAGATCAATGTTCTGTGTGTGTGTGTAAGACCATGTGCTGTGCGTGTAAGACCATGTGCTGTGTGTGTAAGACCATGTGCTGTGCGTGTAAGACCATGTGCTGTGCGTGTAAGACCATGTGCTGTGTGTGTAAGACCATGTGCTGTGTGTGTAAGACCATGTGCTGTGTGTGTAAGACCATGTGCTTTGTGTGTAAGACCATGTGCTGTGTATATGTGTAAGACCATGTGCTGTGTGTGTAAGACCATGTGCTGTGTGTGTAAGACCATGTGCTGTGTGTGTGTGTTAGACCATGTGCTGTGTGTGTAAGACCATGCGCTGTGTGTATAAGACCATGTGCTGTGTGTGTAAGACCATGTGCTGTGTGTGTAAGACCATGTGCTGTGTGTGTAAGACTATGTGGCGTGTGTCTGCAGGCAGTCTGGCTGTATGAAGGGGATGACTTCCTGCAGTGTGTTCTCACCTTTTCCAACCAAAATATGCCTGATCTGAAAACTGCTGCTGAGAAAGAGGGAACATGCTACACCATGCAGGTTAGTACACCCGCATTCAAGGAATAACATTTAGTAGAAAAGAACTTTCAGTAAAAACATTTCGACAAAACAAATGAAATAAGGGATCATCTGAAAAAGACATTGTTTAAAAATGTGTTTCTTGTGGACAAACAGCCTTTTTTAAAGATTTATTTTTAGAAGGAATGTACTGAATAACGTTGTTCATGAAGTTGCTGACTTTGGAAAGAATAAATAAATAAAATGTAGTTGATCCCATGTACATATGCAAGGTATTTTTTGGAAGCAAGCATTGTCCAATCACTTTTCTACGTGTCATTTATGTAGGCATGTAGGTATTTGATGTGTTAATTTATTAATATTGGATAAGGTAATTATATTCTTTTATTTAAGCATAATTATTTTTTAGTTTGAATTTCATGTTGCTGCCTCTCTTTATAGTTGCTGGCACTGGTCTACCTGTCCTGTGGCTGGGAGAACGAGGTAGAGAAGTTATACAGATCATGGATACAGCAAGCAAGGTATGTTGTTTAATAGGTTTACCTGTCATCAGATAAATGGTTCAGTTTTACCAGCAAGTCCAGGATTAAAATAAAATAATAATGCCATTTCTGTAGCACCTAAGTATTTTGGAACCCAACCTTACGTAAAACAAACCAGAACAGAACCTTTCACTACAATAATGAACTCATAAGAGCATCCAGCTTTAAACACAATCCTCTGTGAAAATTAAGGAGCTTCTTCAAAATACAAAAAGCCGCAGCCGTTTTATTACCCTGTTTTTATGACATCCAGGTGAAAATGTTCTGGTGGTGTTGACATTTGTTAGTATACAAGATTACAGTTTAGGAACAAAGTCGATTTAAAAAACAAAATTGGGCTTATTAGAATGTTAGAGAAACTGTCCCCAGGGATGCACACATTGTCATTTGCTGTCAAATTATTATTTTCAGACCAATGTATTTTCGATGGAACTGTTATTTTGTTGGTAGAGTTGTGAGGGTCTTAAAAGAGAGATGTAATTGATTTTGACAGTGTTTATTTTATGTTCATAGAGGTTGATGTAAACGTCAGCTACATTGTATATATTAAAGAATATGCAATTGTTTACACCCAAGATCTGCACAGATGCTAAGTAAATTATTAGGAAACATGGGAATATAGTTTCAAGTAAATTAAGAATAACATTGTTGATATTATATGTTGTTTCAGAACTCGAGAAGACAAGATGATAACGCTGGTGAAGATGGCACATTTGGCGTATCAACAGCTTCTCGTATGTTATTTAGCTGAGTAGAATTCTCCTTAACAGGAGAGAGTAACCTAGTAAAACACATCAAAGTTGAACGTCGTTAATAGAACACATCCTACTAGATAGCGTTCCATCAGGAAAAACACAGAAATAAAATATGATGTTCTAATAAAGCAACGTTTTTAAAATACGTTATTACAAAATCTCTCCCACAACGTGTTGTCATGACTGCAGTAAAGATCTATCTTGAGCATGGATCTGACTCTCTGGATCACTCTGTAACATCTGGGGGCTCATCAAATGCATGAATACTTTTAAGGCACACATTCAAACACACTATTTCAAGTTTTTGTTTAATACCTGCTTTATTTATATGTTACACATCCATTTTATTGTCATAATATTTATCTATTAATTGCTATTGTATGATATTCTAGTTATTTTGTATTTTATTAGTCACAATCTTCTGTACTGAATCATTCTAGTTCCTAGTAGATGTAATAGTCAGTGTTTACAGCATCTAGTTGTGACATTTTAATCAAATGAAAACACATCTGAACATAATTCTATTCTGCAAATGATTGTATAAATAAACTTATTTGATTACATATTATGATATGTTGTCCTTTGTGTTAGTATTAAAGTAAAGTCACATGTGGTCTCAATCAATGGTGCACAGCATCTGTGAATACGGGTCATGCAAGTCTTGCAACTGTCCTGTCTAAATTTTACATTTGTCCTATTCTCTTCCAGAAAGAAAAGTCAGGTGACAGATTGACAAGTACATTCAAAGACTCATGTGACATGGCACTGAAACTTGACAGCACCTGTTGCGCCATCTACCTGATGCAAGCGGTACTTCACTTGCGAAACAACAACCAAAGGTTGGAAACACACACAAAAAACAGGAAACAAAAATACCCATTGGTTGGATAACTTGGGATAACTAGTTCGTAAACGGCTGTAAGTGATTGTGACTCTAGGCAGCTGTCTTCATGATTATGTCAGAAACCAAACAATGAAGTCTTTAGTTCAAAATTATGTACCTGAGGGTGCTATATACAGATGTAGGGGATGCTTTTACAATGTATTCGTATCGAACAGTTGAAGCACATATATACTTACATATATACATACATATACATATCTGACTCACGCATGTATAAGATAACAAGATTGCTTAATCCTTTGGTTTTGTTGTGCCACTGAGCTTGGTTTTCAAGGATATTGGTACGTAAGAAGTCACTATTATTATTATTATTACATATGCTAGTACGATTACAGTTGGGTGTTCTCATTTGAAACACCAGTTCTAAGAAAGATGACACCATCTTCCTCTGTTGGTTTAGTCCTTTGTGAATCAAGCATGTTGGTGTTCACATTTGTAGTGTCGGTAGTTAAAGTATTAAACATAGTCGCTTTAATAAGTGTTTTCTTTTGTTAAAATCATTAACAAAACTGACTTTTGTAGATAGATCGGGTAACTTGCAACAGTGTGCTTGGCTGTGTGTTGTAAAATATAGAACCGGAGCCACATTTGCCATTTTCGAGTTTTTTTACTGGTATGAGTAAATAATCTTTAATGATTTACAATGCAATAGTTTCACCAAAACTAAATACAAAATTTGCACTAACAGGCGTGGAATAGATACTGTCAGACTGCCCCCAAAATTAGCCAACGAGTGCCAAAGATGTGTTGTCATCAGTGGTTTCATTACAATTCTTGCAGGGCTGCCAGACATTGTTTCGAGCAGGTCTTATACTTCCGTGACAGTCGTCATTCTGTCGGGTTTGCGACACGTCTGGCAAGTCGTCATCTACTCAAGATCCACATGGACAGACAGGACGAATCCCGCATCCAGGTATGATCACGTTTTGACACAATGATAGTTGGATCAATGGTATCTAAATATAATCATGCTAACATGTGTGTGTGTGTGCATGCATGTGTGCGTGCGTGCGGATATGTTAACGTTTTCCTCCTAGACAGCCTGTTCCCGATTGGTTAAGAGTTTTGTAATGCTTTTATAACTCATACCAGCTGTTAGGCGAACGTACATTGATTGTTAATGATGTTACATATGGTTCCAAGATCAGGTGAGCAACTGATAGTAATTGTCACAAACATCATTTTCAAATACTCCGAGAAACTATCGTTTGTGTGAACATATTGCCATCCAAAGGATAGTTATATCAAATCCATAAAAAAATGCCTAACATATCAATTCCAAAATACCCGTTCTGATTATGAATTCAGTTATCAGTAATAAGTGCAACTACATTGGCTATTTCGGCAAGCTTTTATTTTATAAGTTTCTATGACTTTTTCAGTGGTGTCCATGTGCACAGTAGCGCCATCTGGCGTGTTGGATCAAATTCAGATATTTAAATTATTTGACTTTGAATAAGATAGTTCTTGTCGTCTGAAATTATCTTGTCGTTTTGACTGAAATGCGGATGAAATGTAACTACAAACTGGTCATAACATCGAATGTGTACACATTCCAGAGGTTGTTGGCTGAAATGGGCGATGACAAAGACTTGGTGGAGCTGCACCAACAGCTGAGACAGACACAACCAGCAGCAGAGAAAGTTGACCATTGGGATGCAGTTGACAACTAACAGCAACCATCACCTCTTTACACCTTGACCGCCTGCATAAATCCAGTTGCCCGCTTCCCCAGCTGCATGGATTCGTCCTTTAGCTGTGACGTGTGGAGGTGGCGTCATATTCTGGATACCTCCATAACTTATGTCACTGGATTCTTTAATTTATCAGTTGTATACTGGGGGTATTGTCTTATAGCTTTGCATTGACTTGTTTAATGAGCGCTGTTTGTAAATATCAACTGACAGAGTTTGTAGATATATGCATCATTCTATTTAACCCAGACACAATGTATCATTTTGTGTACGTTTAATTTAAAAGTTGATGAGTATATTTAAAACAATCTTGTGCAGAATTGAGTTATCTTTAAAATAAGCACAGCTTGCAATGTTCGGAAACAACAAACAAAATCGTTAAATGCAAAACACTAGATGCACTCATGTCTTTGTGATTTCGTGAACGCTGCCAGGACTTGGAGTGCATTTCATAAAATGATGTGGGATGTAAAGGGTTAAAAAGTTCATCAACTTCAAGTCTCACTATATTCCTCATTTCTTTTTCCATCTAATATACTCCAGAATGCGTTTGGTTAATGTTGTGTTATAAAAGATATTTTTTAAGATGGCCGAATTGTCAGACATGTAAAGACAATAAATTTTACATGCAGAAATTTGTGCACAGAAAAAGAGCTTGCCTTAAGTATTCTGAATAGCTTGCAATACTATACATATTATATTTTAAAAATTTAAATAAAAAATGGAAAACAGTTTCAAATTATTTGGATGTTTCGTTTTCCAATTTATGATGTGATCAGCTACATTAGGCACCTACTGCCATGTCAGTAGCCTACGATTACCCGTATCATTTGGCTAAAGAAGTAACAATGACCCTTCGCCCGCCTGCTGTTCTACATTAACAAATATAACGCAACCAAGGAAGTATTTTTGCCAAACTTTAGGTCGGTTTATACAAATCATTGTTTTCCCAGTTTGTTGAGTGATGCCGTCATGCAGGTAACAACTAAAGTGCGTGTGTACTTGTATGTGTGCGTGCGTGTGTATGTGTGTTTAGACGACAAGTGTCATGTCAGTGACGTTGACTCACTCCACTCTCCTTTGATGGAAGGTCACCTTGTGGATCACTGATAGGCCATTAGTTTAATGTCACGGACAACTGTTCATGAGATTAGAACCAATCGAAATTCTTCTTGACACAATGATTCGAAAAATGTGCCTCACTAATTGGTTTAAGCGGGTGTTAACAGATCTGATGCTTGCCTAGAAATGGCTAATGGTAAACCGGTATTTTGCTTTTGAAGTCTGAATTGGCACATAATTTTGGTCAAGAATAACTTGTCCATATTACATGGACAAATTATTCAGACAGACAGACGCTTTACAAATCGGAAGCAAATCAGGATCTCTATAAGGCGTTAACACACTGCCATTAACAGCAATTCTAATAAATAATAGATCTCTATAACTTTCATATTAGCTTGTGAGATTTTCATACAGTTGTTTTACAAGTTATGCAGGTGTCTACTGCATGTCCTGACAATGTCTGAACGATATGGTGCAATACAAGTGCAAACAAGTGAAATGTAACATTTGTTGCTTCAACTGACACTTCTGGTTTCATCAGGCCTCCTTGGTGGCAAAGAACGTTTACTTCTTGAAGATGACTGTAATTACATATTACGCGGTTATTTTAATAAACAAACAAAGAAGTTTACGCAATTGCCACGTTAACGTAGTAGTGTTTTATTTTAGGTTGATTAAAAAGTTGCTGTCGGCTCTTGGAATGATGTGACGTCATTGAACTGTTTCGTAGACGTAATACATGGGTGTGCTACGGGGAACCTTGTGTTCGATGGAGAGTCCAGTTCATTTCGGCCACTTTTCATTTATCACAATGTTGACGAGGTGACCATTTTAGACTGGAGAAGTTACGTTGCGCTTCCTTTATCCACACCACCATTTTGTATAAGCCTATGGTGTTCGTCTTTCTAGAATGCGAATTATATAGCTCTCACGGAAATCTGAGTTTTGTCTTAATTGCACCGCAGCTAAATGGTGGGTCAGCAATGACATGTGTATGAATGTGACGTTACAACGTCACATAACCACCTCTTCACAGAGCAGAAGAAGAGGAAGCGACCCACCGGAGGACGTCATTGATCGCCGCCGCCGCCGCCGCCGCCGACAACAACTTGTATTGTATTTTATTGGGCCAGTGTGTGGATTAGTTAGGCCTTATTTGGAATACAGGAGTCCTCTTGAGGAGCACTATTCTTTCTGTAAATGTATCGTTGGCCAAATTAGCAGGTAGTCCCTCTACAGTGGCACCCACTCAGCCTCCTACGTAGGACAACATACGCAGCATACATAACAATATGAATGCATAGACGTATACCGTGTTGGTCATACGAATTAACATTTTATGTAACGTAGCTAAACTATAACACACAACACACACACGCATAAAAGAACCACTGATCTAGGCAGCAGCATTTTCCATGGTGCTTATACACTCTGGCCATGCGGTCTGAATTGGGGTGCCAAGCAAGTCTTCCGACCAGAATTTGAGTTTTAGCCCCCAAAAGTTAAGAACAACTGCCCAGATAGTGGTTTCTGACCGCCTAGTGCTTATATATATATGTATATAATATTATATATATAAGATGAGTAAAAAGCCGCTCTAGATTGGAGCTTTGGTGTTCCCGAGGTATAACAATTAACTTGTTTTGACATTAGTGTTCGTAGTAGGTGAACTTGGTTTACTTTTTTGTAGACGGACTTGTTTGCTCTTCTCGCTGGCCATGGCATGGCATGTGGAGCAATTAACTTAGCTAATGCTAGCAGTGTTAACACATCGTACATATCTGATAACGATCGACGGGCATAATCATATAACCTTTATTTCAAACAAAAGTCCATGTGTATAAATAAACTACTAGTGGAGACAAATCATACAAAGATTACCTGAAAAACCCGATATTTCACACTTTCAGATTTAATCCGATTGACATGGAAACTACTGTTAATACAATTGATCGTTTACCTCCAAAATCAAGTTGTGGAAAAGACGGTATTTCAACACAATTACTCAAATTAATAAAAAATTATATCGGCAAAGCAGTCACTCTAATTATTAATCAATCAATACTAACGTATATTTCCAGACAAATTAAAAATTGCAAAAGTCATACCCCTTTTCAAAAAAGGTGATGTTTCTGACTTTAACAATTACCGTCCTATTTCTATCCTGCCAGTGATTTCAAACAATTTTGAAAGGGTTGTGTTTGATCAAATCCACGATTACTTCCATTCTAAAGCGTTATACTACAATAACCAATATGGGTTCAGAAAGAAACATTCTACTGAGCTTGCTACACTCGAAATCATAGACAGAATTATACAAGAACTAGATACATTTATGGGCGATTGGGTGTTTATGGGCGATTCGATTATGAGAAAGACAGATAAGACTCTAAGCGAGGGGGAGGACGTCGTTGTTTGTCTACCGGGGGCTAGGATAGAACATGTAACTGAAAGGGTAGAGAAGGTACTGGGGAATGGCAAGGGAGGGTCTATACTAGTACATGTAGGGACAAATAACGCAGAGAGGGAGGGAACAACTGGGATAGTTCAGAAGTACAGACAGTTAGTGAAGAAGTTAAAGAAGACAAGAGTAGAACAGATTATCCTCTCAGGAATGTTGCCAGTAATGGGAGGAAGGGGGCCGACATATAGAAACTGCAAGAGGATGGCGATCAACACACTAGTTGAGCAGATGTGTAAAGAAGAGGGGGTGGGATTCGTAGATTTATGGGGATACTTTGTTGGGAGGGAAGATATGTACATGAGAGATGGCCTACACCTAAGTGGAAAGGGGGCAGCAGTTTTCTCAGAGAACTTGCTGCAATCTGTTGACAGTGGGACAGGCTGCATCTATTTAAACTAGATTCGCAGGGGGGATTCACAGAGAAGCCTGAAACTGGAGGCATAGATAAAGACAGCAGAAATAAATCGGCAAAGAACAGCCTGGAAAACTGTTCTGAATCAGGATATAAATGCATTTGTTTAAATGCAAGGAGCATAGTAAACAAAAGAAGTGAACTAAACATTATGGTAGAAGATATTGACCCTCACATAATAGGTATAACCGAATCGTGGGCCACCACTGATATATCAGATGCCGAATTGGGACTAACAGGATATGTAATGTTTAGGAAAGATAGAACAGGAAGAAAGGGAGGTGGAGTTATTTTATATATTAAAGAATCTATCCAGGCTTATGAAATAACATTAGAAAGAGAAGCAGATTGCGAAGAAGCTGTTTGGTGTAACATAGTTACAGGAAACTCAACGTTAACAGTTGGGTTAGTTTATCGAAGTCCAAACATAAGCATAGAAGAGAATGAAAAAATACAAAACGCTATAAGGGAAGTAAGCAAACGGAACTGTATTATTATGGGGGACTTTAACCATGGGCATATACAATGGAAATCTCTACAGAGTATGGGGAGTGAGGACCACAAGTTTTTAGTTTTAGTACAAGATAGTTTCCTTTCTCAACATGTGCTAGAACCAACCAGGGGAGAGAATGTGTTAGACTTAGTTTTGTCCTCACAGAAAGAATCAGTTGACAATGTCAAGATATGTGAGCCACTGGGGAGTAGTGATCACAACCAGATACATTTTACCATCAAAGTAAAATCAGAAAGGAATAGTAAAAAGCAGTATAGGAGAAATTTCCACAAAGGAAGGTATAAGGACATGAGAAAATATTTAGCAAAGATAGACTGGAATAACACACTGAAGAATAAGACAGCAACCGAATGCTGGAATATCTTAAATAGTGAAATTAAGTGCATAGTCGATAAATTTGTACCTTTCAAAAAACAAGGGAAACGGTCTAAAAAGAAACACTTATCGAAAGAAGCCATTAGAAAAATTAAGTATAAACAAATGATGTGGAAGTCATATAGATGTACTGGAAATGATGAAGACTACAACATTTATAAAGAAGCACTTAATCAAGCTACAGCTGAAATTAGAAATTCAAAGAGAAGCTATGAAAAAAAATTTGCTAGTAATATAAAACATGACAGTAAGAGTTTTTATGCGTATATTCGAAGCAAACAGAAAGTTCAGGATAAGGTCGGTCCTCTAGAACATAGTGCTGGAAATACAATATCAGAGGGATTCTTAATGGCAGAAGACCTGCATGAGTATTTTAGTTCAGTGTTTACCAGGGAAGATATTAGTTCACTGCCAGTACCAGAGGCTAAGTTCAAGGGGGCAGATTCAGACTATTTAGGACAGTTAGTTGTAACCTCGGAAATGGTAGCTAAGAAAATAAGGGCTATGAAGGATAATCAATCACCTGGAGTGGACGGGATTCCGCCCAAATTACTATTGGAAATTGTAGAACAAATTAGCGCACCGCTTGCAACAGTTTTCAATTTGTCATTAGAAGAGGGAGTGGTTCCTTTAGAATGGAAAGAGGCAAACATTATACCGTTATTTAAAAAAGGTTCGAGAAACAAGTCAGAGAACTATAGACCAGTGAGTTTAACATCAGTGATTTGCAAATTATTAGAAAGACTAATTAAAGATCACATGGTGGATTTTCTTGTTAAACATAACTTGATAAACCCATCTCAACATGGGTTTTTAAAAGCGAGGTCATGCTTAACAAATATGTTATGTTTTTTGGAAGACATCACTAGGTGAGTAGATGAGGGATCACCAGTAGATATCATCTATTTAGATTTTCAAAAAGCTTTCGACAAAGTACCACATCAAAGATTACTCCTTAAGCTAAAGGCCCATGGCATAGGAAATGGTATAATAAACTGGATAGAAAAATGGCTGAATGACAGAAGACAACGTGTAGTAGTTGATGGGGAGGCTTCAAACTGGAAATCGGTATTGAGTGGGGTACCACAGGGATCAGTACTAGGACCTATATTATTCTTAATATATATCAACGATTTGGACGATGATATAACAAGCAAGGTGTTAAAATTTGCGGATGATACAAAAGTGTTTAGAAGGATTAAAAGTGATGGAGACAGACAGCATTTACAAGATGATCTTGATAGGTTGATCAAATGGTCTGAAAAGTGGCAAATGCTGTTCAATTTTGGGAAATGTAAATGCCTCCACACAGGTCATGGGAATGAAGAGGTAAAATATAAAATGGGGGGTACTGTTCTAAGTACTACTGTAAAAGAAAAGGACTTAGGGTTAACCATTAGTGCTGATATGAAGGTTTCAGAGCAGTACGGAATTGCAGCGTCAAAGGGAAATCAAATCCTTGGATTAATTAGGCGAAATATAGCGTATAAGAAAAAAGAATTAATAGTACCGCTGTACAAAACAATAGTGAGGCCTCATTTAGAATATTGTATACAAGCATGGAGGCCATATCGCAAGAAGGACATAGATATGCTAGAAAGAGTACAGAGGAGAGCGACTAAAATGATACAAAATCTGAGGGATCTTAGTTACGAAATACGCCTAAAAGAATGTGGTTTAACAACACTAGAGACCAGGAGATTGAGAGGAGATCACATAGAAGTGTTTAAAATATTGAATGGTTATGAAAATATTGATAGAAACATTTTTTTCTCAGTTAAGAAAGATAGAAGGACCAGAGGACATGAAGCTACATTAGTAAAGGAGCAGTGTAGATTAGATATAAGAAAGTTCTCATTCTCACAAAGGACTGTAAATGAATGGAACAGATTATCTCCTGATTGTGTTGGTGCTAGTAGCGTGAATATGTTTAAAAATAAAATCGACACACACCTTAAAAAGTCGGGATACATGTAGATAAAAAGTATTGGACTCTCGATAAGCCAAAAGGCTTCCTTGTACAACTGCCATCCAGAGTAATTTTCTGGTTGGCAATCTTGTTAAATCTTGTTAAATCTAAATCGGTTACTCCAATAAATATATACCTTGATTTATCAAAAGCATTTGACACAATTGATCACAATATATTGGTGCAGAAGTTAAATTACTATGGATTAAATGACAAGGCTCTGGACCTTTGTAAGAGCTATTTACAAAATCGTAAGCAGTATGTAGAAATAAAAAATGTTAAGTCTAAGGAAATAGTCATCAACACTGGTGTCCCTCAAGGTTCAATTTTAGGGCCGCTCTTATTTATTATATATATAAATGATATAGCACTTTCTAATGACCTTTTCAAATTCATAACATGCTGACGACACCACCCTTAATTTACTAGTACACTAAAAACATTTAATGATTCAGAAGGCCAAATGCGAAGTGAAAATATTAACAAAGAACTAACAAAGATTAGTAATTGGTTAAAAGCTAATAAACTATCACTAAATGCCAAAAAGACTAAATTCATTATTTTTCATATGCCTCAAAAGAAAATAGAATACCCTGTGTTACAAATAGATGGGGCATACATTGAATGTGTAAATGATTTCAATTTTTTAGGCATCACAATAAATAGCCATTTAAACTGGCAGAGTCATACAAACAAAATAGCAAATAAAATCTCTAAAACAATAGGCATACTAAATAAACTTAAACATTTGTTACCACCTAATACATTATATATTATGTACAATGCTCTTATTCTCCCTCATATTAATTATGGCTTACTTTTATGGGGTCATCAGGCACATCGAATTTTCAAATTACAAAAAAAAGCAATACGAATAATATCCTTAAGTAAATATAATGCTCACACAAGTCCTATTTTTAAAAGACTTCAAAAAAAAGTTGGATGACATTTATAAAATCCAACAATTAAAATGTTACTATAAATTAATTAACAATCTATTACCCTACTACTTCAATGTTTTTCCAAACACACACATCTATAATATTTATCAGCACTGCACACGTGAAAGAAATAATCTGTGTATGTCCAGATTCAAACATGAATTTGCAAAAAAATGCATTAGACACAACGTAGTTGAGACAGTTAACAATACACCAAGTATTATCATTAATAAAATTTACACCCACAGTCTGTATGGTTTTTCAACATACACAACAAACTTTCTTATTTTAAATTATGAATCCTGTTGTCGTATTCATAATTGCTTTATATGTATAATTCGTAATACGTATTGAAATGTATACCTAAGTTTCCATATGTACGTCAATTTGTACAAGAGTACATTTAATCTCCTTGTATTATGTATGTATGTTGATACACTGAGTAATTATCAACTGTAAAACAAGGCATATGTTATTCTGATTTGTGACATGTAAATTTTGATGTTGATTATATTTATGGGGTGGCTCCTGTGCTAGCGATATTGTATATCGTAATGGGAGTCTCCCGACCTTATCTAGTATTCATGTTATTCATTGTGTATATATCGTATATATAGGTCAAATAAACTGATTCTGAGTTCTGAGTACATATCTAAAAATAATACAAAGATATATAGACAGGTCGTAGAATAAAAATATATTATATATTTAGATGAAAACTAAGTCAATCAAATATAAAGGCATCCTTGTTCACTTGTCAGCATTTAGCTTATTGCATCGGCTGGCAGCCTAAGGTAACATATTAATCTGCATTTGCTTTGCATTGTGACTTTTCGTTTGACGTCATCGTGGCGTTCTTTGTGACGTCACTGAGGTCAGCAGTCCGGAACGCTGTCCGAACTGCAGTGGAAGTCTCGACGGGTGTCTCCGAGCAGTGCTGGTCATCACACCGACGTCAGGTACATTAGCTGATTGTTGTGTGACGTCACAGGTTATTTTCCGTTACATGCGTTTGTTGCCATATATATAGGTATGTTAATTGTATCTAAAAATTATGTTTTGAAGATGGGACATTATTGTAAGAATTTCTGCATTTTTATTTTAACTTTAGATGATTTTTCGCGGTGACGTACGTTCCAGATTTTTGCCGAAGTCGCACTATATATAAAATCGTTCGATGGTGTCGGACGTGACATCGGGGGCGGGGGTGCTGCCATTCATATTTTAATGTAGGAATGTGGTTCTCCGGTGAAATTTTATCTGAGATGTAGTGTGTGTGTGTGTGTGTGTGTGTGTGTGTGTGTGTGTGTGTGTGTGTGTGTGTGTGTGTGTGTGTGTGTGTGTGTGTGTGTGTGTGTGTGTGTGTGTGTGTGTGTGTGTCAATTATAGAACTCTATAAAAAAACAATTGGATAACCTGACTAACAAAGCAATACAGTGCAACTTTTGGGTCCGTATCGGAACGTCTTAAATCATCCTTAAATCATATATACGACACCCATATTATACAAAACCCATTGCATATATTGTTTGGCTTTGTGCCAATTTTATATAATGTGCTGGTTGCGAGTGTATGCTACCAAACGTGACACACATATTTTCGGGTAATTGATGACGGTGAATAAACTGTACAATAATGTGAGGCGCAAGTAAGAGTACACCCTACAATTATCGAGGTTAAACCCATCCCCGTACACGCATGTCGACTTGAATTAAGTTACATAAACGCATAACATAATTACAGCATCGTTACGGTCGTGTGAAAGTCGGACAAAGAAAGTTGTGAAGGTTCATCTGAGTACGTGCTCGCTGGCACGGCGCCTGTTCAACCAGCATGTGCGTTTGTTTACTACATTAGCATATTATAATGTCGCCTAAAATAGCTCATAACACCGAGCGCGTGACCCAGATTAAGAACGAGTGGCGTCGTCTGCGGAGCGAATAACGATTGTGACAGAAAACATCGATTTCGTGAAATTATTTTGGTGGTGTATCTGAAGTTTTGCACAGAGCGAGCCTGAAAGGGATGTCGAGTAGATTCAAGGATTTGGACACACGTAGTGGAGACGACGGTAAGGCAGTTGTAGGTTTAGTTGAATGTAGGTGATGGATGGGGCTTGACTCGAGCCTGTATCAGTGTATGGCTGTGCCTGTGGCCTGTAGCCATGTAGGATGTAAACAAAGACAGCGTGGTAGCGTCACTTTCTACGGTAGCTTGTGTCCAAGGTGTGACACGATTACCTCCTGTGTAAATTATCTGCGCCGTTTGTGCGCTGCAGTCAAGCGATTCCGTTCGCTCTTATTTATTTTTCTAGTTGATTTATGCGCGTCGACGACCGTGCTCTGTAACGAATACATTTCGGATGATTACATCATGAATGTGTCCACGAACACAGACCTTGGCTTGGAGTCGGACTCCGCGTGCCTACCACTGATCAACCTAACACAGGACGAAGGTTGTAGGTTCCCGGACTACATTTAGTCGGTTTTATTTAAATTGTTCTTTTATTTGCGTGGGTGGGGTATTATTTTTATCAAGTTTCATTGCAATTTGTTGACAATACTGCACTTCTGGATTTAAATTATAGAAACTCTGTACATAGTTAAAATTGTCACGACGAAACTGCCTATGACCCCCCCTTCCCAAATAAAAGTAATTTTGTCTGATATTTGACTTCAATGTTTTGAGATTATCCCTATAAGTGCCCCAGTGTTGGTGTTGCAGGGATGGAGGAGTGCTACCCTGACTTCACCGTGGTGGACGAGCTGGCGAGTGTGATACTAGTCATGGAGGGTCATCGCCTGTACGTCCACCGGGAGGTACTAGCCGCCTGGTCTCCTGTCTTCAGGGCCATGTTCATGCAGGACTTCAAGGAGAAGTCGATGGCCGAGATTGAACTGCCAGGGAAGAAAGTGGAAGACTTCGTTCAATTGCTGCATTGTATCTACCCCCCAATTCAGGAAATCACAGGTAGGGAGAGAGGGAGAATTTCCCTGTCAGTATTTCTGAAGGTGTCTGTCAGCCATGACCATTATCCCCCAGAACAATCAGTACCCATTGATTAATAATACAGTCTGTATACCACAACAATAGGACAGTAAAGTATGACAAATGAGTGCTGTGTGTCAAACATCTCAAGAGCAAATTAAACTTCCGACTGAGACGTTCGAACTGTCTTGCTGCCGTTTTGAAGTGTTGTAATTTCATTCACTCAACATTGTGACAGATCACTCAGCTTTTTGAATGAGTCCCTCAGACAAATATTGTTTGCTCAGTAATTGCTGCACTAGCTAATCTAGCTGACACCTACCTGTAGAGCAACAGACCAAGGGTATCAGTTGTCACCATTACAGTATTTAAACTTACACCCACCTGTAGAGCAACAGACCAAAGGTATCAGTTGTCACCATTACAGTATTTAAACTTACACCCACCTGTAGAGCAACAGACCAAGGGTATCAGTTGTCACCATTACAGTATTTACACTTACACCCACCTGTAGAGCAACAGACCAAGGGTATCAGTTGTCACCATTACAGTATTTAAACTTACACCCACCTGTAGAGCAACAGACCAAGGGTATCAGTTGTCACCATTACAGTATTTAAACTTACACCCACCTGTAGAGCAACAGACCAAGGGTATCAGTTGTCACCATTACAGTATTTAAACTTACACCCACCTGTAGAGCAACAGACCAAGGGTATCAGTTGTCACCATTACAGTATGTAAACTTACACCCATCTGTAGAGCAACAGACCAAGGGTATCAGTTGTCACCATTACAGTATTTAAACTTACACCCACCTGTAAAGCAATATACCAAGGGTAGCAGTTGTCACCATTATAGTATTTCAACTTTAAACTCATTTAATTTCTTTGTGTTTTTTCTTCAAATACATCGCCAAATGGTACATCAGAGGCCAGTGATCCAAGGAAGCAAATACATATATAAAAGAGGCTTGTGGACGAGATGCACTTACATTGGTTCATAGTTAGCATACATGTATTAGTAATTGCTGCGTAGTGGAATTCTTTATGAAGAAGTTGAATTGGCACTGAAATTAACAGGTCTAATAGTTGACCCGACATTCTTAAACAGTCAGCTAGTGACTTGAGACCACATATTAATTATAAGTACATATTGTATCCACACCATTCACAATCATTTGACAAACCGTGCATGAGGCAACACTAATGCTGTACGGCAGGGAAGAGTAACTCGTGCATTCGGAGCTATTGATTGGATTATCCGCTAGAAGGATGTTGGAGAACTTTGGCGCAGCAGACAGTATGTGCTTAAATAATTCATGAACGTTGCGTTTTGGACTTATTTTGAACTGGCTATCTATTATTAATGTGCCATTTAACAAATGCTGAGAAAAAATAACTTGTTTGAATTTGAAAGGAATGTTTACTATGCCAGTAATATAGTGACTATTAAAAATGAACTACATAACAAAAAGTAACATTAGTGAAGGACCATTGTAAGTACTTATTCCCACAGATGATAATAAATTAATGGATTGTGTAAATGATACTGATGCAAATGTTTAAAAACAAAATTGATAAATATCCAAATGGTAGCTTATGCATTACATAGATATAAATGTTGGACTATCGATAAATAAAAGGCTGTCTTGTTCATTTGCCATCTGGTGGTGTCGTTCTGGATGACAGTCTTATTAAATCTTATCCACTTATGTCGAACAGACACAGTGTAGCTGTGTAGAGTATTCTATTAAGAAGTATGTATTCTCATAGAACTGAATGATAAGTGAATGAAACAAATGATCTGCTGATTGTGTAAATGCTAGAAACAGAAAACTAGAACAAAATTGACTACTATCTGAAGGGGTTATACATTACATAAATAAAAATGTTGGACTTTTGATAAGTCAGACTTCCTCGTCCACTTTGTGTGTTTGTTCTGGATGGAATTCTTGTTAAATCTTGTAAGGATCGTTGGGGCACCACTGATGACGTCTTAACCAAGGGCAGACTATACATTTCATATATAAAAATGTTGCACTGTTAATGACTCAAAGGCGTCCTTATCCACTTTATGTTTTGTTCTTGATGGCATTCTTGTTAAATCTTATAAATATGTGTTAAAGAGTGGTAGGTAAACATGAAAGTGGTGTTTCTCTGCTTCAGATACTAATGTATTCCACCTGCTTCCCTTGACGGAAGAATACCAGATCAGTGAGGTGAAGAAACGATGCGAGGAATACCTCATCACGATGCCCGGCAGCATGGAGCTTCTCATCACCGCCCAGACGTATGGTCTAAACAGCGTTCTCAAGAAATGCATCGAGTTCGCACAAAACAAGACGCTCATCGAACTCCAGAAGGATGCTTTCTTCAGGAGCATCCACGCCGAGAATGTCATCCAGATCCTGATGATACGGTGTGAGGATCTGGAGGACAAACTGGAGCAGAGTAGGAAGACAATGACAGAGAGGGATGTACGACTCTACGGGTGCATCAATGAGTTCGCGTCCGGCTACGGGAGTTTCTGCACGGAGTGCAAGTCACGTCGCATCAACGACACCTGCTTTAACTGTCTCAAGATGTTTCGTGAGAAGGTGAAAACAAAGTGCGATGAAGTGCGACAGATTCGCAATCAGATGCCATTGATGATGTGACGAGATGTATGCACACAAACAGTTGTGAATGATTGGTTGACAGGGTCATGTGATGCAAGGCAGACTCGGGGGGGGGAATGCGGTTCATTGGATTACATACAGGTTGCATTTTAAAAATTACAAATGGAAGCAGAGTAATTTTTAAAAGTCAATTACAAATATGTTTGATCAAATGCAAATTTATGTACTGTATAACAATTTCAAATACACAGGGCTTAGTTCAGATATGCTGTACAAGCCATAATGGTGTGTAAAATGTTGAGAAATTATAGAGAAAATTGCATTAAATGGTGGTGAAGAAGGTTAAGTTAGTTAGGTATGCATTTAATAGTATTTAAGGTCTTAACGTGTGAAGTAGATCAATTACATCAAATACAAATTGCTGTATTTTGTATGCAATTGATCAAATATGCTAAATACATCAGATAAAATACAGACTTCTGGAAAAAGTCAAATACATAAAATTTGTTTGAATACAAATATGTATTTGACCCCCGTCGCTCATGCAGGGTCATATTTCTGCAAGATGTTTATGGTGATGGGTCATTGCACACTATATTATGCAGGTATACACAATATATTTATATTCCTATATATACACGAGGTAATGCTGCTGGCACTGTTTGTGTGCATGTGCTGCCAGTAAGATGTCAAAGACTTGTAGAAAAGCATACTTATATGATGTTAGTGAGTGAAGAGATCATTTTCAGCATTTTCCCGTGAGTTCACGAGAGAGTTGATTTCTGCATGTTAAACATGCATGTCTGGGAAAATCTGCCAATGTTTTCAGAGACCAGTAAGTTGCTGAAAACTTATGAAACAGTTGTCGAGAGACATAATTTAAAATGTAAATGAGACCAATAATGCACTTTGCAGCTGTATTTTTAGAGATGAAAGCAACAAAATAAGACTCGATGAAATTAAATGATTTCGCCATGTCAGGATGATTTAATTGTGGTTTGTGTAGTTTGTAAGTCAGACATTTAAAGTTGCATTAGTTGTGGAAATCAGTAGTGGTTGAAAGTGTGATATATATGACAGAACAGAGCAATGCTGCTGTATGATAGAGTTTTGCCAATTTACAGCAAGATTTTAATGCATTATAATTATAGATGGTAGGTTGATAGAAGTATAACTTAATGACTAGCCAGTTTACCCAGCATTCCAATGGGCAATCATTGTTGTGTGCTTTCCACTACGTGTTAATGGATTAACTCGAATAAACTAGCTGAAGTACATCCAGCAATGTTGGTGCAGAGAATCTTCAACTTCAGTCTGGGTTATGCCACTTGTCTAAGGCCTTACAAGGTCCAATACTCATGGGTGTTACCCCGAACAGAGCAGCTTAGTACAGGGGTTTAAAAAATATATGGGGTGGTATACCTTTCATTGGGAATCCATATAGCGAGAAGCCGGTCTATTGCAGTATTTGTTAGCGTAGCCTTAGTGGATAATATGTAACTGCTCACTATAATAACTACTTAAGTGGCTGCAGAACAGAATTTACACAAAGCATGTTTTCAGTAAAATACGAAGTGTTTCTAATTCACATGTTAACATTTATGGTAATCTTTGGAGGAAAATGTAAATAATTGTAAATCATTTTGATTTGGCAAGACTTGGTATTTCAGGCCGTACGTAAAATTGCAATCACGGTATTTAGTATTGCTATAATACTATCACCGTAAAGATAATAATCTTACTTACAAATATGTCGCTGGATGCACCCAGGAATTGTTTCCTTTTTTAGTTATTGCCATTTGAACATTGCGAATGCGTGAAGGTGGTAAGTTCTTACGTAGCACAGTATCCAGTCCTCAGGACTGCTCAAAGCGCTTTACACTTCACTCCCTGGCAGACCTGTTCAATCATATACCATCTTGACTTCTCTGGGATGTACCCAGGATTTGTTTTTTAGTTATTGCTGTTTGAACATCGCGAATGCTTAACCCCGCAATGTATACGCGGCAGTGGATATAATGCAAGGTTGAGCATCAGCGATGTTTAAACGGCAATAACTCAAGGTTCCTGTGTACATCCAGCAACAAACTTGTACATAAGAATATTTTCTTTACGGTGATATAAAAACTAGTAAATTCTGTGATTGCAATTTCATGTACCGTCTGAAACAACAGGCCGCACAGTGCTAAAGGATATGGCATGCTCAGCAGCCCTGCCTGTGGTGATGTCGGCATGATCTGACAGGCTGTGACATGCAAATGACCACGTTTTAGTGGGCTTAGGGACATGAGTTCACAATGAATAGGCTTCAAATTTGGCACATTATTTGATAAGAGTATTCAGTTTTTGTATACAAAGTTTCAGACATTTGAAATTTCATTTCATTTAAGTCTTGAAAATGATACAGTATATTTTAATGCGTTATCAAAATGTAGCAAGTGCATTGTTAGTGTGTACTTTTTGTATTTATTAATATTCTTCTGACCTGATAGAAAACCACTGTGCTGCCTAGAAATAGCATCTTGTGAACTTTTGCATATTTTAGTAAGTTGTCCATTAGTATCTGGTTATTTGCCATAAAATTAGGGTTATAGGGTTATTATTCTAGAATTGATTTTAATGTGATATGTGAAAATTACATACACAATAGGTTTACAGTTTAGTGCTGTATAAATGTGGACTTAACTTTTCTGTGCATTCATAGTCAGAAACTGTAAAATAAGGAACTGTTGTTTTATGGAATTCTTATACAATTTTCATTTTAATAAATATCTCTGCCAATGTGCCTGCAACAAGTGGTTGTGATGCACCTTCAGATGTAAGCAGCAGGCCTGGAAGAAACAGGACCAGAAGAAACATAATAAACGAGAGGTAACAATTTAAAGCATGCATGGTGATGAGACTAGGTGATATTTAGCAGCAGATGTGTGACTTCTTTTGATAAAAATTAGCATTTTGTGGCCAGATCTGAATGCTTTATTATATAAAATGTGTATTTGCTCCGTTTGTGTTGCTCACTTTTGACTTCATTATCACTGTAGCATCAAAGTGCAGCAGAATGCATACTTCAACAAGACAAAGGAAATGGCTTCCATTGTTGTTCCAATTACAACAAACACAAATTTAGAAACCACAATTTATTTACAGAAATACAACACAAATTATTGTTTTATGTACCGTTAGTTCCCCTCAGTGGTCAACCCACAGCCTTTCCTGTCTAAAATAAACATAATTTTACAACTTTTAGTTTGATATTTGCAGAGACTTGCACTAACTTTGCTATCAGTTACAACATCTCTAATATTCTAGCATATTTCCAAATTGTAAAAAATGATAATATTCCACTGCTACACCACGTACTAACCGTGTAGTAGTCTATTCTGTCAACAGAAACATCAACTACAAGTGACAAAGAACCAGGCATTACCAAATGAGACCACGTCAACAACTATTAGATCTTTATACATATGTACACAGCACAAACAAGACGGCTGCTGAAGAATGTTTTCCAGAAATAGCAAACGATCAACAGATAACAATCTCCCAGTGAAGAAACTGTGTTCACTCTTCTATGGAAGTCGGTACCCACCTCTTGAACAGTTAAAATAAACTGTCAAAAACAGACAAAACAACATGGTAATCAACATGCCAAAAAGTCCAACACCAAGAACCATAATCACATACGAGTATGCAATAAAACACCACCTCAAAAGAACCAGTTATGTAACGTCAAACTCCCCATATGAAACTTTCAATCACACAGACCTGTAGTTACACATGAAAACTCTTTCTGTGCCACGCACCCAAACTGACATGACTATAACACGATGTCATTGACAATATAAGTATTGTACTTATTTTTGCCCTTTTTCAACTCGTTAGTATCAATGATATCATTCTACAGATGTTGTTTTTGAAATAAATTAAATTTGGTTTACTGATCTAAACCTTTTAATATGGTAAAACAAAGTTTGGGTCTCTCTATGTATGCAAGTCCAGGTGTCCACACTTCATTTCAGTTTTGCATGTATGGGGGCTGACATTTTGTATGCATGCAAGGAAGCCCATTAGGGTATTTAATAGATTTTTAGTTGTTTTAATATCACCAGGGGGGCAATGTGATAACAAGTCTTGGCGGGATCAACATAATTTCACATTTCTATAGCACCATTATAATAAAAATAAGTTATTGGATGTATCCAAACATTTAGAAGTTTGTATAAGAATGCAAATGCTAGCCAGGTTATTGTTGCAATAATCACCGAGTACTAACTATTCTGTCCAAAGATGATATAGGGAACCAGGAATTACAATGTAAAAACATATCATCTTTTGTATTGCCTTAATGTAACGAATGATTGACATACACTGTCTTAAAAACTAAAACAAGTGATCAGTCATAATATATCAAGACAGCGGACCAATGGAATCTGGGGTGGGCGCAGTTCTAAATACATTCAAATTTTGGGGTGGGTCGGATATAAGTGTTGGAGATTCGATAGTGTTTCATTTTTAGTGTTCAAGAATATGCTTAATTCCTTTTTTGTACACAATGTGGGTCAGATTTCAGTGAAATGATTGAAGGTTGGATCATATTCCAGTGCACAGAATTATGGGATAGCTTCCTAAGATAGAATTATTAAATATCCACTGGCATAGATGTGGCTTTTTCTAAAAAGGATTGAACTCGGTTAGTTATAAAAATGTCAACTATGCTTACAAAAAATGTGTTTGACAACATACATGTACGCATGGTGCTAAATGAAAAAACTGCTTACCCCACTAATAAAACCTATTTTGTTTAGTACAGGGTGTATAAAACATAATCTTTTAAATATGTTTTCAGATAGTACCTAATTACGATGGAAACGGTCAAACCACAAAGTAGTCACACAAATCTAATTTAGTTTCACACAGCTACTCAGTACACCTGTCACTGTGGAGATTTAGTTTCACATAGCTACTCAGTACACCTGTCACTGTGGAGATTTAGTTTCACATAGCTACTCAGTACACCTGTCACTGTGGAGATTTAGTTTCACACAGCTACTCAGTAAACCTGTCACTGTGGAGATTTAGTTTCACACAGCTACTCAGTACACCTGTCACTGTGGAGATTTAGTTTCACACAGCTACTCAGTATACCTGACACTGGAAAGCCACTGTGGAGATTCATAAATTCTAATAATGATTACAAGAAATGTTAGTGCCGAAAATGGCCCCATTGATATCCAACAGCAGAGATATTTTGTCCAAAACACAAACAACATCCCTACAAACATGTTACTCCAATTGTTTCATTACTTGCCTGTGTGCAGCTCATGGCACATGTTGAAATATCAATCACGTACAGGGCTGGGTCAAATTACATAAAGTCGATTACAATTATTTTTCATATGTCATTTTAATCACACCTATTTCATATCAATTACACCACTAAGTCTTCAATTACAATTACACATGCATTAATGGGTCCAACCAGAAAGTGTGTTAATGATATGGCATGCACACTCAGTGTCAGTTATGATCATGTATTCATAGACAATACAGCGCCAATGATCTGCATAAAACACATCATTCATACATGTTTGGTGAACTCCTATGTTCTCATGTCTCAGTCACAAGGTCTTTGTCTCCAGGCATGTGATTCACACCAAGTTGATGGCTCATATTGCGTGCAGTGCAATATACTAATAAAATCTGCCCATGAATTCTGTTAATACCCAGACTTAATTCACAAGGCAACCTGGCCAACAGAAACACCAGTATAAGAAAATATATTTGGCCTTCTGGAGCAAATGCAGCAAATAATGATCTTCGTACAAGAAACTGGAGTCTGAGCATTGAATGAAGATGTCCACAATATGATCACAGCATACATGTCAAATATATACAATGGCAGTTAAGTTATACCATATGACACAGTGTAGATGACTCGTTGGAACTGCCATGCGACATCACCCATTCCTCAGAAAGACACATTTCCACACAATGTCTTCAAGACTGACCAACATCACAGTTAGACACACTTTTACAACAAGAACAATAATAAAATTAATTTCTCCGTCAGTTGTTTGCTCCTTTGGTTACCATAAACTCATTTCTATCATTGCGTATTTATCAGATATATTACAGCATACCTATATTACATAGCAATTTCACAGACGGTTACAAACATAAATTTAAAAAAAGAATTCATACACCTGCTGCTATCTGACGATGGACTTTCTCCATGAGGATGTGATCTAGTCTGCGCCTTCGGATGTGAACTACGCTGTAGGAGATGATACCAACGAGTAGTGTCACCCCTTCAAATGTCCAGAAGTTCTTCTCCTCTTCCCAATGAACCTTCGGACAGCTACAACATAAGTGAATTACCAACTGTTAAAATCTTCATCTTCAACTGTTTCTAAATATGTCTTCACCTTTTATTCCAGGAAATGTATCTATACCTTTTCAAATTCTAAGCAGGGGTGGATCCAGAGAGCGTGGTCTGGGGGGGGCCCAAAACCTCAAATTACACCCCTTGAGGCTAGCCAAAAAACCTCCACAGGTGGCCGAACCAAATTCATATTTCCGGTGGTCTGACCCAAAACTCAGCCCATAACTTCACCTCTTCAGCTTCTCCACTGTCTCAGTTCGACTGATGACATCAGAAGATGGGGCGGGGTGTCCTGTTGAAAATGTTTTGCCTTGATACCGCCATACCTTCCCCTTCTTATAACCCCAATGAGGGCACATTCCAAAGGACTAGGGGGGCATGATACGGGGATACATTCAAAAAGTGCACGTGTCCCCAAACCTCCCTGGATCCGCCTAAGGTATGTGTTGGTTTGTGTATAGTATCAACAGAAAGCAGCAGAACAAGTGTGCACGTTGGAAGGGAAGGGCCCTGGTGCCCCCCACTAATTTTAGGTTAAATTCTAACCATGGTTTAGATAAAGCGTTATCCAAAAAAGATGTCATGATTTATGTATTTAGTGATATTTAAGGTGAAACAAATTGATTCATAACAGACAACAAAACCAAACACATAAAGTCAATAATACCTTCTGTAGAGAGCTTTCTTGGCACCAGTTTTAAATGTGCATTCAATGTGTTCCTTATAACCTGTCTTCATGCAGTATTCATGTTGTACTTTCTGTAAAAATACAAATGCCACAAATTCTAAAGAGCAGCTCACTTTTTCATTTAACATGATACATTCTTGGCAAGGGAAAAGACCTGCCATTTCTTATCTCAGCACGAGTCCAAGTGATAAGATTTATTTGTAAAAATAATATTAACTATCACGAATAAGATTACTGGAAGTTATAATTAAACTGCTATGAGTAGAGGACAATGATCACCTGGTCTGGAATATACAATAATATGCAATACAAAAGAAATGTGTCTTTACTCAACTTTGAAGAAAACCCTTACCATATCAAATGGTGCACATTTGACACATGGTTCCAGCACAGCCACTTCACTGGTCTCCCAGCACGGGCCTGATGTGTTTCCTGAAACACCACTTGGTCTGTATCACTCACATAACCCATTGTATACATGTATACATGGTATACCATGTGGCAAACTTTGGTATTTTTTCATAAGGCTAATGCTAGAGTATTGCTGTTCAACGTGTGATGAAGAACCAATTTAATTACACAAATAACAAGGTGCAAATTATATCTTGAACATCACTGGGCTGTGGTTTCAATTGTTATTCCAAAACGTAGCTATAGTTTCAGATGTTTTTAAGTGATGGAGATTATTGCATAATTGGGAGTTTGTTCCAGATTTTGAAAGCAGCAACAGAAAAAGCCTACAACAAGTTGTTGAGTGATAGATGATCTGAGATGCCTGGGCATATCTGACAGACAAAACTAAAGGGTAGCTATTGTATGCATGGTGTGTGGTATGAAAAAATTGACAAATTAAGTTTGATCTGATAGATAACCGGAAGCAAGTGAAAGTTACAACCCTGCAGTATACATGTATTGTACATAGTATTTTGTTTATTGTACTTTATAAAACAAATAACTGGCCTACCCAATAACAACATAAGTGATCCACATCAAATTGCATACTAAATATAATGAATAAACTATACAAAATATTGACTGAAGAACAACACAAAGTGTAATAGTTACCTGGAAGCAGTGTCTGGTTTCCGGCATTGTGCCGACTAGGAGACATTCGATTCTCAAGCACAACCACAAGAATTGACACCCTGCAAATATATAAAAATAACATGTATGTATGAAGAATTAGCAAGGAGCCATGGATTTTCAAGCCCTAAAGGGCATTAGCTAATCACCAATGATAACATTAAACTAACCCTACCATTCACACCATGGCACGTAGTGGTCACTGTCATAATGCATGCTACAACAGGTGTTTCTTTTATAACGTCTCCAATCAATTAGATCTATACTTATGTGATAATCAAGTCACAGTCACCAAAGTTGAGAACCAGGTTTGTCACACTGGGTTCCTGTTCTGTTAGCCTATTACCAATGTTTAATAGCACTTATATAGAATCCGGGCCCACCTCGATTTTGTTGTCAAAACTATGTTTACCTAAATCGTAATGAGATCTGCCTCTTTTGAGGCATAAATAGTGGTCCGGTCTGTATCAATATGCACCATTTATTGCTCACTGCAAGTGCAACATAGTAATGCCTGGCTGCAGCAGCACTGCTAGCACATATTAGTGTTAAAGCATTGAAATTAATGCATTGAGGTATCAAATCTAGGCAAAATATTACTGGAACAGCAAAATTGATTAGGGCAAGATTCTACACAAGCACCACATAAATTTACACAATAAAATTTTTAAAGTTTTAATTGGTTCTGGTACAAGGCGCGTACGTAGCAACACCAGCGGCACTAAATCTCATCATAAACTAACAAATTTAAAGCACAATTCAAACCCCATACTGTTATTAATACCAGAAAATATAAAACTTCTACCCTTAGGATCGTAACTATAACGCAACTCATATTCAAAATTTTCCCGCCACAACTAAAAGTAAACAAAAGAAACTAAGCAACGCTTAACATACAAACTTAGTTAAAGCCACTAAAATTATGTAGACAAACATTATAAATTATGTAGGCATAATCATTATTAATTAGTTAGACATAAACACATTTCTTCAACCATCCTGCACAAATCTTCACTTTATACTAATCTGGCTTGTTCATCAAGGCAACCCATTAAAACCAGAGTCGCCCTGGGCATCATTCTATAACTACTCAACATCTACTCCCAGCACTGCCTTGATCCCTTGCACAACTCTAAAATACTAAATAAATATTATAATAAGGGATATAAAACTAAAGTAGGTCATGGCAACCTACCAAAAAAAAACAAGGACAAAAAGTAAAACTGATTTTCAGTGGACAACTGTTGATGATGAAGTTTGGACATGCACAGGATGTAAACAAAATTTCAAAGGACCAAACCATAAACTGCTAAAGTGCGAATTCTGCGAGAAACATTTTTGTATTGAATGTGTGGACATAAACGATAAAGAATATAAACTAATGACAGCTAAACAGCAAATACATTGGTTTTGTCCACCGTGACTCAAAAGTAATGAAAAATCTCAAAAATGAAAAGAGCTGTGAGGAGAGGTGCGAGCAATTCCTAAAGAAAGTGAAAGACAGGATAAATTAAATAGGAAAAGAACTTGGATCCAAAGTCGACGAGAAAAGAGTGAGAGAAATTATCTCAGAATCCAAGGTAGAAGAAAAGAGCCCAACACAAGCCCAAACAAAGCTAACCATTAACCCAAATGAAGTTAAAAAAGTAGTACAACTACAAGTAAAGGAGCACAACATTGAAACAAAAGAAAGAGAAAAAAGATTAAACAATGTAATCATCTTCAACCTGCCAGAAACAACATCACAACTAAAAACCACAAGACAACAACATGACAAAGAACAAATCCTAGAAGTCTGCACAGAAATAGACAATAACTTTACAGACACTGACATCACAGAAATCCGACAGCTCGGGGAAGCCAAAGAAAATGCAAACAGCCCCAGACCAGTGCTGATTACAGTAACGCACATTGACAAAAAACGCACCCTTCTTCGAAAGTTCCATCACATCAAGGACAATGATAAGTTCAAAAATATAAAAATTGACCACAACAAAACCAAACAATAAAGAGAAGAATCTAAAAAGCTCTATGAAGAAGCAATGAGACAGGAAGCAGCAGATGAGTCAGAGGAATACCTGTACAGAGTGAGGGGTCCACCATGGGAAAGAAGAATAAAAAAGATAAGGAAAAGCCAATAAAGAGTACACATCCACCTAGAACAACAGATGGGAAAACAAACGTAAACAAACATAATCTTAATGAGATAGGCAGCATTCAGTGTTTTTACAACAATGCTGACCAATTAAGGAACAAACAAAATGAATTTGAACAAAGAATCAAAGAACTAAAACCCCACATAATAGCAATTAATGAAGTAAAACCCAAAAACCCTAAATGTTCTGTAACAACACCAGAATTTTCCTTAGAAGGTTACATGTTATTCACACAAAAATTAGAAAATACTGAAGGAAGAGGTATTGTAATATATGTGCTAAATTCCCTGCATGCACAGTACATAAACCTAGTCACAACTTTCAAAGAATGCTTATTTATAGAAATCAAATTAAAGAATAAAAACAAACTTCTTTTTGGATGCATATACAGAAGCGATGGGGGATCTGAAGAAAATAATGTAGAACTTCTAAATATGATCAGATCAATATCACAACATAAATACTCTCACATCGTAATTACTGGAGATTTCAACCTCCCCGAGATAAATTGGAATCATTGGACGACCAAATCAAATAACCCCAACAATTAAAATTTGTGGAATGCCTTAGAGACACCTTCATGGTTCAACACGTGTCAAACCCCACCAGAGGACGAGACACAACTAACACAAACCTGTTAGATCTGATTCTATCTAATGATGAAGATAATGTAAGAGAATTACAGTACCTTAGCCCTCTGGGCAAAAGTGACCACTGTGTACTCAAATTCAGTATAGTGTGCAACTTTATAACAAGTAATTATACTAAAAAAAGGAAGCTGTATAACGTGGCAAACTATGATGCAATGAGAATAGAATGTTCAAATATTAACTGGGAAGAAAAATTTTAAGACTGTAATAAGGATAATGTTAACGGTCAATGGGAAATCTTCAAAATGGTACTAAACTCATTAGAAGATAAATATGTACCTCAAAAAATAGTTCCAAATAATAGAAAGGGAAACTTCCCCCTGGTTGCTAATACAAGAAAATTAATTAGACGTAAAAATAGATTATTGACAAGATACATGGAAACAAGGGATGGAACAAAATATCTAGCGTATTGTAAAAGCAGAAATAAAATCCGAGCTCTAACCAGAAAGCTCCGAAAGGAATTTGAACGAAATCTAGCATCCCAGACCAAGAAAAACCCCAAAGTCTTTTGGAAATATTATAAATCAAAAACTACAATCAAACAAGGAATTGGGGAACTGAACATAGACCCCACCAACCTAAAATCTCAAACAACAAATGAAGATGAAGAAAAAGCAAATATACTTGCTGACTATTTCTCCAGTGTATTCACCAAAGAACAGTCAGGGCCTATACCAACCATACCTAAAGTAAACAATAAACATGCGATGGACAAATTAAAACTAACTGAAAATATAATACTACTGACGTTAAAACAACTTAATATAAGCAAATTGCCTGGCCCAGATGGAATAGGCGCCAGGCTACTAAATGAGTTGTCAGCAAGTATTTGTCAACCCTTAAAACTAATTTTTGAAACGTCGATTAAAACTTCCTGCATTCCCAATGACTGGAAAAAAAGGCTAAAATATCAGCAATTTATAAAAATGGAAACAAGAAACTAGCTAGTAACTACCGCCCAATAAGTTTAACAAGCATAGTATGTAAATGTATGTAAACAATTATTAGAAATCACATTACAAACTACATGAAAGTAAATAATCTATTTAGTCAAAAACAATATGGATTTATATATGACCGATCAACAGTTCTACAACTAATCAAAATAATAGATGACTGGACTAAAGAAATGGATAAGGGCAACCACACTGATGTTATATATATATGGATTTCAAAAAAGCCTTTGACACCATGCCACTCAAAAGATTAATTAGCAAATTAAACACAATTAAATTAAGCGACAAGTGGTTGTTAAAATTCCATCCTGATAAAAGTGTACACATGGAAATTGGGAAAAATAATATTGGTGAAAGTAAATATTTTATGGCAACAAATAATGTCAAACATGCTCTTGTCACCACAGACAAACAAAAAGATTTAGGAGTAATTATTGATTCAAAACTTTCTTTTGATGATCACATCAACCAAGTGGTTAATAAAACAACCAGAATGACAAAAGTAATCAGAAGAACTTTTCAATTCTTAGATACATACACTTTCTTGCCACTATACGAGACTATGGTTAGATCCCACCTAGATTATGCAATAGCAATATGGTATCCATTTAAGACGAAACATAAAATAGCCATAGAAAATGTCCAGAGAAGAGCCACAAAAGAACTACCTGGTATGAGGGACTTTTCATATATTGAAAGACTAAAATTACTTAAGTTACCCACATTAACATAGCGTAGGTTAAGAGGAGATATGATTGAAGTGTATAAAATAATTCATAACATATATGACAACAAATCTGCACCAAACCTTCCTAAATGGGAGGATGTGGCATCACGATCTAGTAACAGAGGACACTCCCTTGGCTTAAACTGTTCAACCAAAGAGCAAAACTAAACATAAGAAAAAATGCATTCCCGCTTAGAGTGGTTGAACCATGGAACAGTTTACCTGATTCAGTGATACAAGCAAAATCAATTAAACTCATTTAAAAACCGCCTTGATAAATTCTGGTCAACCCAGGAGATATTATACGACTATGAAGACCCACTAACATTAAACATTGGAACCGGAAAACACAAACTCTTAATACTAGACCCCGAAGAAGATCTGATCATTGAGGAACTGAGAGGATCCTGCGATCAGAACAGTCCTAAGGCTAAGGTATCCTAAGAGGCTTAGCCTTAGTCTAAGCCTAAGGCTAAGCCAAGGTAAGGTAAACCTAGTTCCAGAACTTACTTACCCCATCAACATAGCAATGGCAATAACCATTCGTCTTTTTGTGCAGAACTCGATCATATTTATTGTTTTGTACTACCACGCACTTTTTTGGAATTTACGACATATGTACATAAGTTCAGTATGACGTGGTGTTTCAAAAAGCACTGTCCCGCACGCCGGTCTTGTCACTGAAGACGCTGTCATCGATAACAATAATACGGGCGATAATATGGTACAATCGATGATTGCCACTTCAACGTCAGTTAATTTCGTTACAATTAGGGACATATACATTAATTGGAACCATTTTCAAAACTTAATAAAACCTTCTTCCAATCTGTAAAATGATGTGTTTACAAAGTATTGTTTATCATTGAAAATTTACTGTTTCAGTGTTCATAAACCGTAAAGTTCCACGTCCAGCGACGAAACCGGAAATCTTTCTGGGGTGTATTCCTTTCATGTTCGCCGAATGAAATTTTGATGTGCACTCAAAATATAATTTATTGAATGCTATTAATTATCAAAACAGCCTAATTATGCAATTTGGGGGGATTTTAGTAATACCAGGCTAGCCACAGCAATATAGAAACTCAGTTATGGACAGCGGTGCAGGCATTTGACATGTTGTTTGTCGGAAACAGTACAGTCAAACCTCGATGACGTTATGGTCACCCGGCCCAGTAATACAGCCACCTTGCAATTAACGTCACCCTTATTCCCAGGACAGTCACAAATTGTTTCTATAATAGCAAAGTATACGAAATTAGCCCCGCTAATATGATCACCTCGGTATTCAGGTCACTTTCGCCCAGTCCCTATAGGGTCTTCTTTGTAGAGGTTGCTTAATTGTCAGTTTGAGCACTCATTTTATTTGGAGTTTGATCTATGTAATTTTGTAGTTTTGGCGCACCAGAAATAATTCTAAGGGCTGATATAGTGTAGCATACAGTATTGCAGAATTACATTAATACATTAAACTATATTGGTATCAGTTGTTTATACACCAGGAGGATGTGCAAACTCAATGGGATATCTTTACTTCTAAACTTAGTTATGCAGAAGAAAAATGCATACCAAAGAAGGTAATAACGGAGAGAGCCAAAAAATACCCAGTTCCACTGGACGTGAAAATCCGAACCCAAATATAAAAACCAGGTTGCGGAAAAAATATCCTCTCTCCAAAGATGCCCAAACTTATCAGGAATTTTGTCGACCCCGAAATCGGGTCAGGAGATTGACAAGAAAGGCACAGAAAGTATATAAAAAATATATCATAAATCAAATAAAACAGAATCCCAAGAAGTTCTAGCAATGTGCGCAGGCGAAAATTATCACAAGAATGGGAAAACCCAACTTAATAAAAAGCAAAGACAAGGATGATCTGACAAAGACAAATTTGGAAAAAGCACAGCTAGGTATTGACAAATCATTTCTCTTCCGTATTTACGAGAGAGCCAGAAGAAGAAATTCCAGAGGACCCAACAATATGTCATAACAAAGTTGAATCTTGCGCTATCATTCCGTCGATAGTGGCTTTAAAACTAAAGAAACTAAAAACATTCAAATCACCAGGACCTGCATGACGGCCTCCATCCTCGTATTCTAAACGAATTGGCAGAGAGTATCAACACTCCACTATCCATATTTTTTAACACGTCTCTGAAAACAACTAGGCTACCCAAATACTGGAAAACAGCAAACATATCTGCAATTCACAAGAAAGGAAACACAAATCAAGCACATGACTACCGGCCAGTCAGCTTAACGAGCATAGTAGGGAAAATATTGGAGGGCATAGTCAGAGATACCATCACCAAACACCTGAAAGATAATGACCTGTTGAGTGACAAGCAATTTGGTTTTATCAAAGGTCGGTCTACAATTCTCCAATTACTTAAAGTACTCGACTCAACAGCAGAAGACAACGTGTAAGGGTCAATAATTCTTTTTCATATTGGCATGATGTCATCAGCGGCATACCACAAGGATCGGTGATTGCCCCCCCCCTAATTTTTGTTATATTTATTAAAGACCTGATGTTATAAAGAGCTCCGATGTATTCCTGTTTGCGGATGATATGAAACTCTTCCATCCAATTTATACCGATGAAGATTGCACAAAGCCTCAACAAGATCTTACCCATGCAGAACTTTGGACATACGAATCTCTCTTAAAGTTCCACCCAGACAAATGCAGCCATATGAGAGTAGCATCATCAACAATGAGAAATGACAGCTAAACACTGGGACCTAATCATATAACGCTGGCAAGTACGAATAAGGTGAAGGATATTGGCGTCACTTTTGACTTATCACTTAACTTCGAGGCACATATGTCGGACAAAAATAATAAAGCCAATTCAATGATGGAGATAATTCGTCGCACTTTTGATTACACGGATGAACAGTGTTTTTCTACTGTTTTTAAATATCTCGTCCGTCCACATATTGAATATGCAAATCAAGTATGGGCTCCCTTCTTCTTAATGAAACACATTACAGCTCTTGAAAACGTCCAGTGTAGAGCAACCAAATTAATTTCAGGTTTTAAAGATCTTGAATATAATTAACGTCTGCAAAGACTAAAATTACCAACTCTAGCGTATCGTCGCCTCAGAGGAGACATGATTGAAATGTATAAGATTTTAACAGGGAAATGTGATACAGCAGTGACATCGAACTTTATAACTTTGATGGATAATTAATCATGTACGAGAGGGCATCACCTAAAAATATTCAAAGGACGATGTCGGTTAAACAAAAACAAAAACTGTATACACCGATGCACGGACGTATATGGAACAGCCTTCCACAGTCGGTGGTAGAGGCTCCATCAGTCCAGTCCTTTAAGGGAAAATTAGACAAATTATTTTAAAAAAACACCCAATTAAGCTTGATTACACAGCGCCCCACCCCTATTATGGAACAACTCGTCAGACGAATGCGCACCATACAGTTTGACGACAAACATCAGTGCTGGCGTAAGAAGCATCACAGCCTAGAAGCCAGAAGAGGACCTGTAAGAATAGTACACTATACAATCATCATCTGCACCTCTTCGATCCCTGTGTGCCGTCTCGTTCCCAGTCTCAATACAATCCCTACGGTGGTGTCATTTTTTTTGATGATGAGGACAGATTGGTCCATGAAGACACAGTCATTTGTGAAGATAGTGAACAGAAAGGGGGATAGCACACAACCTCGTAGGGCACCGGTATTCAAAATGAGAGTTGTTGGAGAGAGAGTTGTTGACTATGAAGAAGAAAGTATGCAGGCTGGTGCGATCCGGGCCAGGATGCAAAAAAGTACTGCGTGTGTGTACGCGTGTGTGCGTGTGTGCGTGTGTGCGTGTGTGCGTGTGTGTACGTGTGTGTCTGTGTGTGTGTGTATGTAATTGGACGTTTTTGAGAATACCAAGTGTTGGTATTTTTGCGAGCTTCAAGGGGATGTAATTAGAAGTTTATGGAGAGCATTTTGGCGAGCCTGGGGGGATACAATTGGAATGTTTTAAGTATGTGTTTTCTCTCATTTCTAGCTAGCCTTATAACACTAGATCAGGTTCACAGGGGCCGGTTTCGTGAAGCGGTTAAGAACGTTCTTAACGCTAAGATGCTTGTCTTAGTAAATGACGTGATTTTATAAATATAAGCGAACATAGGAGTTTACGTAAACACGTGACGCTATGTAATTGCATAACTTTAAGTACGCTTCATGAAACCGGCCCCCTTGCTTGCAAGGATGCATATGCTACGTCAACCGCAGACGTATCCAGCTAGGGTACGTGGGGGCACGTTCACCCTAGACCTCTGGTGGAATTTCGCCGCGCTATGCCTTGCGCTAAAGTGGCGTGCCACCTATATATCTGTTGAATGTGTCCCCAGACCTTCGGAAATTGTGAACGCCGCCGCGAAAAAATTCAACAGCACTCCCCTGTCTTCCTACAGGATGCGACGACAGCGGACTTGTACTGACACTCCGGCTCAGTGCCTCCAGACCTGTTGTGTTGAATGTGCCCTCGGAATTGTGAATGTCGCTGCGAAAAAAATTCCCAACAGATCTCCCCTCGTCTTCGGATATCGGGTCCGACGACAGTGGGGTCGCAGCGGCGGATCCAGAGAGGGTAGTCTAAGGGACGGAGTGGGCACGTAAAACCTTCACTGGTTGCCGAACCAAATGGTGTGGAAAATGTTTCGCTGCCGCACCGCCGTCACTTCAGTTCACCTTATCCGCTGCCTCGGCTCGACTGGTGACATCGGAAGACGGGGGGGGGGGGGGGGGGGGGGGGTGCTGTTGAATTGTTATAGGATCCGCCTAGCTCTGGGTCGTGCTGAAGCTCTTGCTCAGCCCATCCAATATGAGTTTGGTTCGGCCACCACCAGAGTTTTATGGCGAGCCTATAGGGGGGCCAGAGTGCAATATTGGAGGTTTAATTGGGGCCCCTAGACTACCCTCATTCGCCCCTGTCAATTGAGTAATAAAGCTGATCATTCCGCCATCCCAAGGAGGGATGTAAAAACTAAGTCGTAGACAGTAGAATATGTTCACTGCTTGATAGAGCGATAAGGTGATGTCCAATCAAGGTTTCTAAGAACTTATATCGATATTTGTATATTGCAGTCTAGTGATCGAACTTGGTTAGACCAATGAACTTGCTCATAAATGTTCACAGATGCTAGCTGAATAAACGTGATAGCTACACAATCAGTATAATTGAAAATTTTAATATCAAGTGTTCGCTTGTTAATTTAATTAAGCTTAATTGTTAATTAAATAGAACAACATTATAGGTTAATAAATTAGTGATTTATTTGACCTGATACATACATGTGAAGTCAGTTTAATCGAATGTCTTATAGTTGTAGTTGATCTTGACAATTAAGATATGCAAACCTCATTTACATGTACCCTCCTTTCACATACCCATTGAATTCTCGAATTACATTGAACAGTTTTCTTTGCATTGGTAGTTTAAAATCAAGTTTAAATCTGATTGTTTCGGTCATGGATTAGAGATCCTGTATATACCGGGATTTTAGCACGGCCTCAAGCATGGCTCTGGATTTGGTTGTGTTGCCCCCTTGTGGTAATATGCAGCACTACAAAGGGCGGACATCATAAGTTTGCGACACTTCGCGAAGTGACTTGTGGGATTGTACTGGTTTCGTTCGTTTGTCAGTGACCGATACGTGACCAGAGAAGGTGGTTGAGCAAGAATTTGTAAAGATGCTGAGATCCGTAGCTTCAAGACTCGGATCTGCTGTATGTACTGCAGCCAGAACTAGTGTACAGAGGACATGTGGTACGTCTGTGTCATATGCTTGGCATTTATTTGAAATAGTTGCGTTTCTCCATTAGCAATTTTGACGTGCACCACGGTCGGACGCTAGTGGCTCAAGTGAAGGTCGACACAAGTCGAGTGGCTTCGCGACCGCACCGTGACCGATCGTTACATTTTGAAAACTTGCTTTCTCAACAAAAAGTGAATAAAGATAGCTCTTTAATAACACAATCCATAGTAGTATAGACAGTGGATCTAGCTTCTGGAGGAACGCTTGCTTCCAGTAAAAACGTCATGTCATTGTGAAAAAATCGTACATTTTGGTAGTCTACAAGTAAAACTAGGGCACAAGCCAAAACATGATTTATCACTGATTCATTGGTGTCCCAAATACATTTAGGCATTTATTTAATGTTATTGATCTAATTTTGACGATTTTATATTACGAAATGTTACATTATTCTTCAATGGAAACAGATTTGGGGAGGTAGGGTTGGTTTATACATTGATCAGTATTTTCATCAAAAAATCATGTACATTATATTCCAGTAAAAAATTGATGCAAACATAAATAACCACTTTTATTTGTGAAATATCAGTGATATCGAGATGTGTGGTGGGAACTCTTATTGACTATTGGGTACTATTACCTGGAAACACAACTCACAAGTCATTATTACAGGGGTCAGGTCATGGGTGTCATGGATGACTGTGTCTATGTCCTTCCTCATTTGTTATCTTAATACAAATGTTAAGGCCTGTTTTGTATATATATGTACATAACAGACCTGGGGCCGAGTACATTTTCATGAGTACGAGTACTTTGACGATGGACGAGTACATTGCTAAAAGCTGAGTACGAGTACATTCTCACGAGTACGAGTACAAGTACATTTTTGTAAATATAAATATTAAATAATAACGTATTGCAAAATTATTAAAATGAATCTAATTTATATAACTCTGCACAAGTGAATATACTAGGCACACGTAAACCAATCATAAAGTACGATTGACATTTGAGAAAAAAACTTAGCCAATCAAGTTGATATCTGTCTTTAATGATCACAAATGAGTGGGTAAAAGAGACTGACCAGTGGATACCCCCAGCCAATCATTGA
Organism: Escarpia spicata; assembly: GCA_963995525.1. NCBI lineage: Eukaryota > Metazoa > Annelida > Polychaeta > Sabellida > Siboglinidae > Escarpia > Escarpia spicata. Next base: position 31,507,854 of record OZ023216.1, on the reverse strand, counting down.
ACTTTGCTGGTTGTCTCCAGGTTAAGCATGTAAAACAAAGCAACCAACAGGAGGATTTGTTACCTGGCATCCCACTGGTTACATGTCTTTGTTTAGCATTTCTCTTATCTCTGCTCCCTCAGTGCATGTTCTCTCTGACCTAGACTATCATGCCACATGGCTTCACTGGTGTCACACTAAGTTGGCACCGGATTATATTAGTGTAGGGTGACATCTGACTTGAGCCACCTTACTTCTACAGAGGAAGACTGGCAGTTCTTGTTCTTAGCAGTTAGCACTGTCGGCCAGTGCCAAGTGGCATGGTCTCCTGACTACATTAAGTGCATTCCCTGTCTAACAGGTGGGTTAACTGCTACTAGTAGTTGGCTCTTTATGGACATCCTGGTGGCTTGATTAAACAGTTTTATGGCCTGAACTGATAGCCTACAATTATTGTTTGCTTAACAGGGTGTTTCTGACTGGGGAAAGATGCTGCCTGTTGCCATGTTAGGGTATCATAGTCATGGACTCATGGCTATCAGAGAATGAGGATGTACTATGTGTAGGGATGGCAAGGTGGCATTCTATGTGAAATAACAAAGTATTAAAAAAAATAGTTGAGCATTTAAATATTTCAGAAAAGTTTGATTTTATAACTGCAAATAAATTAATTGTTCCCAGTATATATTGAGAAAGTACTCAGATGTACTCGTAAGATCTGAGTACAATGAGTACGAGTACATGACCCATAAGTTTTATGAGTACAAGTACGAGTACTTCAAAAATGTACACGAGTACCGAGTACTTCCGCCCCAGGTCTGGTACATAATACTAAAATAGTACATACTTTGTTATTGTGTATTTGTAATTGTCAAGTTGATCAGCTGAGCAGTTATTGCTATCACTTAAACAGTGATTTCCTTATTATTTCTTTTTATCTCTATCTGTTCTGCCTTTGTCTTTTTATTTGTTCTACCTCAGAATGACACTAGCTGATTGTTTTCATTGGAATTATTAAAAATTAACTCAATAGTCAATTTAGAAATGGAAGTTACATAGGTTTGTGTAGACATATTTGTCAGTGTTTGTCCGGGGTCGCAGACCAAGGACAGTGTTTGCATAATTAGGCAGTTCCATTACTTGGAAATAGAACTGGACAAAAAAAAATTCTGCATTATTTAATCTAAAAAATGTTTCAGTATTACATTTTCCAACCCTTTAGACAAACGATATAGTGATCATTCCTACAGAGCAACTTATTATATTACATTCATAGAGTTCTCCTGACATTACTGATGTTTTTTTCAGCCGTCACTCAGGTGAGGTATAGGCATGACGTCGAGGAGTCAGCAGAAGAGTTCGACAACAGGTATGAGGCTTTCTTCAACCGACAGGACGTTGATGGCTGGGACATCCGCAAAGCCATGAACGATCTGCAGGTATGTGATTAGTTATAGGCTAATGGTTATCTACGTAACAAACGACACACTTTTCTCCATTCTCACTGAAAACTGGTTATTAGGTGTAATATATTTTGTAATTATTAGTTGATTCTTTATTTTATAGATATGCTGAGTTATGTGGAACTCAATATTAATAATACATTTTATATACCTGGTAATGCCTGATCCAAAATTATTCATGGCTTTTTTCTGTTAATCAAAACTCGCATACAGTTTGGATTATTGTCATCTGTTTGGGTGCTGCTTAATATATTTATGTTGTATGGCATCATTAGTAGGTATTATCATGGATTTGATAGACATGTGCTCCACAATCAGTGAGTAAAACCGAGTGTCAAATACATCGTACTGGTTTTTGTAGGGTCTTGATTTGGTACCAGAGCCCCGCATCATCATTGCAGCACTGAAGGCATGCCGACGAGTGAACGACTATGCGCTCGCTGTGCGTTATATGGAGGCAGTTCAGGTACACTATTATCTCTTCAATAATACTAATATTCTGATCACCGGCTCTTAGGCCTTTGGAGCTTCATGGTAGAATAGAAAGGCTAATATATTTACTCAATTACCAAAACAATGGTAAACTAATCTAATAGGATTTTTTTCGTTTTGGTTGACCAACAGTAGTAATTAGTGCAATGAAACATTTTGACATGTATTGAATGGTTATGAAAATATTCAGGTAGATGTATTTTTCTCACTTAGTTAAGTCTAGACAGAAGGAATAGAGGACACCAAGTAATGCTAGTGAAGGTACAGTGTAGAGGATTATAAATGAATGAAACAGATGATTTGTTGAGCGAGTATATTTAAAAACAAAATTGATATATCAGAAGAACAGGTTTTACAGACATAAAATTGTACTTGAAAAGCCAAATATTTTCATTTTATTTAGTTTCACTGAAGACATTCAAAGTTAAGAATGGCATGATTGATTGAATGTGTTGTCGGACTTGCAGAACAAATGTGGCGACAAGGTAGGAGACATCTGGCCATATCTGAGACAGGAGATCAAGCCAACCCTGGATGACTTGGGCATCCTCACACCCGAGGAGATGGGATACGATAAGCCCGAGTTGGCCGTCGAAGACGTCATGGACATGTAACTTGTCCCGTTGTTGGTGAGTGACGCATTCCATTATTGTGTAATGATGATTTTCTGTGCAGATGTTCCTACTGTTTTATTATGTTGAGACACTTGCTCTCTGTTTGGCAAATGTTGCAATCATTTTTCATAGCTATTGATTGAAGTCTTGTATTGTGCATACATCAGTGATGTCTGATGATTAAAATGGTGCATGTTTGGTCATGAATTTCGTTTTAGAGTCCATCTAATGCAATTTTAAAACTTGATCAGTTTTGTTCACACCACGTTGCCTGTCTTTCAGAAGAGACGGATAGCTGTTGAAAGTTGTTAATCCCTTCTGCATGGTGGTTGCTTCCAGGGAAAATAAACTTACAGACACAGAGGGTATACGTGTTGGTGAACTCTCTGTAAAACCCACCAACTATGAGATTATAGCAAATCGAGTCCTCTATGATAACATGAATGAGATGAGAAGTTCAGCTTGTACACAGCCAAATTAATACTGAAGTTCTATTGTTTCAGATTTTGGAGGAATCATGTTTTTATTCGAGGGAACGTCCAGCTACCTGTGTCATCGAGGGTCACATCGACAGAGTAGTGTGCGAACTGTAGAGTCGCATCCATCGTGGAAACATTAACATTCTTGCTCTGCTGCAAGGCTGCTGCTCTGCTATGGACACTGTATAAAGTCTTGTTGCTGCTTGTGAATTTGTTACAAGTAAAAAATCTAACAAAACATCACACTTGTCTGTTTGTGGTTTGTATGTATTAGACATAAGAAAGGACCATCTATTAATTACAGTAAACCTCGGATATAACCAATTCGTTTATGATTAATTCTTGCTTACCGGTATATCTTTCACCTACATTTAGTTATATACATTAACTGATCCCGTTTTTTCTTGAATTTTATATATATATATATACTAAATTTCAGATAACAAATAAATTGGCTGGTCCGGAGCAATTCATTATCTGGGGTTTACTGTGTGTAGGCATACTGCATACAGGAGTATTATTAGCCACCTGTTTTAACAGGCTTCATACCAACTTTCCGTTTGCCTTCAGGTGTCCATATTACAACCATCAAGTGTTCCATTCTAATTGTAACTGATTACTTTGTGTAACTGAAATAAATATATCGATTATGATAAATTAGTTTTGACATCACACTCTAAAAAAATGGGCCCTGAAGTCCTTTGGACTAATATGTCGATATGTAACCCCAGCTGACCAAGAGTGATAAGTCGGACAAATTTTAACATTGTTTTCTTACATTCTTGTAATGGTTGGGTAGGGTGCTTTACACGGTTTCAAAAATTATGACTGCTACAAAAATTGGTATGTGTAAAGCTAAGAGGACATTTAAAAATGACGAAGCTAATGCAGAGTTAAGAGAATTAGCTAGTGGGTATAAATGCTACCATAAACAGTTACGGGAAAACTTGCACAACCTAAAACATAGCAAGCCTGCAGAATACTGGGATATACTTAATAAAGCAAGTTAATAGCAATGAAAAATTTGGAAATATTTCACTGGATAAGTATATGAACCACTTTGAAAAACTAGGTGAAAAACCTGAAAGCGAAACTGCAGCGAGTGAGATACCTTTTGATCCAAGAAAGAATTCCCAGTCAAACGAACACATAAACAGACCATTCACACAAAATGAGGTACTAATGCAAATCAAAAAGGCATGTGGTATTGATAATGTTATAAATGAATACTTAAAAAAACGGCCAGGCTGTGTCAGCCTTCTTCTCATGTGATGTAGAGGTACAGCGAGGCGAAAACTTGTCTCCTTTGTTATTTGCTAATTACCTGAATTTTGAACACTGTTAGTCATAATTATAAGGGTCTTAACATGGCAGCTGGTGAAATTTACAACAACCTTAGTGATGATGATGTAGACATTTTCTTGAAAATGTATGTTCTATATGCTGAGGACACTAGAATGATTCAGTCAAATACAGATTTCTTGTGTATAGCGGAACTATGTCAACTCTTCTTCTAATGGTTGACATTTGGTTGTTTCAGATGTCAACTATATTGTGAATCTGTAATTATTAGTCTATATTGATATAATTGATTTACATAGTACCATGTCTACACAAGGCATGGCAAGTGTAAACAGAACAGTAGAATGCATTTGACATCAATAAAGTGTAGGATATTTCACTCTAGTTGTCCAGAATAATTGTCTTTAACCAATAGACACCACAGTCCCACCATTTTATAATAATTAAATGAACATCAAAATAAACACAACTTGCAATTATAGAAAATCAATTGTTTTGAAGATACAGTTTAAAAGCTGCAGGCAACCGAGTTTAACAGGGGTCAAATGTGTCTGCTCTGCCTGTGACCAATTAAAGATTAGTCAAGGTCTCAATGGAACAATGCAGAGTGGAGTGTGGCCAGACCACAGTTTCTGGCACAATGCACATCTACTGTTGGGAGGTGGTCTCAAGGGCCCTTCTCAAAACCACATCACTAGATAATGTAAAACTTTTGCACTTTGGGGGCCCCTTAGAATGAATCAATCAAATACAGATTTCTGGCAGCACCCTAAGATAAATCTATGCAAAATCAGAAAAAAAGTTGCTGAACAGTTTCTGAGATACGGCAGTTAACGGCGGATACAGAGTGATGGCAACAGTCCCTTGGGCCTTTGGCCCAAAAAACCTATTAAAACAGCTGTCCCACATTGTTTTAATCTACTAAATGGTAGACCATACAGAAAAATAACCTAAGTTGTGATGTCAGTACTAATTAATGAAGAAGCCCATTTTGGCTTCAATTACAGCAACGGGCAAAATTTTTATAATATATACAATTATCTTTGCACCTTACAAAAGGATACCTTCCAATTTAATTAGTTTTATAAATTTCATTCAAATCAAGATAATCAGGTTTTCAATCAATTATATTTCATGACTGATCTGCTCGACTCTACCTAGATGCATGCCATATCATTTGTAACATTTTTGGTAAAATTAGTGGAGTAATTGTAATTAATTTGAAAATTTTAGAAGTGTAATTGAAATGACATGAAACGTAATTGTAATTAATTTTGTGTAATTGGACCAAGCCGTCTCGTACTGTGTACATATTATAAAGCAGTATTTATTTTGGACATATTTTGCCATGCCATAAATTATGTAATTATTTACCAAGTTACTACTGCATATAAAACAATATTAAAAAGTTTCAACATTTTATTTACTCTATACTGGTAAAGTCCTTAACGTGGCTTCCATCACAAATCTGGTTCTGAAACAACTGAAAGAACTAACTTGTTACATCCGGTATCAACTGCTGGGCAAGCAAGTAGCCTTCAAACCGCTGAACCTGTTGACCATATGGTTTCTGAGAGAGCAAAGAACGTCAACAACTCAAAACAGAATTGTAATCATGTCACGCATTCTTGTGAAAACTCCAAATCTGATAATCACTAATGTCAGGCCAGAACAATGTTTGCCTAACATGTGGATGCTTGGTAGTGCTGTTTGTGACTACTCATTAGACCCATTCAAAGTGTTAGTACTTTATTAATAGTAATAAACTTCTGTAGCCCCTATCTCCCCAGGAAGCTGAGCTCAAATAATACAAATTTCAGACAGGTTTTTCCACTTATTTTTCTTCCATCATTGGTAAAGATTTCTTAATCTCCTCACAGACATGGTTGGTTCATGTATTAGTCCTGTTATGAGGTTCTAGCCTTTCAGTCAGTCATGCCTTTCTGTGTCAGTTATCATGCTGTCTCAGTATCATGTACAGTATACTCAATGTCGTAGTGCTTACAATTTATATCTATGTAAACAGAATTAATAAAACAGACTAGCTAAACAACACTATTCTTGGAATTTGGCAGAGTTTGTTTTTAATCTTGAATGCATCTGCTGCAATATATAAATTACATGTTTCACAATAAACAAACGGGCTAACTACCCTCGGGATAGTCACCAATGACTACAAGATTTTACATTTCAATCCTAGAAAGAGATGACCTAAATAAAAACAGTCTGAAACCAGTGATATATTTCAATTCCCTACGTAAATATCTGTGTACATTCAATGATTTTTTTTTTCTTTTAAGTGTACATAGTATACATTACCGTTGCCTTCAGCACAAAATAAATTAAATTTATTCACACACACGCCTTGTCAAACATCAGAAACTGCTATGCATATTTGAACTGATGTAACGTTTTACATTTATGAACAATGATTCTGTTCAGTAGACATAAGAATGTTCTCCTTTGCAGGATTTCCATCACAATGTCTGAGTTGACTGATGCTGTCTTTGCCTAGCAGGTGTCCCACCACCTTCTCCTTTTAGGTACAGAAAATGATTTCGGGGATCTGACCATCTTCAACTGATGTTCCATTGTTGTTGCCAGCCGCATAAGTGAACTGAAATGTCACCTTGCCACTTGTCACCGACTCGTGTGTCACCTTGCGTAGGCCTTTTGTGCCATAGTAAGAGTCTGGCCCCTGTCACAGAATATAACAGTTCATATGAGGTATATATTACATGAATAAAGTTGCGAACAGCCACTAGGCTTTACAGAACATCTGTGTTTCAAGCCATGACATATGCTCTGAATATTAGGGTAGGTAATGCAGATATGACTTGATCACTTTCGGGGGGGAGGGGATTTCAGGGTAGGTAGATATTGAATATTTTCTTGGAATGTGGGTCCTATAAACGAAACATTTGAAGGTCACGACTGGGTCAGGTGGCAAATATTTCTTGTTTTTTCCTTATGCTTACAAGGTCGCAAATAAATTATGAATTTTCCTTGTCAAGTCATAAGAACTTTCAGGACTAACTAGGTTTAACTGGGCCATTGTGTAACCGGAAGAACACATATTATTCTGAAAGGCCTTAACAGCAATTATAAATTTCTTGCACAAAAATTCTGTCTATGCCAATATTTTGAGAGTTACACCTGCAATCATTTCTAAGGCGGAAAATTAAGCTGAGAGGTAGGCTGGTTGAGTTTAAGATTTTAACGGCTACCAAGAAATTATTTAAAAAAATTACATTACAGAGAACTGGGCTACAAATTTATTTATTGGTAGTATGACATGCTATCAGTAGCAGATCATATTTTAAGCAAGCAAATCCTCTTCCTCATGTTAATCTATTATTAAGGGAGGGATATGTCACTCATGCTAATTGCTAGAATCACTTGCACCCAAATGGAGATAGAGCACATACACCTGTCTATTCAAAAGACAAACTTATCCACAATAATAATCAAAATTCATGTAATGCCAAAATCTCTTAAAATAAAATGCTCTACAGCGCTTTACATAAAATGATGGCAGCTATCAGTTGTCAACTATTGCAAAATGGACATTAAGCAGTGATACTAGCTACATCACTGAGACTGTTGGTGGATCACATTAGCAAGTATCGGGACAATACATATTAACTTAAATTAGTTTGGCTTATTTAGGCAAGGTGTTGGTTTGTTCCAAGGTGATGCACCCACCTTGAGCGTGGAGCAGGCCGTGTAGCTGGTGTTTGGTTGGATCTCAACCGGCTCTTTGAAGATCACACGAAATGTGGAACTTGATCCGTCGCACTGGAAGCTTGTGTCGTTCTGCCCACACACATTGCCTGTTTCTGTGTGAATGATCTAGTGGACAGAGTCATTATGTGATCATCACAGTCACACTTGGGCTCAGTTACATTGTAGCTTAAATGTCAATTCCAAAATTTGTGTTCATTGGGGGGTAATTGGAACTGGTGAAAAAAAAATGTAATGCAACCATATTTCTGAGATACGTAGATGAGTAATGTGATCTTAATTCACTTAATTGTTAAATCTTGTTAAATCGAGGCTACCACAGAAAAATGGGTGGTAAATAATTCAGCATTTAATTACTTTGGGATTATGTGTGGAGGAAAATAAACTGGACATTGAAAGATGAGACCATAAGGTATGTATTTCTGCCAAAATCACAACACTGATAGAACATGACCTAGACAACTATTTTTAGTTTGTGTGCAGAATAGACCTGTGCGACTTAAACCAGACTCGCTGTGGCGGGTTACAAATGTGACAGGCTGCAACGGTTTGGACTGTAAGGTACATTACTAAAATTAGAAGCTAATATATATTCGACTATTCGTAGGGGGTGAAAGAATAAGTTTTTGTGTTTTAGTATTTTTAGAAACTATTTCCATACAAAGTACAAGTCTTAATAATGCAATTTGGTGTTATTATCTTGAACAAATGTTTTGATGCATGTTTTAGATTGAATGGTATGTGACTTGACAAGCATGTCTGCTCCCAAGACTTCAAGAAATAAATACATGACTAGTATTTATTTATAATTCTACAAATCCGTACTACAGAATGCATGCTTTCTGACTGCAGTAATGTATTACCTGAATAGTAACGGCATATTCAGTCGCTCCATGAATGCTTCCATACAGCCCAAATCCCACCACAAAGATTTTCCGATTCACCATGAACCTAGAAAGTATCAATTTTTCAGAACATTCAGCAACAATTTTTTTGTATTTTCTTATGATCTTCCTGTAGTACTATAAGTCAAACACAAATGTGACTAAAACTTGTGTATAAAGAAAATTAAATTAAAAACCTTTCTAACTAACACAAAGCTTAATATGTGAAAATGTGTTGCCGATGTACTAAGCAGGCAAATTATATATATACATTAATGATTTTGTTTTTAAGATCCACGGGTTTAAACTTTTTTTATAAAGAATAACAAAGCAGAACCACCAGGTCTATGCAATTGAAGTAGCCAAATATTACTATTAAATAATAAGTCAGAATGTTTCACAGAGTAATATGTACATGACAATGTATACATACATACATACAAGGTTACGTTATATAATATATATATATATATGTATTTCCAGTTAATTAAGTAAAAATCTCAAACATTAAAATGTCAACTTATAAACAAAGTAACAACATACTAGCATTTACTCCAAAAAAACCTTGACATTTTAATAATAATAATGAGAAACTATTATAGTGCCTAAATCCCCAGGAATCTGAGCTCAGAGGCGCAACATACAAGAATCATTAGGCATAATCATTAACAGGTACAAGCAAGAGTTGTTATTAGAGCAAGGGACCGCTGAAAGTTAGGGTGGGAATGCAATTTCAAATAAATAAGTCTTAAGTTTTTTATGAAAGGTATCTAGTCTTAGATGATTTTAAAGCAATAGGGAGTTGATTCCAGATTTTGGGTGCAGCTACAGAAAAAGCATGTTTGCAGATATTAAGCTTGGTATTTTGAGTGTTTTTAAAGTCACTACAATTACTGTTAGCTAATTACGTATACATTATGTCTTAAATTGTCAGCAGAATTCATTTGGCTTAACGCTGTCTGAGTAAAGTTGATTAAAGAACATGCCTGATTCTGTCACTTGTACCACTGTAGCCCCACCGACTCTCAATCTGACAGAAGCGAGAGACGACCTGCTCACGCCCCGTCAAGCAGCATCTTGGAACATCGAGGAAGTTCACAGCCGGCTTTGGGTTGACAGTGAAATGCAGGAAGAGCTCAACAACCTCGCGGTCGTTCAACATGCACGACTGCGCGGCACCCTGGGCAAACTCCTCAACCGTCATCAAGGGGAAGCGAATGAGGTGAAGAGCACGACCTAGGATAAGTCGCTGGTTCTCTGGGTTCACAGGGTAGTTCTGTCGCACGCATTCCGACTCACCCCAGCGACACACACCGTTAAAGAGTTTGCACTCACGGATGCCCAGTGTGTCGCGCTCGAGAACAACGCACAGAGTATCGATGTCAATGTCGGTAAACCCCTCCGCGTTCACTGCCTCCGATGTGTTCTTGTCGATCATCTCGAGACACAACGCTGCCAGTTGTGGCTCGTCAAAAAGTCTTGCCTGAAACAGAGATGTCCAAACAATTAAATGATCAACGGGAACAATGCTGTGTTCCAATGTACTCATTTATATCGTAAACATGACTCGAAAGTTCACGAGCAGCCCGGGTTCATGATGGGTAAATTTATGCAACTGGGTCAAGTGTGTTACATCATGTTTACAATATAAAGGAGCACACTCAAATGCAGCATAAGATCAAAATACAACAGGTAATGATGACAGCTATATCTAGAGACCCATCCACCTGTCTTTTCAACAGTCTGACCTCATTTTGGATGAGTGGAAATTTGAGGTTGGACGGGTGGAAAAAGCAAAAAACCCTTACATATATATATTAGTAACTCTCACTGTTACTTATTTTACAGGCTATGCCCAGTATGCTGAAAAAATGTGTTACATTTTTGTACATGCATGTATTATTGTATACATAATGTGTATTTATGTATATAATGCATGTTTGGACTGGATTGTATACATGTGCATGTATACACACGCGTGTCTACCAGGACATTTTTTGACTGGTAAAAATTTGATCCCACCGAACTGCCTGAACTGTGATAATAGCAGCCCTTCGTTTGTTGCTCCATGGGATATATAAAGATATGCAGTCAACTCTATAATCACATCAAACGATATTTGCTTTCATACCTGTGTTAGCAACATGAATGCATTGTCACTGCTGAGGTTGCGTTTGAGGAAGTCAACACATGCTTTCTCCAGTGCTGGCACAGCGTATTTCTTTGCTGTGTATAGCGTTGTCATGACAGTCTCAGGGCCAATGTGAACCTCGTCAGAGTACAGGAATCTCAGCAATGCTAAGAAAGCAGAGGCTTCCACATCAGGAAGCTCGACATCATCAGACTTGGTTGCCATGCCACCATTGAACATAGCATCAAACACAGCACTGCCTATTGACAGCACGAACTTGTGTGCAGGAATACGCTGTGTGCTGCTGCCTCTCCCGACAATGAAGTGGACATCAGCCATGATCTCATTGTTGAACATGAAAAGAAGGCGTTCCTTCAATGTGGGTTTGCTACTCTGCCAGTTGTACTGCATGGCGATGGCTTGTGCACCATCAGCTTGGTTCGGCGGTGCACCTGGTGCATTTGATGCTTCCGACATATCGCCGGTAGAACTTGCAGTTGGCACACGATCGCCATTATCATCCTGTTTCTCTGCCACATTGTTTCTTGACTGATTACGAGTGTTCTGACTAGCCGAGGATAAATATCCTGTAGCACCATTCCCACTGCTGCGATTAACGTGTGTGTTGTGCATGCGATTACGATTGTGGTCTCGTGCAGGGTTGCGTCTGTCCTTTGATCTGTCTCTCTGACTCTGTTGGTGGTTAGCAGAACGAGTTGTCAGGTGTGTGGCGCCGGTGTTATTTCGATTACCCTGGTTCGGGGTCGAACATGCACCATTTGCTACTACGGCTGCGGATGCCACAGCAGCATTAGACGGACTGTGTTGATTGCACGCCCCATCGCCACAGCCGTTGGCAGCTTCCCCGTTACGAGGCTGCGCCACTGTTACTGTTTGTGGCGGAGCTGTGGCTGCGTTGTTTTCACTCGGTTGCGGCTGTGGCTTCGATGCATCGCCATCCGGTTCACCATTCTCCATAATTATTCTAAGACTGTTTGCAATACAGTGTATAAGAAAAAGCTCTAAACGTTTACCTCCTTCTTTCCGAAAGGAAATGTACGGACAGCTGTCCGCATCCCTATGCTCTAAACGGAGGAATTCATAGCTTCGTTGTCGCCATTTGATTTATTCAACATCAACATGGTTTCATGCCAAGGTCAAGGACGATATTTAGCCAAATTATTTGCGCAAATATTCACTCAGATGTTTCAGTATAATATCAATCCACACGAATGCCTTGCATACTTGTGCACACATTGGGAATTCATAACGGTTTTGCTAAAATGCGCTTTCGCATTTGGTATTTACCTTATGTATTACGCGCTTAATTTTCCAGAGCTGTGAACAGCGTCTTGCAAAATAAAATAATAAGGTTTATTTCAAATAAAAGGCCATTAAATGCCGGACTATAAAATATAAATAGACTAGCTGTGATACCCAGGCATTGCATGGCGATAAAATATACCTATTGATATTTTCTAATATCTGTATCGGTGCAATATCAGAGATTTTAATTGATTTGATGTGTACACTTTAATGCCGATTGGGAATCTTGACGGCAAATATTATTTCGTGTAATTAATTAAATTTGAGAACAGTCTTTTTTGACATGCAGTATCCTGAATACTCACGACCTTCATGTATTCAAAGACAAGTGACAGGCCTATTTTAATTTCAGTCAAATCAGTCAGACACTTTGCAATGATGGTAGGAGAAATTAAGGTAACCCCAATAATGATTGGAGTCGCTCCCTAGGCCTAGCGCGTTATTAAAGTAAAGAAACCTCATTCGCCAGATGTGTATCATATATACTGGACCACTCTGTTTTTGCCTTACGCAAAATATGCAGTTTTCACCAACCATTTTTGAAATCGTTCAGCAACGTATCAATATTATTAATCAGGACTACTTATTTCATAAATAGCATGCAAACGAAGCGTCAAATAAGTTGTTTTTATTTAAATACAATATTCTTAATTGTGTCACTGCCACTGGTCCCGATAAAACTCGGTCTTTGACTTTGGATTTGCCAAGCCGGGAAATGCTAAAAGCCAGAGCATTCGGGACCACTTTTTTGTCTATGCATAATATGCCTTATGTATATACTATAAGCAATGCTAAAATATAGGATAATGGCGTATTTTGTAATTTCCAACAAGTAAAAATATAACATTGTTTTCCCCTTGTGTCACTGCATGGTCCCGAATAGTCGGGCTTTTAGCCTTTGGCTTTGCTAGGATGATAGCCAAAAGCTCGAGACCCTGTTTTAATCCATGAATCATATATATATATGTATATAGGCATTGTATATACTCTATATACTGAACAATGCCATAGTAGGATAATGACGTATTTTTTACTTTCCAACAAAAGAAAATATAACATCATCGTTCCTTACTGTCACTATAAATAAAATATTATATATATACATATGCCTTGGTCCCGAAAACTCGGTTATTTCGCCTTTGCTATGGTGAAATGTTAAAAGCCCGACCATTCGGGACCACTTTTTTTAATCCATGCATCATAACACATAAGCCTTGTATCTTATACTTGTATATTATATCGAACAATGCGACATTATTTAATGACGTATTATTTAAATTTTCGTTGTACCCTATATAATATAGTGTCACCGGTCCTGAAAACTCTGTTTCGGCCTTAGCATACTATGGTGAAAGACGAGCGTTCTTGACCAATGGTCGAGTTCTAGTATGTTCTGTGTATGGACATGCACGCGTTCGACGAAATCATTATTATTTTCATAATTGATGTGTAATTGTCAATTATGAAAATTATGTGACAAGTTTTAATTAATAGTCACGCGAGCGTGTGCGTGCGTGCGAACGTGTGTGCGTGCGTGCGTGCGTGCGTGCGTGTGTGTGTGTGTGTGTGTGTGTGTGTAGACTCTGTGTGTGCGCGTGCGTCTGTTTGTTTACGTGTGCATGCGTATGTGTTTCGTTGCGCGTTCGTGTGTGCGTGCGTGCATGCATGCGTGGAATAATCGTTGTCCATACACATGTATGGACAACGATTGTTCCACGCGTACTGTAGGCCTTTCTGAAGTAACTTACTTAAGTTATCAAGAAGTAATTTACCACTTTTATTAGGCACGCTATACGCAATTGTCATATTCTGCCGTGCGTGCGGGCCATTCCCTTGTGTCACTCATGAAAATTCGGGCTTTTAGCCTTTCCTAGGGGGAAATGCTGACCTGGTGGTCATTGGCCACCTACTTTGCTGTCGGGTCAGTAACTTTTTTGAGTTACTGGTCCGTCCATGTGACCGCCTACTTTTTGGGAGATATTGTACAACGTTCTACAGCAGTACGCGTAAGCGTGTTGTCAAGACTGGTCTCCTGAACGCTGAAGACGCTGTTTACAAATCAATGTTTTACGCTCGATATTGCTGAATTAATTTTAACGTGAAACGCAACGCCCACAGAGCGAGCACGTTACAATGGTTGTTATAGTAAAAAAACACCCAAAACGAACGTACGGTAATTTACTCATTTTGGTAAATCAAAAGGAGACTTCATCATATCCAAACGAGCTATGCTTTTCGAATCTGTTTGAGAAAAGCCGCCATTGCCAAAATCTGCTGGGGAAAAACTGTTAGAAAAATGCGATCACTATAAAATAGTGACACGTACATCGTGGCTTCGGTGACAGAACTAACTTCTTTATTCTCGTAACTACAGGAGAGTTCCAACATGTTTAAATCACTATAAACTATACGACAGGTGGCAGCATCAGACGGTGTTATGTTCATTACAATCACTAGCCGAGTCATTTTGTTTGTTAATTTTTCGTAACCCATGATGATGCTTACAACATTAAATATGCCACATATTCTCACGAGTTCACATCTTGTGCTGTTAGTTTATTGGTCAATCATTTTTACTAAAAAATATGCATTAATATTGTAACAAAACCCCCCCACTGTGTAACGCCTGTGCCAATGTCGATGCATTCATGTGATGTGTGTATGGCATATGAACTGCAATTGTTGTTGCTTAATTTGCAGTGCCTAATAACGCAATTATTGGAATAAAAAATCCCTGATACAATCTCTTCAGGGTTCAACTTCAATCTTCAAACACCATATACGATTGATTTGTTAGTGTGTTATTTATTGAATCACATAACAATTAATATATCACTTCAGATAAAAATGGGCCAAGAGGCCCTGAAGTCCTTTGGACTATATTGTGAGTTTGTAATTATTAATTAAATGTTTTTTGGTGAATCATAGTTATAGATCATTAAGAGTTATGCTGGAATTAAAATGTTGTTAGGAAATTCATCCGCGAAACGGAACTTGAAATTGAGACAACTGTCAAACGTTCTGACTTGCAGAATAGTCTCATGTTTGTATGATTACTGCATGTATTGGTTGAAATCAAACATGTTTCTATGATATATGTGTAACATTTATTTTTATACAAAAATGCAGTCGTCACTCGTCACTGTAATTAAACCCCACAACTATGTGGATACAAAGATAATAACACATTATATTAAGCTTTCATACATGCCTAAGGGTTACGAACATAATCATTAATGTATGCGTAAACTGCCCTTTTTACCCATTAGAAGTGCCCTTTTAAAACATTGTCCCCCAATAAAAATTCAATAAAAAACGCCCTGTTTATCATTATCACAATTTTTAGCTTAATGAATAGGATTGACATGTCTTTGAATCCCATTATTTATAGCATTAAAACTAGCGACATGTATTGTACTTCGAAACTACGGCACCAGTGGGTCCGAGATTTATATAATTTTTAAACATTGTTCTTATCGATGTATTTTTATATTTATTTACATACTTTTATTGATGTATGTGTATATATGGACATGATGATTGTCTGAAATAAATACATTATTATTATTATGGCTAAAGTCACGAAATAGTGAAAAAAACTTTTTTTTAAAGGTAAATTTTAAGCATATCTTTTGTACAGCACAGGCGAAGAATGAGAAGAAGAAAGATATGAACTATGATAAAACTTTATTTGTTAACAAGGTACATATGCACAGCATGCATTTTGACTTAAAGACAGTAGTAATAACAGTTAAAAACAGTAGTAACGACATAATACTGATATAACTGGAGTGACGGAATAGCTGCAACATGTCCAGGTGTATAGTAAAACATCTGAATAATATTCCTTATAATTTTTCGCTAAATACGCTTTAATAAAATTAGAGCTAACAGCGGACATCGGACGGCGGACGCAGAGTGATGGTAATTGTCCGTTGGACCTTGTAATGAACATAACACCGTCTGATGCTGCCACCTGTCGTATAGTTTATAGTGATTTAAACATGTTGGAACTCTCCTATAGTTACGAGAATAAAGAAGTTAGTTCTGTTACCGAAGCCACGATGTACGTGTCACTATTTTATATTTGGCGACGAGAGATGCGTGAAACAGAACCAAAAGACAAGTGTGTGAGTAGTGTCGTCTACCACAGAGCACAGAGACGTGTGTAAAATGCGCATATGAAGAAACGGTTAGTGTTAAGTCCGTTTTGAACGTGTTGTTCAATTTTAATCCGTTGGCCGTGTTGTCAGCCACGAGAACCATACCACAGACAGTGCCGTGTGCACAAATGAGCGGGAACCACGCATACTGCGAACATGTGACATTCGTATCAAGTCGGTTGTTTACTGTGTAAAACTCGTAAACAAGCCAGCAGTCGTGATTCAGTAGACTGTATCTGCATGGAGTAGATTTGTGCAGGATGCAGTCATGGCAACGTCATTAAATATGCCGTACATACAGCCTTTTGAAAGCGAACTTTCCGATAGTGACGCCTCGTTAGGTCCCAAATGGGATAAGTGGCTACTCAGATTCGAGAACTATCTGTCCGCCATCGCAGTAAATGACGAAGGACAGAAGAGAACACTGTTGTTGCATGCAGTTGACAGTACACTATTCGATATTTTTGTCAACCTGCCGAACAGAGGGACAACTTATGAACAGGCCAAAACAGCGCTAACAACATACTTCAAACCGAAGGTTAATCGTGAACGTGCCGTGTTTAGACGCATGCGTCAAGAGAGTGGCGAACAAATTGACGCTTACCATACCCGTCTCCGCCAGGCAGCGGCCAGTTGCGAGTTCAACGACATTAACGGTGAAATTAAATCACACGTGATACAGACAACCACAGACTCAAAACTGCCTAAACAAGGACTGACAAACGATGCGTTGACGCTAGGCGACATAATCGAAGCGGGTCGAAATAACGAGTTAGCGCAAGCCCAAAGTTTGGACATTGAAAAAGACTTGACAGGCATCCAACAAGATGCCAAGACAATCGGTCGCACGTTCGGACAGTCGAAACGTAGAAAACCACAACATGGTGTAACAAAATGTAGATACTGTGGGAAAGGTTTTCCGCATGTAGGAGGCAAGGAAACTTGCCCGGCATTTGGTAAACAGTGTTTTGTGTGTTATAGACAAAACCATTTTGCTAATTTTTGTCCTAAGAAAGGTCAGAAAAATACCACAAACAAACAGTTTGTGAGGAAATCAGTTCGTGCAGTTAGTGATGAGGTTGAGGATTACGTATTTACAGTAGGGACTGTAACTGATGAAAGCACGGAGAGTGATGGTTGTGAAAATAGTATAAATTATGTTTCTGCAAACACTGAGGGTGATGTTTGTGAAAGTAGTATACATGGTGATTACAATAGTACTTTTGTAGCAAAACCGCCGAAGTTCAAAATCGAGTTTGAAAAGTGTTCAGTGATGATGACAGCTGATAGTGGTGCATCGTGTAGTCTAATTGATGAGAGTACGTTTCAGAACAAATTCAAGAGTGTTCGTCTTGAAACATGTCATGACAAACTGAATGCATATGATGGTACACGTATAGTAACCATTGGAAAGTTTCATAGTACTATTGTGTGTGGTAAGAAAACTGCTAGTGATGTTTTCTATGTAGTGAAAGGAAACTGTGGATGTTTGCTCAGTGTAAATGTGAGTCAAAAACTCGGACTCATTCAGGTTGCACATCATGTGGTGCATAATGTCGGAAATACTGAGTGCCCAGAAGTGAAGAAATACCCGAAGGTATTTGAGGGTATTGGTAGGTTAAAGAACTTTGAGGTAAAGCTTCACATCAATGAAGCTATCCCCCCTGTTGCTCAGCGCCACAGAAGAATCCCTTTTCATGAACGTCAAAAGGTTACAAAGGAACTGCTTGAGTTGAAAAGGAATTATGTGATCGAAAGGGTAGAGGGTCCAACTCCCTGGGTGTCCCCAATAGTGGTGGTACCGAAACCCAAAAGGCCCGATGAGGTTCGTATCTGTGTCGATATGCGACAGGCGAACAAAGCAATCACGAGAGAGCGACACCCGTCGCCTACAGTTGATGACATTGTTCAAAAACTGAACAATGCGCGTGTGTTCAGCAAGATTGATCTAAGATCAGGCTATCATCAGTTGATGCTTGCAGAGGAGTCTCGCTATATCACCACATTCTCCACTCATGATGGTTTGTGGCGATACAAACGCCTTAATTTTGGTATTTCGAGTGCGAGCGAAGTGTTTCAGAATGTTGTTGAAAATGTCATTGAAGGAATTGACGGTTCTTTCCATATGTCCGACGACATATTTGTGTTCGGTAAGGGCAAAACCGACGAGGAAGCGTATGCCGAACATGACAAGAGTTTGGATCAGGTGCTGAAGAGGCTCGATGAGAATGGA
Source organism: Escarpia spicata (assembly GCA_963995525.1). Lineage (NCBI taxonomy): Eukaryota > Metazoa > Annelida > Polychaeta > Sabellida > Siboglinidae > Escarpia > Escarpia spicata. The sequence goes on along the minus strand of OZ023216.1, from coordinate 31,489,044 downwards.
CTCACAGCAAATCTTGCCAAGTGTGAGTTTCGAAAGCCAAAGATGGAATTCTACGGTATGATGTTCTCAAAGAACGGAATCGAACCAGATCCGAAGAAAGTAGAAGCACTCCTAGAAATGGAGCCACCTGTCGATGTGGGAGAAGTGCAGAGTTTGTTGGGAATGACAAACTACCTCGCAAGGTTTATTCCCAATTACTCGACAGTAACAGCACCACTGCGGAAGCTCACATGCAAGAAACAAGAGTTCAAGTGGGAGCTTGAACAACAGTCCTCGTTTGAGATGCTGAAGGGTGTCCTTGGTACGTATCCAATCGTTGCCTACTTCGACATGAAGAAGGAGACAGAAATAATTGTAGATGCATCCCCTGTAGGGCTAGGTGCGATGCTAGTACAATACCAAGACAAGAAGCCCCAAATAGTTGCATACGGGAGCAGAGCCCTAACACCAGTTGAGCAGCGGTACAAGAGTCAACTAGAAAGAGAAGCGCTGGCAGTTGTCTGGGCCTGCGAATACTTTTTAGTTAGTTCTGTCACCGAAGCCACGATGTACGTGTCACTATTTTATAGACCTTCGGCCCAAATGACTAATAAAGGTAGGTAGGGACCACATACAAATAAATAAAATTTCCTCTTTCCGTCAGCTCGGTTTTTGTTCTAGCTACACAGCATAACATTCTTGGTATCAGTAATACTATTAATGACAACATTTATTTAAAATGTTCATTACATTATTTACAAGCACCCGTTTTTAGTTTTATATGTATTGTATGAACCAATAATATAAGGATATTCAGAAATTAAACGCGTCAGAGCGGTGGAGTTCATTGTGGTCCAGTGATGTGTGGCAGGTTCAATACGTGCTGGTGTTTGAATGTTGCCTCCAAAACAGTACTGGTTGTGCACATCCACCGATTCCATTAATTGCCTTCAGCATGTGTAATTCATTTTTATGTGGTCCCTACCTACCTTATTGCCATCACTATGCGTCTGCCGTCCACCGTTAGCTGCTGTATCTCAGAAACCGTTCAGCAACCTTTTCTCTAATTACTTTTGCATAGACACATCTTAAGGCATTGCAACTATGCACGAGAAATCTGTATTTGATTGAATCGTTCTAAGGGCCCCAAAACTGGTAAATTTGTACATTTTGCCCATGTTTTCAAAAACTGTTCAGTAACTTTTTCTCTAACTTTGGATAGACATTTCATGTGGTAGTGCCCCTAAACACAAGGAATCTGTATTTGATTTAAACATTCTAAGGGCACCTAATGGCCCTCCTAAAAGGACTCAAAAACTGGTAAATTTTCACATTTTGTCAATTTTTTCAAAACCTCTTCAGTAACTTTTTTTAAATAATTTTGCGTAGACATTTCATGTGGTAATGCCACTGTACACAAGAAATCTATATTTGATTGAATCATTCTAAGGGCACCAAAGGTCCCATAACATGCTAAATTTGTTAACTAAATTGTTTACTGCAGTAGTTGTAATTGGTCATTGACAGAGGCTTGTGTCAACAGACAGCGTTAAACCACTAGACCCCTGTTAAACCGGACAGTTGCATGTAGGTTTTAAGCTGTGTCAAACGTGTAATGGGAATCCCTACTGCACTGGTAGAACTTGGGGAACTTTGAAACAGCAGTAGACATAATTATCGATGCAATATAAAGATATGACCTAGAATTAAAATAAAATAACTTAGGTATAAAATAATATATAAAGTAAAATACAATGTATACTCGAAAAGGCTAAAGCATATTATTTGTGCACAACCAGTACTGTTCTGGATGCAACATTCAAACACCACCAGGAATTGAACCTGCCACACATCACTGGACCACTATGAACTCCATCGCTCTGACGCGTGGTAACATTGCATGAATTACAACATAGAAAATAACAGTAATCTGTTTCAAATTATCTAATTTTGTTAGATAAATGTTATACATTACATGCCATTTAATTTCTGAAAATCCTTACATTATTGGTTCATACAATACATGTAAAACTAAAAATGGGTGTTTGTAAATAATGTAATGAACATTTTAAATAAATGTTGTCATTAATATCACTGATACCAAGAATGTTATGCTGTGTACCTAGCAAACAAACCGAGCTGATGGAAAGAGGAAATTGAATTTATTTTTATGTTGTCCCTACCTACCTTTATTACCCCCGGTAGTCATTTGGGCCGTAGGTCCAACGGACTATTACCATCACTCTGCGTCCGCCGTCCGATGTCCGCTGTTAGCTCTAATTTTGTTAAAGCGTATTTAGCCAAAAATTATAAGGAAATATTATTCTGATGTTTTACTATACATGTTGCAGCTATTCCGTCACGCCAGTTATATCAGTATTATGTCGTTACTACTGTCTTTAAGTCCAAATGCATGCTAATCATATGTACCTTGTTAACAAATAAAGTTTCAATTTAGTTCATCTCTTTCTCTTCCCATTCTGCGGGAGGGTGGTAGGGGGAAAATGAGAACAGATAATGCGTATCCATTTTTCATAAACAATGTTTTACTGTGCTACATGCGAGATTGCAGCTCACCAACTCTCCTACAAGGTTTCTACAACCACTGGAAATCGGCCTAAATAGCAGAGTATCGGGATAAAATACGACAGAATTTTTTAATAACATTAACTCATATATATATTAGTTAATGTGTTATATTAACATTAATATACATTAACTAATATATATATATTAGTTAATGTGTTATATATATATATATATAATATTTACGAAATGGACTACTCGTATACGTTATACTAAAAATATGCCCCGTGCTTATGCCATTCACCAGTTCACTTGTGCTGTACAAAATAGGAAGAAGACAGATGCGTTCCTACGAAGAAAGCTTGCCAGACGGAATCAATGCTATTTTGTCTAAAGAGGTGGTGACCATGGCAGTGACATGTAATGTATTGCGAGTCAGAGCTACTGCAGTATGTGATGTAAATCTAATCTACTCGAGGGTGATTGGAATGCAAAAATCTCGCGACACCAAACTCAATGACATTCTACAGTATAAGCTTGCATCGGTGCCGGCATCAATGTTCGCAGATAAAGGAGAGATGAGAATAGCAAAGACAAAGGCGACACTAAAGAAGAATCTGCACGTAGAAACCCCATCGAAACTGGCTCCCCAGCCTGACGTTACTATCATTGACGGCTGTGCTATCTTCTGGTTCATTCACAGGGGTACTGAGCGAGAGTTTGTGGACAGTTTCTCTAGCTACGTCTTTGGGAAGACAAAGAAGTGTGATGTCTACTTGGTATTCGACAGATACTATGATTTTAGCATCAAGAGCGGAACACGATTAGCGAGAGCTGTACAAGCTAGCAGACGCCACAAGCTGAGTCTGCAGACCCCGCTGCCACCCTGGGCCAGAATTAGGTTGTTCTTACTGTGACCGAAAACAAGGTACAGCTGATTGGAATAATTTGTCATCGTTTGATCGCGGCAAGTCAACAAAGGAAGCCGAACAACCACAGGCTCGTCATTACAGGCCAGAAATCTTCCCAAACGAAGATTCATCGAGGGTTGCAAAGACGTCGTGACGATCTGAAGACGACATACGAGGAAGTAGATGTCATAATGATTCAGCAAGTGGCTAAAGTTGCCAAAAACGGAGCGGAAAGCATCAAAGTCCTTTGCTAGAAGCTGGCCATTCTCTTCACAAACTTGGTGACGTTGACATGTGTATCGATGAGGTGGTTGCTGAGGCCACTGGGTTTGTCGCTGCGTGTTATGCAAGCAAGCAAACAAACAGCATGTTAGATATTCGCAGTGATGCGTGGGTTACAAAGATGGAAAGCAACGCCAGACCTGAAGGTTCTGCTACCTACCACCGAAGTCTTTGGACAAAACGTGCGACGCGCTCATTACATTCAGACGACAATATGGAAGTCAGCAGTCAATTCGGAACCACGGACTTTGGATCCAACAAAGTATGGCTGGGCACGCGATAAAGCATCGATGTCACTAATTTCAGTTATGTTGCCGCCAGATGTCGCCCTTGCATATTTACTATTCGATATATTCAGGAAAACAGTATTTATTTTAATGGCGATAACTATTTTGCATATTAATGAGTTTATACAAAAACGATCAAGGTTGCCTGGGTGGCACCCGTCGGATTATTGACCTAGAGGTGTAGAAGGTCACGAAAATGAAAACAAACACCGTGCGGATCGACCCTATAATGCACGCTTCACTGTCTTACGCCCGGACTATAGGAAAAGAACATCACGTTTACTACGCTGCATTGGAATACAAATAATGATCAACGCCATATTGGATAAGTATCACATTTCCGCTTCCTGTATTATTGCGTTGGTTAATTCCATACCTTGTTCCTGTTGTACGTTCTCTTGCCTCGACTTCCACTTCGAGATAAGTCTGTTCAATAAATGTTCTCGTCGTTATCGAGTCTTTCCCTTCTATATTGGCGTGGTGGCAGCGTTTTCACTACTGAAGTGGATAGATACTCGTATAACCAAACTAACGGCACGACGAATGCTTACTTTCCGTACGCAGTAATTAACATTGAACATTGCCGGCATTTGCATAGTCGATTGAGCTACACGTCAAACGCGACAATGGCTCAGTCACAGAGAGCTCCAAAACAGTGGTCTCTTTCAAAACACGAAACACTGACGTCATATGAGAGCTGGCGCCCAAACCTCCAATATACTCTATCATTGGACGCGAATTTCGCACCATTCCTACTCGACCAGGCAACATGGGGAAAGAAAACTAACACTTCTCCACTCAGAGGCTCCGTGACGATCACAGCGTCACCTGAGGCCTCTACAACAGCGCTACCGAAACCACCAACCACACCCATGACAACGTGAGGCCCACTCGGCCCATCCGCAGACGTAATAAACCTGCATATCTACAAGACTATGAGTTATAATACATGTGCCATGGACCTATTGACTCTACTGCATATTTGTATGTCATATGGAATATCACGTTATAATCTTACAAGCATATGTGCTATTATTAGATTAGTGAAGGAGAAAAGAAAGTGGTCACGCCATATTGGATAAGTATCACATTTCCGCTTCCTGTATTATTGCGTTGGTTAATTCCATACCTTGTTCCTGTTGTACGTTCTCTTGCCTCGACTTCCGCTTTAAGATAAGTCTGTTCAATAAATGTTCTCGTCGTTATCGAGTCTTTCCCTTCTATATTGGCGCAAGTCAGTTTTACTTTCCTCTAATTTCAATTTGCTTTCAGTGATCCAGTGGAAGAAATGTTGGAGGCAATCACTATAATGCTAGTACACGTCACACCGAATTTACCGATGATAATGTCGAATTGCGTACATAAATAACCCAACAAAACAAAACGTTATAAAACAGAGATCGCTGTCGAAAACAACCATGCAACATATTGGACATTATGTAGCAGTTATCACAATACATAATACAATTTCTAAAGAATGAGACAGCGATGGTTTTGAACGTTTAATGCTGATGTGCGGTGCAGTGAAAAAGAACGAACACGGATATGTGCGGTGCACTTAATAAGAACGAACCATAGAGGCAATGAGAATAGAACAAGTTAACATTAATAATGTAGCGTAATTGTCAATGTCCTCCCTCGCCCCGAGTTCTTGTGACGGGAGACGCATGAACTCTTCGAGTACCTTGTTCGATCACTCGTTACCGACCACGTAGTCGTTGAAGCGGGTCGGCAAGCGTGTCTGCCGCCTTGGTCTGTCCGCTCGGAACGTAGTGTTTGGTACTGACGGTGGCGGCGATGCGAGCTTCTGTTGCGGTGCAGTTTCCCGGTTCGGTCCCGCGGATGGCGGTTCATCGGCGGACGATCTTGGTGAGGCCACCGGAGTATCTTCATTCCCTGTGTCGGGCTCAAAGTGGAGGCTGTGCGGGTTGGGGCGTATGTTTTGTCGGCGCACTGGTGTGCTCTGCGACTTTCTGAACATTGCCGTGTCCGGGGTCGGTGGCGAGCGATTGGCGTCGCTGCCGAGTGGTGTGGAGATCTCCTGTGTCAGGTCCTCCATGGAAAGTAGGGATAGGGGCAGTCTCCCTATGTCAGCGGACCTGTTGGGGATGTCATCCGTGATACGGCGTGGGCATGGCTTAACCACGTACGGGTTGTAGCGCCGTAGAAATTGGCGGTTGCGAAGGGTGACTCTGCCAGACCCGTGGACTTTGATGGCGTACTGGTTGTGTTGCCGGACCTCGATGACTTGTCCAGACTTGTCCCAGCGTCGTGGCGCATTCCCAGTCTGGTTTTGGATGCGGACGCTGTTCCCCACTTTCAGAGGAGGCAGTTTCTTGGTGTGGGGTAGGAGGGCTTCCACCTCCTTGGCATGGCGTTCCATGAGAGCCTTCTCCCGGTTGGCGGCTGTGTCTGTCCAGGTATCGTATGGCTCGTATTTTCCTGGCATGACGGGTATAAAGTCGTGGATTTGGCGGCCAAAGACGATTTCAGCCGGGGAGCGTTTGTCAAGTGGCGTAGGCGTGTTCCTATACGTGAGCTTGGCTCGCTGGATTGCCGGGGTGTCAGCGTCGCCATGTGGCCCGGTGTTCTCCATGATCAAGCGCTTAGCTGACTTAACCCCGATCTCGGCCCGGGTGTTGGAATGGGGGTAGGCTACCGACGAGAGGCGGTGAACAACTCCCCAGTCTCGGAGGAACTGCTGGGTGAGCTCAGCCGTAAACTCGGGGCCGCCATCTGATGACAACTCTTCGGCGATACCATATGTGACAAAGAATTCCCGTAGCTTCTTGACGAGTGCCGGCGACCCCCCCCCCCCCCCCCCCCCGTTAGTTGACACACGTAGGGCCAACCCGAGTATTTGTCCACGATGACGAGGTAATTGTGGCCGCTGTAACAGAAGTAATCGGCGCACAACATCTGGAATGGGTAGACTGGGTCGGGTGAGGGTGTGGGAGGCGGCTTGGTGTTGCTGGGAGCAATTATGTGGCACGCCTGACAGTTATTGCGCAGCTCTTGGATCTGAGTCGTGATTCCCGGCCAGAAAACCGATGCTTTCGCTCTGGCGTTCATGGACGTCACACCTTGGTGGGCGGCGTGTAGTGTTTCTAGGACCTGGTCGCGGAGTGATGGCGGGATAACGATTCTGTCCTGGTACAGTATTACGCCCGCCGTGATGGAGAGGTCGGCCCTGTACTGATGATAGATCCGGGTGAGTTCTGGCATGTGCCTGCTGTCTTCCGGGAAGCCTACTAGGATCGTGTCGTGCAACTGTCGCATGGTGGGGTCGCTGGTGGTCTGTTCTCTGACGCTGTCCCACGTGACCGATTCGATGGACGACAGTGTGGTCATGGCTCCGAATGTTAGGTGTTCCTCCTGTGCGGCAACCTCGTGACTGAAATTCCCCTCGTTGCCCATGCGACGCAGCCCCTGGTACCACCAAAGTTCAGCCGGTACCGATGAATAGCCAGCCGCATGTGCATCATCTGGTAGGTCCATCTTGTTAGGATTGGGGTCTCCAGAGGCGTATCTGGACAGGCTGTCAGCGGTGAAGTGGCGTTTACCAGGTACGTGGGTGATCCTGAACTGGAACGGTAGTGTTTTCTCTTTCAGGTTGTAGAGGCGCGGGTTTTTTATGTCCTCCATCTTCCGGTCCTCCAACACTTTGAGGAGGGGCTTGTGGTCGGTGGCAACGATGAGGTCGTTACAGCCCAGGACGAAGTGCCTGGCTTTGTCGAGTGCTCAGGCGACGGCCAAGGCCTCGCCTTCTACAGGGGCATAGTTCTCCTCTGCGTTGTGTGTATACCGATTGCTGGCGAACGTCAGTTTCCAGCCGGTGTTGCAGCACCATGGTTCCTCGGATGGACAGGAGCAATGTTTCTGTCCAAGGGAGAACCCGATGCCGTACTTGCTCCAGTCGGTGGACAAGCAAGTTTTTCGTCTTTTGTCAAAGATCTTGACCCCCTCGGCGATGGTCTTGATGATCTCGCTCTTGGCATGTGCAAGGGCAGCATCCAAGGTCTCGTCCCAGTAGAAAGGGGTTGAGGGTGACAGAAGTTCACGAAATGGGCGTAGTTCTTCGGGCGACGATTGACAGTAACTGACCTGGTTAATCAGTCCAAACAGCGACCTTATGTCGGTGATGTTCCGCGGTGTTGGGATGTCCTGGATCGTGCGGATGAATGTGTCGCTGGGCCGGATGTTTGTTTTCGTTATCTCAAATCCGGCGAACTCAACCGTGTCTTCCGCGAAGTGGAATTTTTCCGGGTTCTGAGTGATACCGTGTCGTCCGCATATATCCATCCAGTTGCAGGTTTGGAAAAATGCTTCCTCGACGGTCCAATCCTGACAAGCGGAGAATGATTGCCCCGATGATTTCGATGGGGTTGGTGTCTATGGCCTGCATCCGAAGTCGGGTGGGAATGAGGTCGCTCTTCTTGTACCCCATGTTGTGGACCTGTTCCGTGTTGATGATGGTCGACTGGCAGCCAGTGTCAGTAATGACCCGCAGTTGACAGGTGCGTGCCGGTTTACTGAAGTGATAGCCAAAGTGGGCATAGTCTGATGGCACAACACGGGCCTGCAGTGTGACTGTGGGCTGGCCTTTGACTGGCCTCTCGATCCAACCACGGAGTCTGTTGAATTGTTGCGATTCGATGACGACTTCCTTGCCACACTTGTTGCTGCCGCGGCTGGCGATGCTGGTGACGAGGCCGATCTCCTCGATGTCGTCAGTTTCCCCGATGTCGTTGTTGTCCTGAAACATGGCGTAGCGGAGCTGCTCACTGCAGGTGTCCATAAGTTGACATTGTATGTCCGCTCCGGTGAGGCCTGTTGCAATCTTGTACGTATTCCACCTTTTCTGGAAGTAGACCCACCGCTCTGTCGTGATGCCCATGTCAATGGGCGGGCGGTTTGCCTTCGCTTTTTTGGGGGCGGTGGCTTGGGTGGGCGGCGGCACTGCATTGTGCTCCGACGTGTTGTGCATGGCCAGAAGCTACATGGCATACTCGACCGTTAGTTTTTCTTGTAAACACAGTCTGTGTATGTGCATCGTATTTCCACATTGGCCATGATGATGTAGTTTGAGTATGTTTGTTTAACTACAATCTTGGTAGAGCCTCCGTCACTGTAGTACTGTGTGTATGTGTAGCAGTGTTTCTGTAATTACGAGCATTCTAAACACTATATTATCGCTCACAAACAGAACTATTCGCGGTTTCGTTGTTTCTACGGCAAGAACTGTAGTATATTTTAACTACTGCCGATTAGTGGAATATGCGTACGATACATATCAGTACTATCTGATAAATATACCTTTCAGTGCACCGCGCATTCTAAAGAATGAGACAGCGATGGTCTTGAACGTTTAATGCTGATGTGCGGTGCAGTGAAAAAGAACGAACACGGATATGTGCGGTGCACTTAATAAGAACGAACCATAGAGGCAATGAGAATAGAACAAGTTAACATTAATAATGTAGCGTAATTGTCAAATAATGTAATTATGTTACATACAAAAAACGCTGGCTAACATCACTTCACTGCTGCACAGGCTGAATTCATGCCGCTATCGTTTCTGATCAGCAATACCCCCGAACAGGCCGAGATCACTGGCAATACAGGCCGAGTTCACTGCCGCACAGGCCGAAGTCATCGGCCGACTTCACCGAAACAGGTTTAGATCACTCGGGCCGAGATCGCGAAAAACCGAGATCACCGTGAACCGCTGGTTCTACTGGAACAAAACGTAACCGAACTGAAAACGGAAGTATAATCACGCAGGGCTAAACACAAACCACGGACGTAACATGCCATTTCTATGATGTATATTAAATAACGTTCCCTAGTATGTTGCACCTGTAATGGGTATCTACAATGTCGAGACATCATAAAATGCGAGCAGACATACAGGCGATAATCACAGCTTGCGACATCGATCCAGACTGTCCGTTCAAAGGTGCACGTTTTATTTATTATTAGTATTTTAATTCGTCTATTAGTACTAGTAGACTAAGTAATAGTACCAGTTAGTCTTCATAGTTGTACTGAATCTTTGTATCCTTGTGGAGTATGCAGAGATGAAGTCCAGGAAGGTGACGGAGCACTCTTGTGTGACAAATGTGAACTCTGGTATCATACCAAAGCAAAGGCAAATGCATAGTCATAGACACCACCAACATTGACTATAGCATCATGAAAAACATATCAAGCTTCTCATGGATCTGCTGCAAATGTGGTTTTCCAAATTTTGGTTCGTCAATATCTCAAACCCAATCAGTCGTCACTACAAACACATTTTCACTGCTCTCTGAACTTGATGACACTAATGACAATGTTTGTATAAATGATGAAGATAATATGCACCCGAAAACCTCAACTCCATCCAACTGTGAAATTATCTGGGCAAGTGTGCAATTCAGTGACTCTAAACCGCTATATCTGGCCAATTATTATAGACCACCAGGCAACAAAACTAAGTCATTAGACATCTTAATCTCATCAGTAGCCAAGACTATTTTGAGGGCACTTTAATCTACCAGATATGAACTGGACCGACTGGTTGACAACAAATACTAACACTAAAGCAATGCATGAGAAATTCATAGACTTTTTCTTGATAACTCGCTTTCACAACTAGTTAACAGCACCACAAGACCTGTCTCATATAGCATCCTGGACCTTTTGGTTACATCAAACCCTAATCTCATAGACAACATACAGGAGCTTCCAGGCACTTCTGATCATTGCATTATACTGTTTGATATCAACATGAAACCTAAGTTACAAAAGAAACCACAAAGAAAGATATACCTCTATGACAGAATTGACACTGCAAACCAAAGTGCATGATTTCGTCAACAAATTCTTAGCCTTAAACCTTGAAGAACATTCAGTTGACACAAACTGGGAAACAATTAGAAATGGACTGCAAAAAATTGTGGATGACAATGTTCCATCAAAACTCACTAAAGGAAAACAAAATCTGCCTTGGATAACATCTGAAATCAAGCATAAGATGAGAAAACAGGAAAAAAAATTATCAAAAGCCCATAAAACAAACACCCCATCATTTTGGAAAGCCTATCATGAATATCGCAACTATGTTACCAAATCTATCCGCTCAGCACACCATGATTATGTCAACAACATAATGGGCAAGAATATGACTGAAAACCCAAAATCTTTCTGGTCATACGTAAAACTCACTCGCACAGAAAACCTAGGAATCCCAACACTTAAAACTTCTGATAAAATGTGCAGCACAGATCACGATAAGGCGGAGGCATTGAACATGCATTTCCAAAGCATACTCAATAAGCAGACACACACATAAACGCACAGTAAAGGTCCATCTCCATATGCCTCCATTCCTCATTTACATATCACAACTGCCGGCATAGCCAAACAATTATCTACCTTAATCCCATCAAAAGCATGCGGTCCTGATGAAATGTCACCTTGTTGCAAATGAACTAGCTCCAGCTCTTGGATGTCTATTCCAGCAATCTTATAACCAAGCAACAGTCCCAAAACAGTGGCGCCAAGCACTTCATAAAGGTGGTCCAAAATCAGACGCCTCCAACTACCGACCCATATCCTTGACCTGCTTGTGCTGTAAAATCATAGAACACATAATCCTAAGTCATGTCGCCAAACATCTTAATTAACACTCATAACATCCTTATTAATGAACAACATGGATTCAGAAACTGCCTCTCTACTCTGACACAACTCATAAACTCAACTAGTGACTGGTCAGAAACACTAAATCAAAAAGGTCAGACAGATGTAATATAACTAGACTTCAGTAAAGCGTTTGAAAAAGTTGCTCATCAGATAAATTAAACTACTACGGTATCCGAAACAACCCTCTTGGCTGGATCAATAGCTTCTTATCCCATCGTAAACAATCTGTTTCAGTCAATGGCACACGTTCTTCATGGGCTAATGTCACTTCCGGAGTCCCTCAGAGATCTATCCTGGGGCCGGTCCTATTCCTTCTATACATAAACGACATCAAGGAACAAATTAATTCAACAATTAAACTCTGCAGACAACAGCATCCTATACAGGGTGTGTGTACAGAGAAATAAATAACACAAAAGATCAACTATATTACAAAACGATTTAGAAACCCGCACAATGTGGTCTAAGAAGTGGTCAATGAACTTCAATGTTAAGAAATTTGCAGTCCTCACCATCACACAGAAACGAAACCCCAAACTATATCAATATTCATTACTGGGAAAACCACTTAACCATGTCATGTTCAAAAGCATGACTACCTTGGAGTAACAATATCACATGACCTAAGATGGAACGACCACTGCATCAAAATAACCACCAAAGCCAGCCGCACAGTTGGACTCTTAAGAAGAACACGTCACCTTGCTCACAAAATGTCAAAGAAAAAGCTTACCAAACCCTTGTCCGACCACAAATTGAATATGCCAGTGAAGTCTGGAATCCCGCGTAGAACAAATCCAAAGAAATCCTGCAAGATTCGTCTTCTCTGACTAGCAAAAAAAAACATATTAAACCACTCATAAACAAACTCAACTGGGACTTGCTCCACACACATCGCCTCATTCAACAAGCATCAATGTTTTAAAAAATCCACTACCACGTGGTTAACATCAGTTTCCAGCACGCCATGCATATCTCCAACAGAATTTACCATCCACTTAAATATACCAACACAATAATTCCAACCATCAATGCATATCAATATGCATTCTATCCCAGAGCAGTAACCATATGGAACAGGCTACCACCATCTGCGGTTCTACACATCACTCCATCATTGCCAGCCTTCCTGTGTGTGTCACCATGCCAGCCATCAGGGAAATGCAACCCTTGCATGGCGTTCACATCCTCTAAAGCTACAAACATATGTATATAGTGCACCACTTGTTTTTATCCGCGCTTTTGTTTGTTTTTCATTGTTTTTCTTTCTTTATTTTGAACATCCTTCTACACAATTTTTTCCCTTTTTGTTCGACTGCCCTGACATTACGCACCGCACAAATCCCAGTTTAGCTGTGAACAGCTGTAAAGGGATTATTACATCAAGCGTCAGGCATTATTTGGTCTTGGATGTATTTTTTACACTTGTCTAGTATCCGGGCCCACCTCGATTTTGCCGTTATACTTATAACCACATGTTTGCATAAATTATAAATTTGATTGCTCAGGCTCAGTGCGTTAGTTCCATCATTCAACATCATTCCAGGCATATTTATGTTTAAAAATATTGCGTCTTAGCACACTTTTTAGGCCCAAATAGCGATCCGGTTTGCGCTAGTCTGCCCTGCTGCAGCTGTAGCCTGTGCATTAACGCACTGAGGTATAAAATGTATGCAAACAAGTGGTTATAATGACGAAATTGAGGTGGGCCCGGAAACTGCCCAGATACTAGACAAGTGCCTTTTTTTTTTCTTTCGGATTTGGACATTTAATTGTGTCGAATCCAGACCCACCCCGATTCCACCGTCATCACTACACTTTTGCTTAAATTTGATACATTAGTGCGTTAGTTACTTAGTACCATCTTTGAACATAATCCTCTAGGTATATCTATGTTTCAAAAAGATTGTGTCTTAGACTTTGCATACTTTTGAAGCCAAAATAGCGACCCGTTAGTCTGCGCCATTGGGGCCGTGCATTAGTGTATCATGCATTGACATGATCAATATAGCAGTGTATGTGATGCAAGTCGGGATACCATTTATGCCTCAAAAGTGTGCTTAGATGCAATATTTTTAAAAGTTATGCCTAGGGTGATGCTGAATGATGGAATTAACCCACACAGACCTATATCAAATTTAGACAAAACTGTAGTTACATGGTGAAATCATGGTGGGTCTGAATTCGACACAAATGCCCGGATATGCACTATTAAACATATGTGTTTCATCCAGCAGTGGTCTGAAAAACATTATAGCTTTACTCAAAGCTTATGGCCTCAAAATTAGGCAAAAAGTTGAAAAATGTAAAAGGCAAATTGAAAAAAAATTCATTCCATCGATGTCAATCATGTTTCATCATCAAAGAGTTAGACATCGTGTCAGTCATGACTCATCCAGAAGGACTGTACTTAAATGTTATCATATGTAATAGAATGGATGCCTTCATAATATTCAATGGTCAATTATGCCCACATGCAATTGCAATTAAACCAGAGAAATAGACCTACTGGTCGACTTCTCCAGACAATTATTATGTCTGCAAAGCAACAACAATGAATGTTTCACTGCTTACAGGTCCTACAACGTTACAGTTGACTTTCTCTTTTTGCAGACTTTGAATCCAACGACCAATCATTTTCATTCAATTACTACAAAGACGACACTTTGTTGAAATATTTTACCTTTAATCTCTCTGAGGACTACCCAGGTAAGTAGATTATCCAGCACTTGTATTCTACCTTTTTATCTGTTTGTAAATCCCAAAAATTTGATTATTTCAATAATGGGAAACAATCTTATGCTTCTTTGACTTAACAGAAATTAACAATTGGTAAATTTTACTGTCAATAATATCATGCCAGTAGTGTACTCAGAATGTGTTCTTAGAGTGGGGGATTCTTGTGAAATCTCGTGGTTCCTGACACACCTGTCATATGTGATCTCCCACAGGGACAATCAGAGAGCTGAGATAATAACATAAAAAACAGCCAATACCTGCAGTTACTGAAGCAACACAGAACTTGATCATGTGACCAGCAAAGTGGGACACAAGCATGTCAACAACAACTGATTCAAAACTATGGCCTCACCAGTGGCGCCACCAGTTGGAGTAGTGGGACGGATGGGAATGGTAATGGGAAGTAAAAAGTGGGAAATGGGAAATCTGTTGTCAGGTAACTCAGGTTATCTGACAGTATTCCAGCTTGCCAATGTATGTTCAACAAAGTTTTTCTAAAGTATATTCTTGATCTTAATTGCAAATGTTTAGTTTTTATGAATTCGTTTAGGTGCACAAGCCTAAACAGATTATTTTGGTTTCCCTTTAAAAATTACAAATATGTCTATTGACCGAATTAAGTTGTCAAAAATGCAGTGATTCTAGTATAATGTCTTCATAAAATGGTAGCTTCCTCCCAAATTCACTGTAATACTAATGTTTTTTGTACAGCAACTTGTATAATATATGTAGCTAGGTTAAAAATGTAAGTTCTCAGTAAACAGTGAAGCCTTAGATTATGTTTTAGACAAAATATTACACCATTTTACTTTTTAGCTTAAAACAACTTTAATTGTTGTTAGAATGTACCATCATTTTGAATGGAAAATTATGTTTTGAAATTGCATTTTGTTTTTAAATAAAGACACTTTAACAATTTAACAGTATTTTTCATTTTGTATTTCATGTACTGGTATTTTGATATGGAATTGACAGTTGGAATTGGTATTTTGGAACTGAATCTTGTTCTGTTGCTGGAATTAGTATGCCGTATTTTAGTGTAGTTGGAATTGATATAATGTAATTGCTTCAAAGTCTGCTTGTAAATAGTTGTGTTGGACATGTTTAGATCACACTGTGTTGACAACATGTGGGCAGCCAGGAAGTCACCTGCCATGTGAGACAAAGGCCTTTCATCAGCGCCTGCCAGTCATCTTCAGAGATCTGACTGCAGGTAACTTAGTCATCTTCCAATACCTACTATGTACACTATCCCTGGCAGATCTCCTACGCATTGTATGGAAGTTAGCTGAATCAAACTCATAATTGACTTAGCCATACCACCCGTGAGAACAGTGCAGACACTTGTCCGACTCATGCTCAATTTCCAGGAACCCCAATATAATTACCCATTCGACCATTCTCACGAGCTGCTGGGCTGCATTGTGTATTCAAATAATTACGTCTACTGCCCAAACAGTCCAAGAAGACCACCCAGAATAAAACTGAAATTTAACAGCAAACGATATTATTGGCTGAGTTTATCTTCAGAGTTTTGGCAAGCGATCTGCCAGGGGGTACTGAGACTGATGTAATCAGCAGCACCCCCTGGCATGCGAGGATGCTGATACCTGACTACAGGTAACTTAATGTTCTTCAGAGACCTGACTTAACTTAGTTTTCTTCAGAGATTTGAGTGCAGGTAACTTAGTCTTCTTCCAAGACCTGACTACAGGTAACTTAGTCTTCTACCAAGACCTGACTACAGGTAACTTAGTCTTCTAATGAGACCTGACTGCAGGTAACTTAGTTTTCTTCTGAGATCTGACTGCAGGTAGTCAAACATATAGTCTCATCAAAAATGTTCCATTTGAAAGAAATCTGTATTGAAATGGAATATGGCAATATTCCTCCAAAAGTAAACAAATCCATATTGTATTGACTTGGAAATGCATACACTGAGACAAGTGTGTGGATTACCAACAACCTGATTCCATGTTCGCTGTGCTACAGAGTTTTACAAGAAGATTATTGTTAATCTTCCTGGGATGGGTCAAACGTCAGGTGACAAAATGGACGATTCCTGCTCCGATGATATATCTGATGACAGTGATGAGTACGATCCAGCAGTAAGTTGTTGTTTTCTTAGTTGTTATACAGTATTTTGGTGACATTGTCACAACGTAATTATAACAACATATTAACACATATAATTATGTCACTTTCTATGTTTTTTATAACCGTGATATATTAATAATTGTTATGTGTTATAATTGTAATGTTTTATTCTCCTGCATGTGTATGTTGGATGTGTCGTAATTGTAATGTTTTATTCTCCTGCGTGTGTATGTTGGATGTGTCGTAATTGTAATGTATTATTCTCCTGCGTGTGTATGTTGGATGCGTTGTAATTGTAATGTTTTATTCTCCTGCATGTGTATGTTGGATGTGTTGTAATTGTAATGTTTTATTCTCCTGCGTGTGTATGTTGGATGTGTTGTAATTGTAATGTTTTATTCTCCTGCATATGAATGTTGGATGTGTTATAATTGTAATGTTTTATTCTCCTGCGTGTGTATGTTGGATGTGTTGTAATTATAATGTTTTATTCTCCTGCGTGTGTATGATGGATGTGTTATAATTGTAATGTTTTATTCTCCTGCGTGTGTATGATGGATGTGTTATAATTGTAATGTTTTATTCTCCTACGTGTGTATGATGGATGTGTTATAATTGTAATGTTTTATTCTCCTGCGTGTGTATGATGGATGTGTTATAATTGTAATGTTTTATTCTCCTGCGTGTGTATGATGAATGTGTTATAATTACAATGTCTTATTCTCCTGCGTGTGTATGATGGATGTGTTATAATTACAATGTTTTATTCTCCTGCATGTGTATGTTGGATGTGTTGTAATTGTAATGTTTTATTCTCCGGCGTGTGTATGTTGGATGTGTTGTAATTGTAATGTTTTATTCTCCTGCGTGTGTATGTTGGATGTGTTGTAATTGTAATGTTTTATTCTCCTACGTGTGTATGATGGATGTGTTATAATTGTAATGTTTTATTCTCCTACGTGTGTATGATGGATGTGTTATAATTGTAATGTTTTATTCTCCTACGTGTGTGTATGTTGGATGTGTCGTAATTGTAATGTATTATTCTCCTGCGTGTGTATGTTGGATGCGTTGTAATTGTAATGTTTTATTCTCCTGCGTGTGTATGTTGGATGTGTTGTAATTGTAATGTTTTATTCTCCTGCGTGTGTATGTTGGATGTGTTGTAATTGTAATGTTTTATTCTCCTGCGTATGAATGTTGGATGTGTTATAATTGTAATGTTTTATTCTCCTGTGTGTGTATGTTGGATGTGTTGTAATTGTAATGTTTTATTCTCCTGCATGTGTATGTTGGATGTGTTGTAATTGTAATGTTTTATTCTCCTACGTGTGTATGTTGGATGTGTTGTAATTGTAATGTTTTATTCTCCTGCGTGTATGTTGGATGTGTTGTAATTGTAATGTTTTATTCTACGTGTGTATGATGGATGTGTTATAATTGTAATGTTTTATTCTACGTGTGTATGATGGATGTGTTATAATTGTAATGTTTTATTCTCCTACGTGTGTATGATGGATGTGTTATAATTGTAATGTTTTATTCTCCTGCGTGTGTATGATGGATGTGTTATAATTACAATGTTTTATTCTCCTGCGTGTGTGTGATGGATGTGTTATAATTACAGTGTTTTATTCTCCTGCATGTGTATGTTGGAAGTGTTGTAATTGTAATGTTTTATTCTCCTGCGTGTGTATGTTGGATGCGTTGTAATTGTAATGTTTTATTCTCCTGCGTGTGTATGTTGGATGTGTTGTAATTGTAATGTTTTATTCTCCTGCGTGTGTATGTTGGATGTGTTGTAATTGTAATGTTTTATTCTCCTGCATATGAATGTTGGATGTGTTATAATTGTAATGTTTTATTCTCCTGTGTGTGTATGTTGGATGTGTTGTAATTGTAATGTTTTATTCTCCTGCATGTGTATGTTGGATGTGTTGTAATTGTAATGTTTTATTCTCCTGCGTATGAATGTTGGATGTGTTATAATTGTAATGTTTTATTCTCCTGTGTGTGTATGTTGGATGTGTTGTAATTGTAATGTTTTATTCTCCTGCGTGTGTATGTTGGATGTGTTGTAATTGTAATGTTTTATTCTCCTGCGTATGAATGTTGGATGTGTTATAATTGTAATGTTTTATTCTCCTGCGTATGAATGTTGGATGTGTTATAATTGTAATGTTTTATTCTCCTGTGTGTGTATGTTGGATGTGTTGTAATTGTAATGTTTTATTCTCCTGCGTGTATGTTGGATGTGTTGTAATTATAATGTTTTATTCTACGTGTGTATGATGGATGTGTTATAATTGTAATGTTTTATTCTACGTGTGTATGATGGATGTGTTATAATTGTAATGTTTTATTCTCCTACGTGTGTATGATGGATGTGTTATAATTGTAATGTTTTATTCTCCTGCGTGTGTATGATGGATGTGTTATAATTACAATGTTTTATTCTCCTGCGTGTGTATGATGGATGTGTTATAATTACAGTGTTTTATTCTTGTGTATGTTGGATGTGTTGTAATTGTAATGTTTTATTCTCCGGCGTGTGTATGTTGGATGTGTTGTAATTGTAATGTTTTATTCTACTGCGTGTGTATGTTGGATGTATTGTAATTGTAATGTTTTATTCTCGTACGTGTGTATGGTGGATGTGTTATAATTGTAATGTTTTATTCTCCTACGTGTGTATGATGGATGTGTTATAATTGTAATGTTTTATTCTCCTGCGTGTGCATGTTGGATGTGTCGTAATTGTAATGTATTATTCTCCTGCGTGTGTATGTTGGATGCGTTGTAATTGTAATGTTTTATTCTCCTGCGTGTGTATGTTGGATGTGTTGTAATTGTAATGTTTTATTCTCCTGCGTGTGTATGTTGGATGTGTTGTAATTGTAATGTTTTATTCTCCTGCGTGTGAATGTTGGATGTGTTATAATTGTAATGTTTTATTCTCCTGTGTGTGTATGTTGGATGTGTTGTAATTGTAATGTTTTATTCTCCTGCATGTGTATGTTGGATGTGTTGTAATTGTAATGTTTTATTCTCCTGCGTGTGTATGTTGGATGTGTTGTAATTATAATGTTTTATTCTCCTGCGTGTATGATGGATGTGTTATAATTGTAATGTTTTATTCTACGTGTGTATGATGGATGTGTTATAATTACAATGTTTTATTCTCCTGCGTGTGTATGATGGATGTGTTATAATTACAATGTTTTATTCTCCTGCATGTGTATGTTGGATGTGTTGTAATTGTAATGTTTTATTCTCCTGTGTGTGTATGTTGGATGTGTTGTAAATGTAATGTTTTATTCTACTGCGTGTGTATGTTGGATGTGTTGTAATTGTAATGTTTTATTCTACCGCGTGTGTATGTTGGATGTGTTGTAATTGTAATGTTTTATTCTCCTACGTGTGTATGATGGATGTGTTATAATTGTAATGTTTTATTCTCCTGCGTGTGCATGTTGGATGTGTCGTAATTGTAATGTATTATTCTCCTGCGTGTGTATGTTGGATGCGTTGTAATTGTAATGTTTTATTCTCCTGCGTGTGTATGTTGGATGTGTTGTAATTGTAATGTTTTATTCTCCTGCGTGTGTATGTTGGATGTGTTGTAATTGTAATGTTTTATTCTCCTGCGTGTGAATGTTGGATGTGTTATAATTGTAATGTTTTATTCTCCTGTGTGTGTATGTTGGATGTGTTGTAATTGTAATGTTTTATTCTCCTGCATGTGTATGTTGGATGTGTTGTAATTGTAATGTTTTATTCTCCTGCGTGTGTATGTTGGATGTGTTGTAATTATAATGTTTTATTCTCCTGCGTGTATGATGGATGTGTTATAATTGTAATGTTTTATTCTACGTGTGTATGATGGATGTGTTATAATTACAATGTTTTATTCTCCTGCGTGTGTATGATGGATGTGTTATAATTACAATGTTTTATTCTCCTGCATGTGTATGTTGGATGTGTTGTAATTGTAATGTTTTATTCTCCTGTGTGTGTATGTTGGATGTGTTGTAAATGTAATGTTTTATTCTACTGCGTGTGTATGTTGGATGTGTTGTAATTGTAATGTTTTATTCTACCGCGTGTGTATGTTGGATGTGTTGTAATTGTAATGTTTTATTCTCCTACGTGTGTATGATGGATGTGTTATAATTGTAATGTTTTATTCTCCTATGTGTGTATGATGGATGTGTTATAATTGTAATGTTTTATTATCCTGCGTGTGTATGATGGATGTGTTATAATTACAATGTTTTATTCTCCTGCGTGTGTATGTTGGATGTGTTGTAATTGTAATGTTTTATTCTCCGGCGTGTGTATGTTGGATGTGTTGTAATTGTAATGTATTATTCTCCTGCGTGTGTATGTTGGATGTGTTGTAATTGTAATGTTTTATTCTCCTGCGTGTGTATGTTGGATGTGTTGTAATTGTAATGTTTTATTCTCCTGCGTGTGTATGTTGGATGTGTTGTAATTGTAATGTTTTATTCTCCTGCGTGTGTATGATGGATGTGTTATAATTGTAATGTTTTATTCTCCTGTGTGTGTATGTTGGATGTGTTATAATTGTAATGTTTTATTCTACGTGTGTATGATGGATGTGTTATAATTACAATGTTTTATTCTCCTGCGTGTGTATGATGGATGTGTTATAATTACAATGTTTTATTCTCCTGCATGTGTATGTTGGATGTGTTGTAATTGTAATGTTTTATTCTCCTGTGTGTGTATGTTGGATGTGTTGTAAATGTAATGTTTTATTCTACTGCGTGTGTATGTTGGATGTGTTGTAATTGTAATGTTTTATTCTACCGCGTGTGTATGTTGGATGTGTTGTAATTGTAATGTTTTATTCTCCTACGTGTGTATGATGGATGTGTTATAATTGTAATGTTTTATTCTCCTATGTGTGTATGATGGATGTGTTATAATTGTAATGTTTTATTATCCTGCGTGTGTATGATGGATGTGTTATAATTACAATGTTTTATTCTCCTGCGTGTGTATGTTGGATGTGTTGTAATTGTAATGTTTTATTCTCCGGCATGTGTATGTTGGATGTGTTGTAATTGTAATGTATTATTCTCCTGCGTGTGTATGTTGGATGTGTTGTAATTGTAATGTTTTATTCTCCTGCGTGTGTATGTTGGATGTGTTGTAATTGTAATGTTTTATTCTCCTGCGTGTGTATGATGGATGTGTTATAATTGTATGGCGTTGTATTTAGTTCACATTTACCGCAGTCTTGGTGACCCACTTAAAATGGCGTGCGACCCAATTTTTGGTTAACCCAGAAATTAAGAACCGCTGCTATTAATTTTAGTATTTTTCTTGATGGGAAATGTGTTATAACCAGCAGTGTTGTGTGGTATGTGATTGGACGTTGCATTGTTTCCATGACGACAGGCGAGTGATGAGGGAGAGGAGACAAAGATGAACCCTCGACTTGCACGTGACATTGAGTGTGTCAAGAGGTTGTACGGCAGTGACGCAGTCAAGTGCAGGTCAGGCTCATCTTCTACAATGCGTGCCTCCGGCAGAAGGTTCAAAAAGCTCAAATTCAGTATTAACTAAGGCAGAAAGAGCTTTATTCCCACTGCCGTGAAACTTCTGAATAATTGTACTTGACGATCAACTTTGCGGTATGGTTTGACAGTTCATGACTGCAGTATTGGTTGACTGTAATGTATCTTCCAGTCCCGATATGCTGGAATTGCATAGTTGACTATTTTAAATGAGTAATTTTAGGGCATTATATGTGAATATTTGATGCACTATATGTGTGATTGAATTAATTTCTTCTGTATGTAAATGTTTTATTTTATTAATGCTTTAATTGTTGTTATGAATCTCGACCACGGAAGGAATTTCCCCATGGGGACATTAAGCATCATCTTATCTTGCAAAGTCCTCTCCAGGTTCAAGGCAAGTGTGTACCACTGCTTGGAGAAGTTTCAGTCTATATGCCTTTTTTATGAAAACATTATTGTTTTCCTAAAACTTTATTTAAGTTTGTGTGGCTTCTTTTTCTAATATCTTGTGACAGACAGTTGAGAGAATAGAGTATGTTTTGGAAGTCAGTTGTCCCTTGTTGGCAACGTGATCTCAACTAGGGGTGTACATAACACTGTATCAAGTAACGGTATATCACAAAGTAAACTATTCATTTCGTGATAGGGCAGATAGTCTATTTAATTCTAAAAACATAATCATCGGATGGCAGAGCATAACTATCTTTCACTTATATATATGTACTTCAGGGATGAGAAATTTCTGGTTTTTGCAGGAATTCTGGTTTTTATACTGCTCCAAAGATCACTTTTGTGAATCGTGTAAATCCGGGGAGAAAAAAAAAGAATGTTAGGGGGGTAGGGCATATAAAATCCTGGACAATTCACCTACGATCTATCTGCGGATTGAGTTAACCATCTATCCACCGGGTGTCGCCACATGTTAATGACGCTGCCTGGCGATTAGAGACAGAACCGACCTAACCGAGCCCGTGAATCTGCGAAGTAAAACCCTTAGTTCTGTCGGCTGGACCAATAGGAAACAATGATGTATTTTGTGGAGATGTTGATCATTTTCGAACACAATGGCTAATCGACGATTTGTTGTATGGCAAGACAAATGTTGCATGAAGGACATTGACAAAAGTGTCAAGAATAAGTGGAATTGGGCGTGGCTGGGGAGATCGGCTGGAGACACTATGTTGGATATATTCATCAGTAAATTATCAGCACCAGGGAATGCCTACTGTTTGTGGTGCGAGGCCGATGTCAACTATGCGGATTGGATCCTACAGGCTACAGTCAGATGGGAACCGATGGCATTGAAGTACACGCTGGCACTGCCCACACTGGTCACCAATGTTTTATTAGAACCTGAACAGAGGGCGTATCACATGGAAGTTCGCTGAATCCATGTAGACAACACGCTTCCACAAGCACCCACAAGTTCCAGATTGGACTCGTGGTGGGCTACCATATTCTCTACTGGCAAGTTCCCAGCCTTGTCAAAGCTGGTGGCTGCAATGATGAGCTGCTTTCATGGTCCTCAAGTGGAAGGGAGTTTTAGTCACATGTCTAGCATCATGAATACTGCCACTGCCAGAGAGAATGTTAGTACATTCAACACTATCCAAACAGTGACGTACTCACTCATGGCAAGCAACAAGACTGTTATACAGGACTTCCACAAACAGGACTGGTCGCCTCGTTCACAACACGAGGTGTACGTACAAAATGTACTCCATCCATCTTGCCGAGGAAGGAAAGATGAAGGAGGAGAAGAAAACTGAGCTGAACATGTCAAAGACGAAGGCAGCCACTAAGTACAAAGCTAAGGAAGCTGTTGAGCTGGCAACGAAGAAAGCTATAATGGCCCATCAACAGGCTGTTTTGACAAAGCTAGCCAAGGAGAAACCTGCCCGTCAGCCAACTGGGGTTCAGCCCAGAAAATATCATTATCAAGTGAGTTAGTACTGTGACATGTGTGCGGGAGTCCGTGTGCTTTTATTGCTATTGGAAATGTTAAGATTTTATATTTAATATTGTTCAAAATACACCATATGTCGTCTACAGTTAAAACATATCTCCGAGGAGTCCCCCCTTCCCCCGATTAGATGAGACAGTCCTCTCGGGCTGAAATGTGGGCCACAGCAAAATTTCCGTTTTTTTCTGTGAATGTCACTCTCATCCCTGGTACTTAGACTGTCATCCAACATGTTTTGCATGGTAAACATATACAATTTAGTTTTTTAGATTATGACTTCCAGTTTACTTTTGCCATCTAACACAGGCAAATCTTAGCGTCATTATAATACCAGCAGCCGAACACCTTCCATTTGTAATTATTAATCTTATTGGCCAATTTGTAATGGTGTCATGTATACCAGCCAATGCCAGTAGTTGTTGCAAAAATGCAATAGGCTGCATGGCATGTCTTGGTAAAACGTGTGATCTGCAGAATCGGCTCTTTGGCACAGAAATTGTTAAATATCGATAGTTATCAACAATAGGACACTGAACTAACTATTATGCAATGATACTTGGTAAAACAAATCAGCATGGCTACTTCTGTCACAATAATTCCATTCATGTATATGTATACTAGTTCAACTTTAGCTTCACTTATTTATTAATTTAGTGACAACAGAGTCTATTAATTAGTTATTTTTGCCATCACTTGTTGATTTTCTTACTACATTGATGTACAGACAAGCTAGTGTGTCGTGGTCGATACTAGATGGTTCAATTTTGGTAGAGTTACTCTCAAATAAGGAAAGCTAAAACATAGAATTCAGAATGTAATTTTTAACTTGTCTGATTTGCAGGGCTTTCCATTGTATAGACGACATCGATGTTTCACTCTGCATTGACATGATGATGCTGGATGTAAGTCAGTTTTACTAACGTTTTTGCATTCAATTCAGTTCACTTCAACTGATTTATTCAAATAAGAAACATTTGTTCAATACTAATGAAATAATTTGGCATTACGATTTAAAAAACTTGTACTTTGTGTATTTCCTATTTGATATATAACTGTGATTTAATCACAGTGACAAGTTGGACATCTTTGTGTATTTTATATGTATTAGCAAGGGCATACATATCCCTATGGTGTGGTCCCTATGTACGGTGTGGTCCCTATGTATGGTGTGGTCCCTATGTATGGTGTGGTCCCTATGTATGGTGTGGTCCCTATGTACGGTGTGGTCCCTATGTACGGTGTGGTCCCTATGTATGGTGTGGTCCCTATGTGTGGTGTGGTCCCTATGTATGGTGTGGTCCCTATGTGTGGTGTGGTGTGGTCCCTATGTGCGGTGTGGTCCCTATGTGTGGTGTGGTCCCTATGTATGGTGTGGTCCCTATGTGTGGTGTGGTGTGGTCCCTATGTGCGGTGTGGTCCCTATGTACGGTGTGGTCCCTATGTATGGTGTGGTCCCTATGTGTGGTGTGGTCCCTATGTATGGTGTGGTCCCTATGTGTGGTGTGGTGTGGTCCCTATGTGCGGTGTGGTCCCTATGTACAGTGTGGTCCATATGTATGGTGTGGTCCATATGTACGGTGTGGTCCCTATGTACAGTGTGGTCCATATGTATGGTGTGGTCCATATGTACGGTGTGGTCCTTATGTATGGTGTGGTCCCTATGTACGGTGTGGTCCATATGTATGGTGTGGTCCCTATGTACGGTGTGGTCCCTATGTACGGTGTGGTCCCTATGTATGGTGTGGTCCCTATGTGTGGTGTGGTGTGGTCCCTATGTGCGGTGTGGTCCCTATGTATGGTGTGGTCCCTATGTATGGTGTGGTCCCTATGTACAGTGTGGTCCATATGTATGGTGTGGTCCCTATGTACGGTGTGGTCCTTATGTATGGTGTGGTCCCTATGTACGGTGTGGTCCATATGTACGGTGTGGTCCTTATGTGTGGTGTGGTCCTTATGTATGGTGTAGTCCCTATGTGTGGTGTGGTCCCTATGTACGGTGTGGTCCCTATGTGTGGTGTGGTCCCTATGTACGGTGTGGTCCTTATGTATGGTGTGGTCCCTATGTGTGGTGTGGTCCCTATGTGTGGTGTGGTGTGGTCCCTATGTGTGGTGTGGTGTGGTCCCTATGTACGGTGTGGTCCCTATGTACGGTGTGGTCCCTATGTATGGTGTGGTCCCTATGTGTGGTGTGGTGTGGTCCCTATGTGTGGTGTGGTGTGGTCCCTATGTGTGGTGTGGTCCCTATGTACGGTGTGGTCCCTATGTGTGGTGTGGTGTGGTCCCTATGTGTGGTGTGGTCCTTATGTATGGTGTGGTCCCTATGTATGGTGTGGTCCCTATGTACGGTGTGGTCCCTATGTACGGTGTGGTCCCTATGTACGGTGTGGTCCCTATGTACGGTGTGGTGTGGTCCCTATGTACGGTGTGGTGTGGTCCCTATGTGTGGTGTGGTGTGGTCCCTATGTACGGTGTGGTCCCTATGTACGGTGTGGTCCCTATGTACGGTGTGGTGTGGTCCCTATGTATGGTGTGGTCCCTATGTACGGTGTGGTCCCTATGTGTGGTGTGGTGTGGTCCCTATGTGTGGTGTGGTCCTTATGTATGGTGTGGTCCCTATGTGTGGTGTGGTCCCTATGTACGGTGTGGTCCCTATGTATGGTGTGGTCCCTATGTGTGGTGTGGTCCTTATGTACGGTGTGGTCCCTATGTATGGTGTGGTCCCTATGTGTGGTGTGGTCCTTATGTATGGTGTGGTCCTTATGTACGGTGTGGTCCCTATGTGTGGTGTGGTCCCTATGTACGGTGTGGTCCCTATGTGTGGTGTGGTCCCTATGTACGGTGTGGTCCCTATGTGTGGTGTGGTGTGGTCCCTATGTGTGGTCCATATGTACGGTGTGGTCCCTATGTATAACATGATCGACTTTATCATCTGTCGTAGGCCACACAAATGTCTTCTTGTGGATTTGAGATCATATGCAGGACAGTTGTAAAAAAGCCTACCACGTAGTTGTTGCCAAATTAAATATGCATCGTGTGTTTGGTGTTGCAAGTCACATTCGGAAACACATGTGCGATATATTGCACCAAAAACCTGTTGGGTCAAAATGTCCCAAAAAATATTGTGCAGCCATTGCCCATTCGCTACAGGCTATGGATGCGAACATCAGTGCAGGTGACAGATGGGATTTTATTAAAAGTGCTTTTAAATCAGTTGCAGAATCCACAGTTGTGATTGTCCCATCAACAGCATCAGACCATCTATTGCAGGACGTGTATCTCCCCCCCAAAAACTAAGGCTGAGAATCAATAGTACCACAGATGCCACAATTAAAGCAGGACAGAAACATCCTTCTTCGTGATATGTGCCAAAAAGCTCTAGAGAATGGTTTGGCTAGATTAGATGAGTTAGCAGCCGAAGTCAAAAGACTGCACGATGGAGCCAAGATGTTCCGTGATGTTAACAAGTAAACCTTACGATCAGGCCACAATACATGACGAAGAAGGTCGAATAATTAGAGATCTGGCCGAGTTTGGTGCAAGGGTCGGTCAACACTTCGGCAAACAGTTGTGCGGTTCCGTAACTGAAGGGATTCGAGCATTTGAAGGCACCCCAACAGCGCTGCTACACCTGTTACAACTAACAAAATGTTAGCAGCGACGAACAGCCTCAACAACAACAACAGAATGGTTTCTCACCATCAGTGAATCAAAAGCGGAGAAAACATCTATCCAGAAACAAACAGACTATATCTGAGGAATGGCGGATGACCAAGAAATTTTGTTCACTACAAGGAGATGCAGATGATGTGGCACGCTGTAAGCAGCTTGCTAATGTAGCATTTCATAAGCTGTGGACAGTCTGGTTCAGGCGGAATCAGATTAGTTTAGTATTATGGCTCCGCTTCTGTGCATCGTTTGTTGTTCCTGTGTTGACCTACAACATGGGCACTTGGGGTCTGACCCAGATGGAGTTGAACAGGCTGGATTCACACCAACGCCGGCACTTGAGTCAGATCGTTGGCATTCACTATCCACAGAAGGTGACATCAGAAACCCTGTATTGTTGATGCCAGTGCGAGCCAATCAGTCGGTTGGTCCTGAAAGCATGGTGGCGACACTTCGGCCACGTGTTACGTCTACCACTGAATGTCCCTGCTCAACTTGCCTTTAACGAGTACATTAGACCAGATAAGGGTGGCTATCGCGGGTGACCATGGGTGACATTACCAATGGTGACTTGGTCAGAGTTGGGTTACAGCTTCGCAGTTGTGGGGATGTCGAGATGCTGCATGCTCTCAGCCGGTTTGAGGGGCAAGGACTGGCAGGGCAGATCGTTGAAATGGCATAAGCGAATCTTACATACCTTTGTAGTTTGAAATGCGAACATGCTTTTTATAGATGTATTAGCAACTAATGGGTCGTCACATAAGTTGTTTTTAAAGTCCTCCCAAAATATTTTAAGCATTACATGGGGTGGTTTGATCATGGAAAGAAATTGCTACATTGGCACCATCTAGTGAGTGAAACAAATGTTAGTGCAAATGCCAGTAGCAGTTTTGTAAACAAGTCTTGGTGGGGGAGGGTTGAACCAGTGAAAAACGCATAACATTTTTTATTTTGCAAAGTTATGGGACCGTCCCTATAGAGCAGTATCATTGTGCTTACTGCTGATTATCTAATATGGAACCACCAATAGATGTCACCACGTCACAAAATTTGTTCATCGCCATTATGTAAACAATAGTTCCATCATCACTTTTGACCTTGTTAAATCATCACTGCCCGACACAGCATAATAACAGATGTCTGTTTCTTGACCTACATACACAGTGTCATGACAGTGATGATGTGATTGTATCTCCAGTCAGAGACCGCTGCTGCTTGGAAAGTGAAGAGAGATGAACCAATCGTAATTAGACTGCATATGTCATTATCGCAGTATCTTGAAAGCCCACGTAAGTTGATTTGTGACTAATAGCAGCGATAGAAATAAGCCAGAATACTTACTTGTCCGCTGGACAAGTAAGTTTTGAAATCTACTTGTCCGCCAAAATGTTAACTTGTCTGAGTGGTTGTCAAGGGGAATCGAAGCTTCGGAAAAAAACGTAAACATTTTTATGACAACAACACAATGTTCCTGCTGTTTCGTTGCATGAACATCTGAGTGACTTGTGATCACAGACACAATATGATTTAATCTACAAATTTTGAAATAGCAAAATTATATTTGCAACTATTTTCCGGTCCATTACATGCCTTGACATTAAGGTTTTGAATCCACTGGCCCAGGGGGCCAGTAGATTTGTTAGTGGCCCGCCTGTGAAAGTTACTGGCCCGGATTTTATGTTACCGTCAAAAATACGCTGATACATCACACTGAGGTGGAAAACAAACAGTTTTTTTTAAATAATTTTACCAACAAAGTCAAAGTTACTATACACATATTGATTGTTCAAAGTGAGATGTCCAAAGCTAACACTATTGTTCAAGTGTGTACTCAGATGCATATATACAGTATTTGCCAAGTTTAAATAAAATGTGGCCAGTGACGACAGCTGGTCAGTTGGTAGTTGACACTGCTTTCATGTACAGGTCATTCAAGGCATTATATTATTTCACGGTTCATTCGCTAGGTGGCACCACCCAAAATAGGCTTTGCACGCCGTCGTCCGCATGAAAAGTATTGCAGTTTCGACTCATTATTGATCAAAATTAATATCTATGTTAAGTTTACAATGTCCTATAACTGAGTCGGGTCTAAGAATTTTGGGGAACTGCATCTGATAACCGATGCGGTTGTGCCATGACCGCCGCTTCGTCTCGGCGGCGTTCGAGAACCGGAAACCAATGCCAACAGCAGTGGCCCATCGGGCCAGTAAAATATAAGAACTGATGGCCCGAACTGGCCCGACAGCTTCAAAAAAGGCGCCGGGCCATCGGGCCAGTGTTAATGTCGAGGCCTGCATTATCATTATTATTCATCACAAATATTAAAAGTAGACACATTACATGATGTATACCAATATTTTTGTGATGCTTATATGAACGCTTTTATTAATAACAAATAATTTTTACGATGATAGGAATGAGACAATTGTTTTCTTGCTATTTGTTATAATGTTGCAAAAACTGTTTATGTTTAATATGATATATATAACATATAACACTGCTGTAAAATGTTGGCATCAGTTTGTCATTAAAGATGACACTCAACCATCAGGAACACGACCAATGCAAAGCCAGGAAATGTTATCACAATAATAATAATAAACTATATAATCTGATATCATTTTGTTCAACCTCTATGAACTTCAATATTAAAAAATTTCTGTTTTTTACAAACGAAGATAATATTCAATTGAACATCAGCAAACGAACGCATATTTTTCAATGATGTTAAAACAGTTTTAACGGTGCCTGAATTACATTTACCAGGCGGAATCTAATTTTTAGATTTAGTTACGTCGTAACGTTGCTGCTGCGCGCGGTCCGCCGTAGTTGGCGGAAGCCGACATATCAACGGCGGTTGGCACTCCGTCCCCGGCCGCGCATTTTGCATAATTCGGCTTCGAAAACTCGCAATTTATGGTTAAAATAAATGTTACATAGATACAAGAACTTAAATTTCATTAATATTCCGTTTATCAACCACCACCATAGATTTACCAGACAGTCAGTTACAAGTTTTGAAAATTGTCACCGATCTGGATCGGACGTTCGATGACTTGGAAGACTGCCGAGTCCGCGTGGGTTAGGCATAATAGTGGTTAAAACTATATAATTATCCAAATAACAGGTAGCGATACAAAGTGTACTATTTCCAAATTTCATCAAATATGATCCGTGAGTGGAAGCACATTGTACGTCAGCCAAACTGAACGATTTACGATTTTGTGAAATACAGCCTTGATCAACGGTGCCTGATGCGGAGTCTGTCCTACGCGTATGACAGAGCTAGGTCGGTGCGCTCAGCGGATGACCCTGTTAACGCAGACACTAAACTCGGTCGAACGCTGACGCGTATAACACACTGGCGGCGGAACGACAAGACGCCGACACACTAACAAAATTGCAATGCGCGAGATCGCTAGCGAACTTCATATACGTTTGAATTTCCTCAAATAAAAAAAGTTTGCAATGTTGCACGCATCACTATTTACTGTAAATTTTCACTTGTCCACCGGATAACCATGTAGAGTCATTTTACTTGTCCGGGCCAAAAATCACTTGTCCCGGACAAACGGACAAGTGCTATTTCGAACGCTGAATAGCTGCAGCCAAATGGGTGAATTTGTTTTATAGGAATGCTAAATGTTGATAATGATTCATATGAGCACTGTTGCAACTTTTTGTGCTGAAAAACTGCAAAATTGCTGCCTTTTCTATACTATACATTTTGATTTTATCAATGCCAACGTTGTTCCCAGATTTGTTACAGTTCCAAATGCGACATTATTGGATTGCTGGTGGCTTGACAACATGTCATCCCCGTTTTGTTATCTTAGTATTAATAGACCATTGTAACTTCATTACACATTCCACCAGAATCTGATGTCTTCTTGTTACAGCTTCAAAGGTTGATGTTTTCCAACCATCTCAAAACGAGAAATTTGGCATCGGAATTCAACTATGCAAGTATGTAAATTGTTCAAACTTACACGTAAACTTTGGCATTGTTCACCTGTCTTTACAGTGACACATTAATTAGTTGACATGATATTGTTACTTGGGGAGATTTTAAAATGATGAGACAGGATTAGAAGTACTTCCTGTATCCGTGGTTGGTGCACTCTTAGGCACACACATGTCAGAAAGTTGTTGAAGTTAGCCATATCTTGTCTAATTACATTGCATTTGCTAACCAACATTGGTTAGATATGCCCAGCAATGTTTGATATTGATAGTAAAATCAGGGATGAGAAATTTCCGGTTTTTGTCGGAATTCCGGTTTTTATATTGCTCCAAAGATCACTTTTGTGAATCGTGTAAATCCGGGGAGAAAAAAAATGAATGTTGGGGGTAGGGCATATAAAATCCTGGACAATTCACTGATGATCTATCTGCGGGTTGAGTTAACCATCTATCCACCGGGTGTCGCCACATGTTAATGACGCTGCCTGGCGATTAGAGACAGAACCGACCCAACCGAACCCGTGAATCTGCGAAGTAAAACCCTTAGTTCTGTCAGCTGTTCGCTTCAGCGCTTTCGAAGTGTGCGCACAAAAGCAGTGGACCAATAGGAAACGACGATGCATTTTGTGGAGATGTCGATCATTTTCTAACACAATGGCTAATCGACGATTTGTTGTATGGCAAGACAAATTTTGCTTGAAGGACATTGACAAAAGTGTCAAGAATAAGTGGAATTGGGTGTGGCTGGAGAGATCGCCTGGAGACACTATGTTGGATAAATTCATCAATAAATTATCAGCACCAGGGAAAGCCTACTGTTTGTGGTGCGAGGCCGCTGTCAACTATGCGGATTGGATCCTACAGGCTTCACTGCAGTCAGAGGGGAACCGAAGGCATTGAAGTGCACATGCTGGCACTGCCCAGGCTGGTCACCAATGTTCTATTAGAACCTAAACAGAGGGCGAATCATATGGAAGTTTGCTGATTCCATGTAGACAACACGCTTCCACAAGTTCCAGATTGGACTCGTGGTGGGCTACCATATTCTCTATTGGCAAGTTCCTAGCCTTGTCAAAGCTGGTGGCTGCAATGATGAGCTGCTTTCATGGTCCTCAAGTGGAAGGGTGTTTTAGTCACATGTTTAGCACCACTGCCAGAAAGAATGTTAGTACATTCAACACTATCCAAACAGTGAAGTACTCACTCATGCCGTCATGGCAAGCAACAAGACTGCTATACAGGACTTCCACAAACAGGACTGGTCGCCTCGTTCACAACACGAGGGGTGCACACAAAATGTACTCCATCCATCTTGCCGAGGAAGGAAAGATGAAGGAGGAGAAGAAAACTGAGCTGAACATGTCAAAGACGAAGGCAGCCACCAAGGACAAAGCTAAGGAATCAATTGAGCTGGTAACGAAGAAAACTAGAATGGCCCATCAACGGGCTGTTTTGACAAAGCTGGCTAAGGAGAAAGCTGCCCGTCAGCCAACTCGGGTTCAGCCCAGAAAATATCATTATCAAGTGAGTTAGTACTATGACAATGTATGCGTGAGTCCGTGTGTTTTTTTGCTATTGGAAATGTTAAGATTTTCTATTTAATATTGCTCAAAATACACCATATGTCGTCTACAATTAAACAAATATCTCTGAGGAGTCCCCCCTCCCCTGATTAGAAGAGACAGTCCTCTTGGGCTTAAATGTGGGCCACAGCAAAATTTCCGGTTTTTTCTCTGAATGTCACTCTCATCCCTGTAAAATGTTGTTGAAGTTAGCCATATCTTGTCTAATTACATTGCATTTACTAACCAACATTGGTTAGATATACCCAGCAATGTTTGATATTGATAGTAAAATGTTCTGAGGATTGTTAATGTATTAATGGTAGACAGTCTAATGAATGCAGCTGAAAGCTGTTGAATTGCCACAAAGATAAACGATATAATCGACCATGAAAACGATTAAAATTTGAATCTCTGGCGAGTGTTTTCAGTAAACCTTTCCTGATGTAATCAATTTTGAACCATAAGACATAGAATCAATTGGTTATTGGGCGATGTTGAATGTACCCTGGTCGTCATGTGGTACGACCTGTGGATAATGTGTCAACTCATCATGTCTTGTCATTGCAGGATTATGGAGTTGTTCATAAACAGTAATTGGGCATTGGCATCGCTGGAGGATCACAATTCTGATACTGAAGATGTCGCCGGTGGAGATAAATCAGAGTCTGTATCATCTTTCACTTACTAATAGTAATAATAGAATAAAAATTAAATTATACTTTAAGACAAAAACATAATGATTCAATCTTCTATGCAGTGTTGTCCAAACAATGTTCAGTGCCTAACACCTAAACACTGGAAACAGACTTACTAGAGGCAAGATGGAATAACGTAAACATGCTTTGTAAACATAAATCTGTCAAAACAAAATCAGCACAAGGTCGATACATTAATAATATTTTGTTTCAGTTCAGAATCATTGGCAATAAACGACGATGCTCTTGCACAGATATTATCGATGGGGTTTCCACTGGACCTGTCTCGAAATGCTCTCATTATGACCAGTGGCGACACCGAACAGGCCATCAACTTACTAATCTCAGACCCAGATTGGTAAGTGCGCCGTTCAATCTGCCATAATGACTATGTGTATCCGAACACTTAACTATTTCAGTTCTATAACCCTCAGATGTTGTGATCATTGAATACTGCATTCCCAGTGACTTGCCACAAAACTCGACTGCATCACTTCAAATCAAGATTTCACCAGCAACAATACATTTTAGTAATAGGAGCATCATATACATTCAGAAAGTAGAATAATAAACAAGTAAAATATATTTAGATACATTTCAGTTTTGTTGTCATTGTGGTGTCTTTCAGATCTTAAAACGCGATCCGTCTTTTAAGTTTACCCCATGTTTTGGAGACCGGAGACCCCTGTATTTTTGTTGTTGTTGTACTGGCGTGGTGCAGCCATGATGGTCAATTGTAACATAAAATCAATTTGGTTCTTGCCTCCCATATGGTGTTAATGTCAATGGCGACATAATAAATTTGGTTCTTTCCTCCCACATGGTGTTAATGTCAATGGCGACATAATAAATTTGGTTCTTTCCTCCCACATGGTGTTAATGTCAATTGCGACATAATAAGTTTGGTTCTTTCCTCCCACATGGTGTTAATGTCAATGGCGACATAATAAATTGGTGATGAGGATAGCTAGTACTCCTAGCAGTCGTGGAACACGAAGGATTCCTCTTTTTGCAACTGAACCATCGGAAACAGCAGCTCAACATTGGGACCGATGGTTAAAATATTTGGTAAGCTTTACTGTGGCAAAGTGGATCACAGACGATGCACAAAAGAAAGCAATGCTTCTACACTACACTGGCGAGAAGGTGTTTGACTTGGGTGAGTCCCAAGGATCATTGATAAAACAACATTTGACGATACTAAGCGTATGCCGACAGGATATTTTTCCCCATGACGCAATGTTGAATACGAAACATTTGTGTTTCGCCAGGTGGCGCAACTGATAGATGAGACATTGGACACATTTAATGCAAGATTGTGTTAAATTACAAGAAATTGCAATTTCCTCGATGTGGAACGGGAAGTGCGTTCCCAAATAATACAGAAATGTCAAAACAAAGTGCGAGACAAGGATTTGAGCGAACCAAATATCACCCTGGCCGAGTTACTAAAGTATAGGCGTACTTTAGAGGCAACACACGCACAAGGCCAAGCAATGGCCGGCATTGGTGTCGTTGTGGAAGGGCCAAAAATACACAAGGTATTTAGCAAACAGCAGACACAGCCTCGGCATGGTCTATATGCCAATCGAGATCCAGCAGAGGAAGGAATTTCTGTAAAAATTCTAGCACTCACGGCCACAAGTGGATGTGGTGGTATGATTAAATGAGAAGAGAGAGAGCCAGTGCCCAGCATGGGGGAAGTGTTATCGATGCCATCATGAAAACCACTTTTCGAGAGTTTGTCGAGCAGCAAATGAAACACATGTTGTACAAAACGTGTCACAGAATGTTCCTAGGGTACCACATGTATTATACAATGACTGCAGCATGAGCACGTATCACACTTCAGTGAACCATGGCAGTCGTGTCAAAGCATATATGTGTGCAGTGACAATAAACGGCGTGCCAGTGATGGTGGAGATTGACACTGGTGCTACTACATCCATCATCAGTTCGAGCAAATATAGCAAAGTAGTCAGCATTTGCAGCCGACTACTGAGAATTTGCCCAGTTTGAGAACTTATTCATTCTGGCCACATGATATAGCCAGCAGGGGGCGTGACAGTGGAGGTGCGTCACAAGGAACAATCAAACACTCTGGTTTGTTTGGTGGTGACTAACAATGGTCCCAATTTGCTCGGTAGGGACTGGTTAGACATCATGAAATTGAACAGGTCAGCCGTGCATCGAGTGGATGAAGTTGACTATGCTGTCATGTTTCCAGAGCTGTTCAAAAATGGACTGGGAAAATTGAAGAATGTTGAAGCAAAACTGTACGTTGACAGCGAGGCTGTGTCACGTTATTTCAAAACATGTACTGTTCCTCTAGCATTGAGAAGCAAAGTTGACAATGAACTTGATCAACTGCAAGCTCAAGGCATGATCATACCAGTAGAACATTCAGACTGGGCGGCGTCTATGATACCGGTTTTGAAAGTGAATGGAGAAGTGCGCATCTGTGGTGATTACAAACTTACTGTGAACACAGCTACAAAAGTTGACAAGCATCCGATTCCAAATATCAAAGACCTCTACTCAAAATTTGCAGGTGGTGTGGTGTATTCCAAACTGGACTTGAGTCATGCCTATCTGCAGGTGGCTCTCTGTGAGGAGTCGCAATAGCTAACCACGATCACTACTCTGGAAGGCTTGTTTCAGTAAACACGGCTCTGCTATGGTGTAACGTCTGCACCCAGTATATTCCAATTCGCAATGGAACAACTCATTCAAGGCATACTGATGGTGGCAGTCTATCCCGATGACATCTTATTGTCTGGTCACACACTTGAAGCAGCTCGAGTGAATCTTCTGACTGTGTTGAGTCGACTAAAAACAGCAGATCTGCACCTCAGAGTAGAGAAGTGCTCCTTCACGCAAGAATCCTGTGTCTACCTGGGTCATCGACTGGATGCAGAAGGGATTCACCCTACTAACGAAAGGCTAATCATGCTATGCTGCAAAATGCTTCAGAACCGACGTAAGTTTCTGAAGAACCTCAGTGCAGTTCTAGCGCCACTGCAGGAGTTGTTGCAAAAAGTCACTCCATGGCACTGGTGGTCAACACAATCGCAAGCGTTCGAAGAGTCGCAAACATTACTGCAATCATCGCAAGTGTTGGTGCATTACGATCCGCAATCACTGTGACTGAAATAGCACAGTAGACAGGTCAAGATGCAGTGTTGTCAAAAGTGTTGAACTTTGTTATTGCAAGGCTGGCCATCTGGTGTTGATGAGGAGTTTGCAGCATTCAGGAGAAGGAAGAATGAACTGTCCGTAGACCAAAGGTGCTTGCTATGGGGATCTCACGTTATCATCCTGGTGGCCAGGACTTGACACAGAAATCGAACTGAAAAAGTGGTGTCAAAAACACAGAAAGTTGCCAGCAAATGCAAACTTCCACTCGTGGGAATGGCCAGGCAAAGTGTGGTATCGCGTACATATCGACTGTGCTGGTCCATTCGAAGGAAAAATGATTCTGGTCATTGTGGATGCTCATTAAAAATACATTGATGCGCATGTCATGACATCCTCAACTACCACAGCTACCATATTGCGGCTTCGTCAAACATTTGCGACACAGGAGCTGCCATGCCCTCTGGTGTCAGATAATGGAAATGCTTTCACCAGTCAAGAATTTCAGAACTTCTCCAGGAGCAATGGCATCTAACACATCCACAGTACGCCATTCCATGTATAGCCATTCCATTTATAGCCATTCTAGACACTTGTATTGATTGGGTTTGTTTTGTGGAGGAATGTGGTGTCTTTCAGATCCTAAAATGCGATCCGTCTTTTCAGTTTACCCCGTGTTTTGGAGACCGGAGACTCCTGTGTTTTAGTTGCTGTTGTACTGACGTGGTGCAGCCATGATGTCAATGGCAACATAATAAATTTGGTTCTTTCCTCCCACATGGTGTTAATGTCAATGGCAACATAATAAATTTGGTTCTTTCCTCCCACATGGTGTTAATGTCAATGGCGACATAATACTAATAGTCATGATAACCAGAAATCTGATAATAATCAACGTCATTCATCATTAGGGTAATGATTGAATGTACTGCCGCTGGTAGTTGCAGGTTTGCTAACATCGGTAATGATTGAATGTACTGCCGCTGGTAGTTGCAGGTTTGCTAACATCGGTAATGATTGAATGTACTGCCGCTGGTAGTTGCAGGTTTGCTAACATCGGTAATGATTGAATGTACTGCCGCTGGTAGTTGCAGGTTTGCTAACATCAGTAATGATTGAATGTACTGCCGCTGGTAGTTGCAGGTTTGCTAACATCGGTAATGTTTATAAAGACTACATCAGCACTACTCTGTTCGTCACCAGCTAAGTCCAACAAAATACATCACTAAAACTACAAAACAATCCGTCTAAGTAAGCTATTACTTGGTAAATCACCATCGCCATCATAAGTAACATCAAAGGTTGTAGCAGTAAGTTATACAAAAACCGCAAGTCTCAACAAATTTTTCATAATTACTGCTATTGAAATACTATGGCAGGCATTAGCTTTAAAGACGATATATAACAGATAGCAGATAATTGTGAGTAAATACGATTTGAGTAGCGGGCATCGTCAATGCCGCTACACCAGCCTGTCATACTGTAGCATCACAGACCTCGCGGCATGGGTACTGAAATGGTTAAAAATAATAAAAATATCAGGTGGCCGAAAACGTACAATGCACAACAATTATTTTCAGATCTATACACTGTCCAAATACTTAATGTTAATTATTAATTTTGTGTAGCTAAACTTCATGTATTGTATGAACAGTAGACTATTTTTTATATGGAAATTGTTTTTTGGGTAATGCAGTTTTGAAAATAAAGTAGAAAGGATTTAAATCTTGTCTGTCCCCAATATGAACATTACTCTCTCCTAACAATGGTGATAAATGGGTAATACCATCATTGTTGACTACAGTAAACCTCGGACATAACATTCGCTTTAACAAATTCTCGCTTATTATGAATAAACGAATGGGTCTAAATTTAATTTTTTTATGAATTTCTGTGCATATTATGAATTTGTATAACAAATTTTTTGATATAACAAACTATGGTCAAAATCCATTGACATATCATTGGATGTAACAAATCGATGATGTGAAATAAAATTAATGCAGGCGTGGACCCATATTTTACGTTACATACTACGTAATAAAGTATGTTTCTCACTACTGGGATTTAACACTTAATTGTAAGCTTCTTGATAAATTTTAAACTGTTTCTAATAGCATCACTGAGTTAGTGGTCAATTTCAGATGTAAACATTTTTGGATATACTGAATAAATTTATCAAAAATTTGGTCTTGAGCAATTAGTTATATCCAAGATTTACAGTCCATCATGTTTGTGTATGGAAACGTTATATTTGATTATTTCTGTGTCTTTGAGGTTATGATAATGGTACGAGGAGCTCAACATCAACTTTATATTTCACCCTCAGTGATATCCCATTGATGTGGAGAGACCCATAACCTTCCATACCTTTGTTTCCAGCCTAAGTCACCCACCCGCCCCATCTGTCTGTCCCGGGGATGCACCCCCTAAGTTGCCCGCGCGACCACAACGTCTTGTCCCTGCACCGAAGGAAGTCCGCATGAAGTCAGGGCAGAAACGGAAAGTAAAGAAACAGAAAGCAACAAACCAAGTAGAGACAACGTTGTTACAGAGCTTTACACAGAAGATGTCGTCTGTGTTGACTCGTCATGACTCGAAGGACATGGCAGTGCATGGAGCCAAGGAAGTGCCAAGTCTCGAGTCAGGATTCCTCGTTCAGGTAAGATCTGGAAAACTAAGTCAGTGACACACCTGTCACAGGCTCAGTGACAAGTGACATTTGTCACATGCTCCGTGACAGAGTGACATTTATCACAGGCACAGTAACAAGTGACATTTGTGACTTTGTCACAGTGTAAAGTTGTTGTCCCCTCCATCTTCCTTCCTTCCTTCCTTCCTTCCTTCCTTCCTTCCTTCCTTCCTTCCTTCCTTCCTTCCTTCCTTCCTTCCTTCCTTCCTTCCTTCCTTCCTTCCTTCCTTCCTTCCTTCCTTCCTTCCTTCCTTCCTTCCTTCAGTTGGGCGGTACACAAATGGCTTAAGAAGACTGGAGCCTTACCTCAGGTATGTCGCTCGCCAAGCCGTGTGCATCATCGTGCTGTGTTGATGCATTGTCCCCTCACGGCTAAGGGTGTATTTGTTTGTCAATGAAATTGAACAATCAAGCATTCCTGGTTCGTCACGAATATATATGTTTTATTCATCAGTAGAAACTTCAGACACGATGTCCGTACAACGTTTACACATTCATCTGCGCCGACAGTACAACTCTATTTTACATTTAAAGTGTCCGTGGTTTTTGAAGATCAAAGATAAAGCAATATATAAACCACCGTGGTTTATATTTGCTGACATTTTGAGAAATCTAAACTGTGGGAAACATTTTCCTAGTTTCCCCGTGGAGAGCATCAACCATCTCTCCTTATGTGTGTCAATTTCCGTCCTCCTCGTATTAAACAAAATAGTTCCCTTTTAAACATACTGGCTTGGCCTCAAGCCAAATCCGGGAATTGTCTTTGCATGCGTGTTTTTATGTCATCATACTATGGGGATGAGGCTGCTCACTCTGAGGGGCGTCTGCATTTATTTGTATAATTTCAACTTTCCGGTTCGATCTTAAAACCAGGACATGGTCACGAAGTGAATCTAAGGTCAGGCCAATGTCTGTACCAAATTCCAGTCATGACTCTTAACTGTCAACTACATTCTGTTCCGGTAGACACCAAGAACTATGCCTACAGACGCGAAAATAAACAAATCGTTCAAACCTTGTTACTTTAGAAATGCACCCATAATGACGGTGACCATATGCTTGCTTTGTGGCTGTGCAGCATTCTTTTATATAATGCTTTTATATACTGCGAATCTGGATTTTAATCTAGTCTTTCTCTGATAACTAATAATAGTAATTAACTAAATTAGCCACTGCAGGTCTGTTATACAGGTGCAGTGACAAGTGGCATTTGTTAGAGGCACAGTGACAATTGACACACCTGTCACAGGTTCAGCGACAAGTGACAGTAATGACAGATCTCTGACACCATACTTTGTCAGTTTTGTAAGACAATGTTTCTTAAATTAAAAACTTGATTCAACTTGATTTAAAAGCACAGGACCCATTGCTGTCCCCTGGTGTTACACCATCTGACCTGGTCCCTTCATTCTACCATTGTTTTTTTAACAGCAAGTCCAGTCTCATCTGGTCATTGCACCACTTCACTGACCTTTCTTGTTTCTGCTGTACTTTAAAATCTTGTATTAAATCGTGGCTACGAGTGTTCACTCTTGGCTTATGACAAACATTCTCAAACCAGCGGAGTCCTCTGCAATGTTTCCCTGGCCGTTTTTCTGTGCCGCCTCGCCCAAAATTTGCAAAAATTGCTGCATCGTAGCTATTTCGTATGCCAATTTTTTCGTTCTTTCGCGACATATTCAGCACCAGCGAGCGGCACGAAATGACACCACAAAATCACTTATATTCCTGCAAAATAGCAAACATCATTTAGTCTTGTCAGTTGTCCAATCACGGAATATTCCTGCGGTATCCCTGGTATCTCCAATGGTGACACCTCGCAGAGTTTCAACATACTAGAAATCGTGACATCATGTAAAATGGCACCTAAACGGTAACTTGCGTTTTGGTTTAACTAGTCGGCACTTGTGTCGAATCCGGACTCTTTTGAAGCCCAAATAAAAACCGTGCATCCTATTCACTAGTCGGCACTTGTATCGAATCCGGACCCTGTTGAAGCTCAAATAGCGACCCGGTTTGCGCTAGTCTATTACCATGCATGCTAGCAGCAAATAAAATATAATCTTTGGAACATAAACCTCCAATTTACCATAATATTATGATATTATAATAATTTTAAAGTTGATGATGAAAGAGTCTTCAGATGATACCCCTGGATGCTTCCCAGAGAAGTCGAGATGGTGTTCGACTGAACAGGTCTGCCAGGGAGTAAAGTGTAACAAGGCCAAGAGTTAGTGCAAGAAAAACATAACCACAACCATGTACCAGTGGTCAAATGGAAACCACATCTCTACTGAGTACCGGTGGTCAAATGGAAAAAACACCTCTACTGAGTAGCAGTGGTCAAATGGAAACCACACCTCAACACTATGAAACAATCATGATTACTGACTTTTATCAATCATGATTACTACATTTACAAGTAGTGTCTTGTTTTATATCTTCCCCTCTATATTCAAGAGTAAAGGTTAAAACACCTCAGAATGCACCATTTTAAAGCTAGTTTTTAAAAAATCTCCAGGAGAACCAGACCCCCTAGCAACACTTCCTCGTGTGCCCCATCCCTGCCACACTGATATTTACAGAATATTTAAACAATTTGAATGGTAAAGTTACAAAAAGTTTGCGGTCATTTGCGGCCACTCAAGGAAACGGGCATCTGGCCATTTTCAGCCGTTCAACGTCCAGCGGGTTAATATAAAATATTGATAAGCATCTTTTCTTGCCGTGCTATGCCAGGGTAACTTGGCATGTTTGATGTATTTGATTGTTTCTCTATGAACTCCAAGTAAGTGCACCTTGCTGTTGTAGGTGATGAAATACGCGAGACAGAGACTTCTCACTCTCAATGAGTTCTGTGTCATCTGTGATGAGCCACATATCTCTCAGAATGGTGCCATGTTAAAGGTGAACAATGGCCTTTCTTCATGTAATGGAAGTTGTATCACATTACAGCATATATACGTTCAGTTTCAAATAACACATTTGAGTAACAAACTGTACACTTTTA
Organism: Escarpia spicata; assembly: GCA_963995525.1. Taxonomy (NCBI): domain Eukaryota; kingdom Metazoa; phylum Annelida; class Polychaeta; order Sabellida; family Siboglinidae; genus Escarpia; species Escarpia spicata. The sequence continues at coordinate 31,446,290 of OZ023216.1, read as the reverse complement.
ATAATAGTAAGGTGCCTTAACTCGAGTGTTTCCTTAAGGCAGTACCACAAGGTGCTGTGTGGCAGAAGCTTTCACAAGAAAATCAAGGAATTGGTGTGTTTGGTAGAATTCTGAGTGGATGAATCAACCGAGAGTATAAAGGATAGTAAACATAAGAAGACATAAGTACACACGATGGGTGTATAAACAACTTATTTGGCAACCATTAACCAGTCTAAACTTTAGCCAATCTAACATCTTGTGTCTAACCCTAGCCCATATTTAAACAGATAGGTAAATGGATAGGAAGTCCATTTTAGCTGTCTCTGCTGTGTCTTTGTCAACACAACATATATAAGAGCTACCTAACCAAATTAATTGCAGAGTCAAATGTAAATCTACTCCCCCCCACCCGGGATAGTGAATGAAGTGAACCTGTTAACATTGCAAAGTGGGCCAAATATTACTGGACTGTTTCCTTGATGTGTTGTGTGTGTGTTTGCAGCCTGTCGTGTGTGAGCGGGATCTCTGTGTCTTCTCCTTCCAAACCCTTGGGGTGATGTCTGACGCAGCTGAAGAAATTGCTACCCAGCCAGAGGTGAGTGGCAGCATCTATTGTTGTTGTTTTTTTCTCTTTTCCTACAATAATAGTACTAATGTTTTTATTTCAGAAAAACAAACAGTTTGTCCATACTCCATATATAAACAACACATGAATAAAACAGTATGTCCATGTAAAGAATTTATACATTAATAAAAATAATATATTTCAACATTATATAAAGCCAGGATCCACTGGTACTGCAGTTGCGACATACAATGCATGTCGCTGGTAACAATGTTCTGAATAATGGTTTTCATAGACATGTCGATCCTTATCATTAAGCTAAATATAGTCATTCTGATAATACCTTTACATGATTTTACATTAGCTGTAGCAAACATGTGGCTAGTGCTACATCTCATAGACAGATTGTTCAATATTCTATATGAATTGTTATAGGCAACTATAAATTGCTGAAAATTAGCTTTTCTACAATTTACCCATAGAGCACACATAAATGTTAAATATGCAGTAAATAGCATTTGGTTTTATGTATATTGGTTTATTGTATGCATATTGTATCATCTGTGATAAGGTTATGTTAAGGAATGTATACAATTTATACATTCCTTAACATAAACTTATCACAGATGATACAATATGCATGTATACTATACATGCCGTTTTCTCCTGGTTGCATCAATTTGGGAGTTGAATAAAAGCAATTAAAATCTGAAAAAAGTGGTTTAGAATCAGCGCCAAGTTTTCTGTTGTGTTTTGAATGGGTGTTATAGCTTGATTTTTTTATTCAGCTATGGTTGAATATGTACACCTGTTGTACACTGTTCATTGTATATGTCTTGTCTCGAAATCAGGAGTGCATTTGTTCAGAATGCCAACACTTTAATAACTGACTACAGTGTATTGGTGTTTTATCTGTTCAGATCAGTGCTTTACCTCTATGTTTGTGCTATTCCTCGCAAAATATTTCTATGTAAGCATTAATAGTTTCAGTCCCTGATGAACAAGAAATTGTAAATAATATGCAGAATACAAGAAAATGTGAAAACTACTGCATAAGTAGAACATGACTAAGTCATTATTATTGATTGTAACCTACCTTTACCCTGCAGTTGCACGTACAGAACTTTTGATGTTCATTCTGTGTCAAAGGTTGTGGATGTTCTCATCACCATGGCGATTGCTGCCTGTGAGTCGCAGCGGCGAGAACTCATCTTTGACCCTTACCCAACGGTGGTCAATCCCCTGAACCCAAGTGATCTTGCATTTGAACCCAAAGTATGTGCCCTTTGTTTCTACCTGTACACTTTGTTTGACACTGTATAATATTAATGAGGAAAATAACATAAAAATATCTCGTACAGTTTGTTCCTGCCAATGTGGGAGTGACTAATGTTTGTGCCTGTCATTGTGGGACTGACTAAAGTTTGTGCCAATCATTGTGGTACTGAATATAGTTTTTGTGCCAGTCATTGTGGGACTGACTATAGTTTGTGCCAATCATTGTGGTACTGACTATAGTTTGTGCCAGTCATTGTGGTACAAACTATAGTTTGTGCCAGTCATTGTGGTACTGACTATAGTTTGTGCCAGTCATTGTGGGACTGACTATAGTTTGTGCCAGTCATTGTGGTACTGACTATAGTTTGTGCCAGTCATTGTGGAACTCACTATAGTTTGTGCCAGTCATTGTGATACTGACTATAGTTTGTGCCAGTCATTGTGGGACTAACTATAGTTTGTGCCAGTCATTATGGGACTGACTATAGTTTGTGCCTGTCATTGTGGGACTCACTATAGTTTGTGCCAGTCATTGTGGGACTCACTATAGTTTGTGCCAATCATTGTGGTACTGACTATAGTTTGTGCTAGTCATTGTGGGACTCACTATAGTTTGTGCCAATCATTGTGGTACTGACTATAGTTTGTGCCAGTCATTGTGGGACTGACTATAGTTTGTGCCAATCATTGTGGTACTGATTATAGTTTGTGCCAATCATTGTGGTACTGACTATAGTTTGTGCCAGTCATTGTGGGACTGACTATAGTTTGTGCCAGTCATTGTGGGACTGACTATAGTTTATGCCGGTCGTTGTGGAATAGACTAGTTTGTTCCACCCATTGGACTACATTTGCTCATCAGCAAACACATGGAAGACAGATATTATCAGCGTGAAAATTTCATTTACAAAATGTTTACCTGTGTGCCATGCCACTGCCATTACTGTGCTATCTGACTGCAGAGCAAGAACTTTGATAAAGTATCGAAGGCACTTGATGCATTCACGAGCATACAAAAGATCCTCCACATGACAGATCTGATCTCAAAACTGAAACAAGAGTTGGACCGACAGGATATCCTGGCCTACCCATTACTCCAGTGGTGAGTGGCAGCAAGTCTAATGAAGTGCCAGTGAATTTGAGATGACCCCTCACTTTGTTTTTTCCAGAAATATTTTGAACAAGGAAATGGGCAAATGTGACATCTACAACAAACGTTTCTGCTAGTTAGGGATCAATCCAGATCAACAATGTTGGATATCAGATGAAATTACTTTTGTTTGGAGGAAGGAGTGTCAGAGGCAATGTGTCGTCTGGCATCAGACATTTATTGGTTTTGGACTTTGTGCCCTCTCACTTTGTTTGTGTGAACAGAGAAAATTATCATGTACCATTTCGGTCTTCATTTTATGTCGTCACATAATTAGCCTCGATTGCACGAGCGCCATGACATGGCAGCAAGTTTTGTGCCCCTGACAACTGTCTGGGGAATAACATGACTTTGAAATGTTTGCCGGAAGACAGCTTTACCCTGAATCCGGGGAAAGATGATGATTGGCTCACAGGCTAACTATGAAGTAAAACAATAAATAAGAGTAAACATTTATCAGTTAATACTATGTTTAGGCAAGAGATAGAGTGAATCGAATGTTGATCGACCAATATATGTAATATATTGATCAGTGTTTACAAACTGTCATTTGAGGGGGGCTGAGGCCAGATAATAGTTATTTTATTTGTGGAAGGACAACGCTGTTCTGAGATGATCTCAGGATTACTTTTCTGGTGGCTGGCTGACAGCATGTGGTTGTATAGGTGCTAGAAGGACCTGTGCAAAACACAGGGTTGTGATAAATTACCTTGCACTTAAATAAATTTTTTCATACTTGGACTTGGGTTTTTGCCAAAATATGAAGTATGTTTCAGGTACATAATTTGAGTATTTAAAATACAAAATAAACTTACCTGGTGTTTACCTGTTTGGTACACAACACTGACTGCCCAACCATATTTTATTATAAAGAATTAATATTTATATTATATAAGAATATTTTCAGAATAATTAATAGCTGGCACTTGAATAATTTTATTATTGTTGATCATTACAACTGAAATATACTTGGACTTGTGTTTGACCTAATGTACTTGTATTTAATAAATTTTTGTTTCGAAGTACTTGTACTTGACCTAATCTACTTGTATTTGTACTTGATTAAATATACTTGACCTCAACTCTGGCACATGTTGGCAAAAATCCTCATGTTTTTGGCAATTTTCTCAAAACAAATGGTTGGATTTGACAAAATGTTGTCAGAGGTCAATAATGTGAAATCATCTTTGTCCCCTTCTAAGGTACAAGTGTATTGTATAGAATTTACCGTTATTTTCTTAAGGTAGCTGCACCGGCTATCATGTCAGTTGATTTCTTTATTTTTTTCTTCATAGAACATTAGTAGGTGTCAGTATGAACATGTGTACTATTAAAAAACCAAGGCACCATCACCATATGTCACCAATCAGTCCTTTAAAAACTAGTATTTTTAGTGTGTCTGTGGAAAGTCCCTTCAGATTCTTGGAAACTGACAATGTTTCCATAGTGACGATCACATGTGCATCAGCCCAGTTCAAACATAAATTCATTCACCATGAATGCAGATCATAATAGTCTGGTTATTCTCATGCCACTATGCTGTTGTATTATAATTACCTAAATACATCATGCTGTCAAATAAAGGTGACTGACCCCAGCAGGTGTCAATCAATCTTGTCTACCACAACAAGTTCAACACATGGCCCGTTGTAACACAATATCATGAGACAACTTGACAGGAAAACCTTGGGGGGAAATCTCAGTAATAGAAGTGTCTGTCAAATTGTGTTGAAATAAGCCATGTGCCAGTAAAAAAAGTCACATTTCTAACCAAAAAACAAGCATCTGGTGACAGTTGTATTATTGGTAACAACCAGGAAGTATTACTTAATGTAACTTTTTTATAAAAACTACAATACTTACAAAGCCATAACTTGGCATAAGAACTCGACTTGTGTTTACCCAAAATTGCATGGGATGGTTTTATGTTTGGTGAAGGGGTCATTCCAAAATGCAGTACGGATTTTTGCTGTCTTTCAACATTGTAGCAAAATGTTTTTGAAGCTGTATCAAACTTAATATGCATTTGTTTAAAAAAAAACCCGTGTGAATGTCATTAACATGTTTGTACTTACAACCATACAAATTTTTCTTTTGGGGAGTTTCTCTAAATGAAATAAAATGCAATTTTAAGGTGATTTTTGACATATTCTTTAATTGCTTTTAAACACATTTAAATATCTCTAAACAACATAAAAAATCACTTCTTTTTGGTCTGGAGTATTGTTTAGTATCTGAGGCAAACTCTTAGAAAACATGGTTAGCTTATCTTCAAAACTTATATTAGAAATTATTAATTCAAAAGAAGCATATAATAGCCGATGCAGCCACCTTAATACTGATGTTTTTCCCTTTTTTTCTTTTCATTTAGGATTATTACAAGTAACCGGTCACACATAGTGAAACTGACTCCTGAGAAGGTATCAACATCATATTTTATATCTGCTGTATTCAACCACATGCCAAATGAAATGGTTTAACAATGTATAAGATATGTTGATGCTCTCTCTCCCCCTCTCTCTTTCTCTCCCTTCCTCATTCCACCCTCACAGCCTCCCTCACTCCCTTTATCCAGCATTCTCTCCCCCTCTCTCTCTACCTCGCTCTTTCTCTCCCTTCCTCCTTCCACCCTCACAGCCTCCCTCACTCCCTTTATCCAGCACTCTCTCCCCCTCTTTCTCTCTACCTCTCTTTCTCTCCCTTCCTACTTCCACCCTCACAGCCTACCTCACTCCCTTTATCCAGCTCTCTCTCCCGCACTCTCTCTCTCTACCTCTTTCTTTCTCTCCCTTACTCCTTCCACCCTCACAGCCTCTCTCCAGCTCTCTCCCCTGTCTCTCTCACTACCACTCTCATTCTCTCCCTTCCTCCTTCCACCCTCACAGCCTCCCTCACTCCCTCTATCCAGCTCTCTCCCCTTCTCTCTACCTCTCTCTTTCTCTCCCCTCCTACTTCCATCATCACAGCCTCTCTCTCTCTCCTCTCGCTCTCTCTCTCTCTACCTGTCTCTTTCTCTCCCTTCCTCTTTCCACCCCAACAGCCTCACTCTCTCTCTATATATATACCTGTCTCTTTCTCTCCCTTCCTCTTTCCACCCTCACAGCCTCACTCTCTCTCTTTACCTGTCTCTTTCTCTCCCTTCCTATTTCCACCCTCACAGCCTCCCTCACTCCCCCTATCTAGCTCTCTCTCCCCCTCTCTCTCTTTACCTCTCTCTTTCTCTCCCTTCCTCCTTTCTCCCTCACTCCCTCTATCCAGTTCTCCCCCCTCTCTCTATCTACCTCGCTCTTTCTTTCCCTTCCTCCTTCCACTCTCACAGCCTCCCTCACTCCCTCTATCCAGTTCTCTGCCCCCTGTCTGTCTCTTTCTCTACCTCTCTCTTTCTCTCCCTTCCGCCTTCAACCCTCACAGCCTTCCTTACTCCCTCTCTCTAGCTTTCTCTCCCCCTATCTTTCTCTCTACCTCTCTCTTTCTCTCCCTTCCTCCTTCCACCCTCATAACCTCTGTCACTCCCTCTCTCTAGCTCTCTCTCCCCTCTCTCTCTTCCTCCTCTTTCTCATGGTGTCTACTCCACTCCTCTCCTCCTTCTCTCTCCCACGAAATGTCAATAATCATATGACAAGTGTCATGCAAACAATTTTTAATTGACAACATAATTGTTAGACATATTTTGCTGTTTCCTTCAGTGATGTTAATTTCAAGTGTTCACCTCTCCCTTTTACATATACTGTAAACTATAACACAACTCAATAACATTCAGTGTAGTTGTTGTGATCGAGGCAACTGTGGTTTCAGCAACTTCCCTTCATGCAAACACCACACCAGTTCTTGTTACTCAGTAGTCCACCAGCAAAGGAGGCCATCTTCAGAGCGGAAAGAGAGAAATATGGATCAACGTTTGCATTTCAGTAAGTACGAACAAACTAATAGTTTATTTTGGCAAGTTGTTCTGGGTAATGTTGTTGAAATGACCATGTTGCACAATTTTGAAGTGTTCGTCGACACATGTGACCTGCCACAACAAAGAAGGTATTAAGTTGTGAAAGTTGAAATGGAGTTCTGTACCTTTTTAGATTCTATAGATCATGACCTTTAAAATGACACCTCATTTGTTGAAATATCTTCAGTAGTTTTTTTATTTATTGCTAAAATTTAAACAAACTTTTTGAGAAACAAGGTAATTTTGATTAATATTGCCTATTGTTTTTGTGCCCACAGTGGCTCGCCCATGGAGAACTGGCATTCAATCCTCCGTCGTGGCCTAACAAGCGCATCCGGCACAAAGTTACAAGTGAATGGGCACGCTCATGGCAAGGGCATCTACCTGAGTCCTATGTCTGGGACAAGCTTTGCTTACTCCCGGATGGCTGTCAGAACCCCCACCCTCCCCCCAGTCCAACAGAAGGCAACCCATCAGCCCCCAGATATCGTGTGTATTTATTTAATATTTTATTTGAATAAATTTTTTTATTATGTATTCCTGACATGTTTCTCGGTGTGATTGATGTTGAGAAATGTTAACATTACTTTTTGAAGTAATAGATTTTTGCATTTCACAATAATTGTGTATTTATTCCTGACCAAAGGATATGTTTCTCTGTATGAACTTTCACATGTAACAAACTTTTTACATTTCACAATAGCTGGGGGTGGGTTGGAATGCATGATTAATTCTGCAGTGAAAATTAAACATTCCATTACTGTAATTTATGAAATTGTTATGTGAAATTCATTATAACTTCAACAGCTTCTTAAACAGGTTTCAGACACTTAATTATTATTTTTCACGTTACTGACCCCACTTACCCTAAACAGAATCTCTAGAGTACCCAATATTCATTCTGCAAGATGGCTCACCCTCCCCACCCTAAAAGAAATGCATACAGGAACATGTGCTCTACACACCTTCATTACACATTGATGGTGTTCATGGCCTAATATCTGTGGACAAAGTTTATGGAGGTCACATTTACGGGATCATGTGACAAGCATGGCAGATTTACAATTACATTTCCTCTGCATGCAGTGTAAAAATATATCCCTAGAATTTGTTAGATTAAATCATTGTTAAAGTATATTTTTAAATTGTGTTTCAAAAGTTTGGAAATCAAAACATTAAAGTAGAATAAGTTTATAGCATAATATATGATAACAAATGAGTTGATGTTGTTCCTTTCCAACTAATTACGATTGTCCTAGCCTCTTTTTATGTAGATGAATGACAGATTTTTATGGTTTTCAGAAGTTCAAACAAACGAACTGTGTGGCTCTTTGTGAAGGTCAGTAACAGTATCATCTAATGCTCATAAATCATAGATTCATAACGTTTACCAGTTGTAACTTTGTGATAATTTGACATGTTGGGTGTCAGCTGTTACTGCTTCCTAATATTTAATACATCAATGTTATTATTCCACAATTTTGATCAGTCAAAAATGCATAGTTTTATCTAACAGAATTGGACACGTGAAGCCTAAATTCAACATAAAAACAAATTATGTAGTATAACCACAAATATATATTTATGCAAGCACCAACACAAGTCATGAATAGTGATGAAAGAAGGCCAAATGAATGACGTTTATTAAGAGATTAAGTTAGAGAGAGAAATGTGGGCTCTACATCCCAAGGCCAGGCCTGTGACTGAGCCCATACTAGTCTCCTGTCCCTCAGGTTAAAACAAATTATGTAGTATAACCACAAATATATATTTATTCTATATTTTACCAACTTGTTTATATACAATTTTGTTGAAGAAAAACCGCAATGGTTGGAGTTTCATAATAAATGTTGAAATCATCTAAGGAAAATTAGTCACGTCTTAATATTGACATTTTAAAAGTGTTTGTGTATGGCATTTGTGAACTTGTTGATAAGCATTACTGTAAAGTGAACATGTCTATTTACAGCGGTGCCAAGAATTACTCTAAAGTGAACATGTTTATTACAGTGGTGACACAAGTTACTGTAAAGTGAATATGTGTATAACATTGGTGACACGAGTTACTATAAAGTGAACATGCCTATTATAGTGATGACATGAGTTACTGTAAAGTGAACTTGCCCATTACAGTGGTAACAAGAATTACTAAAAAAAGTGAACATGCCTATTACAGTGGTAACAAGAATTACTGTAAAGTGAACATGCATATTACAGTGTTAAGAAGAGTTACTGTAAAATGAACATGACTGTTACAGTGGTAATAAGAATTACTAAAAAGTGAACATGCCTATTACAGTGATAACAAGAGTTACTGTAACATGACAGTGTCTGTTGCAGTGGTGACAAGAGTTACTGTAGTGTGAACATGTCTATTACAGTGGTGACAAGTGTTAATGTAATGTTAATATATATGTATATTACAGTGGTGACAATAGTTACTGTAACATGACCATGTATGTTGCATTGGTGACAATAGTTACTGTAACGTGACCGTGTCTGTTGCAGTGGTGACAATAGTTACTGTAACGTGACCGTGTCTGTTGCAGTGGTGACAATAGTTACTGTAACGTGACCATGTCTGTTGCAGTGGTGACAAGTGATGCTCTCAAGAAGTGTACTAACAACATCTGGTTGACAACGAACCCAGACCATGTCTGCACACGCTTCTTTTTTGTGTCAGTCTTGGTTCATGTTTCTTTTTTTAATGCTTTATAAATATATTACTTCATTTACAAATATTATTTGTAAATATGGCTGAGAATTGCGTAAAGGTAATTTAAATAATGGAATACTAATATAGTGTTTTTAAGAATGTTCAACTACATTACCTTGTCCGTTAGGGATGTCTGTTGATAGATGTTGCAATTTCTATCAGTAGACCTAAATTAATATGCAACGTCAAGAGTATACTGGTCTTGGGGTGGTTTTGCCGTCTCAAAATTTGTTTTAACAAACAAACATTTCCACAATGTATCAGTATTTAAATCACAAACAGTTATTAACAAATTGTTAGAAAGGATTCGAGTGAAATACTTACAATGATACCATGCTTCACAAAGTGAAGGTATCCACAGGTTTGGCTGTTTTATGACAGGTTTAAATAGCTTTGTTATACAGTAAAATGCAACTCATTACTAAATAAACATTACAGAGTTGTTTGTAAACTTTCTTGTGGTCACAGACACCTTGTTAAATTTCGTGTTAGATACATGAATGATCATGTTTACGTGTGAAAACATTAGTGGAAACTGTGATGAGAAAGAGTTTTGTTCAATTACACTATAAACAATCAGGTTGATAACAGTATGTGAAGAAGAACGTGGAAAATGTTCGTGATAAAGATGTACATAAATAAAACAACAACTTTGCATACATGTCAGTATGACTTGTTATACGTAACGCAGTTTATGGTGAGAAATATTCTATAATCATATAAGCACTTCACTCAAAACATCTTTTCTAACAATTGTTGCATAAAACCAATTAAATAAGTGTTGGAGATTTAGAATATGAATCGCTTATGCAAATGTTTCTTAAAGTTTTGTTGCTGCTACAACAGATTTGGCTCTCCCGGTATGCTGAAGTATTTCAGTGTGCCTGACCGGTGTTGGTATTATGTTTGTAGATACGAGAAAGACAAGGCTGGGGAATGCCACATTGACACACAGTACTACGTCAACAGAGAAAAAATACTGCAGGCGGTCAAGTACCAGTTCAGGTATGTCACCTCACCTGGTGTGTGCAGGCCGTAGGTGTGAGGTAATCATGGTCAGCATACAAGGAGGGAACACACATTCAGCTGTCATTAACTCTTGTGTGTTTTCAACAGTATAGGATATAATCAGTTAATTTATAGCGTGCCACAAATCTAGACAAAAGTCCATTCGGTGGTGCTAGTTAAGTAAGTGATAAGTAATAAATTTGCTAAAAACATGACACATGTATGCATATAGGTCACAGAATAAAGTGATAACATTGATTAAAACACAACATAATAAGTGTGCACGAATCGAACATATTGTGTAATATTTGCTTGTGGACATTTTGTTTATAAACATACCCTCTATGTGACGTACCCCAGCAAGGTGGGTATTTGCTGGTGGACATTTTGTTTATAAACATACCCTCTATGTGACGTACCCCAGCAAGGTGGGTATTTGCTGGTGGACATTTGGTTTATAAACATACCCTCTATGTGACGTACCCCAGCAAGGTGGGTATTTGCTGGTGGACATTTGGTTTATAAACATACCCACTATGTGACGTACCCCCAGCAAAGTGGGTATTTAGTCACAAATTGTGAGATGGAGTTTTGTACCTTTTTGGATTCCACAAATCTTGGGTTTGAAATGATACCTCATCTGTTGAAATATCTTCAATAGTTTATTGCTCAAATTGAAGCCAACTTTAAAAAGTAATTCTTTTAGAAACTGGTCATTTTGAGTCATACTGTCGATTGTTTTTTTATATGTGGGTTCTATGATGCACGCATTTTATGAGTTCTTGGAATACTTATCGAGGAAACTCAATTGGAGACTGAAAGGTGATGTAAAGTGGACATTTCTGCCCAAATCAAAAAATTAATGGGACATGACCTAGACAGCTGTGTTTGGCTCGTGTGAAGAATAGGTGTGTGACTTGATACTCGGTTTGCCGTGGCGGCTCACTTATTGTTGGATAGAATACGTTATTGACTGTATCTGTGTGTGAGCATGTATGCATGCATAGGTGCAGGAACAGGAGGAGCAAGGCGGGCAGCTACCCCCTGTCATTTTGGTGGGGAGCAGACCTAGTTCTCCCCCCCCCCCCAGTAAATCAGATCCTGAATGTATGGATTTATGGCAAGCCTGATACTATTGGAGGTTGTGGTGAGCTTTACAAATTTAGAACATTGCCATGAAACCATAGCCAAATAAAGGTGTTAGTTGCTTACAGTTGACATTTCTGTAAATAAATAATTACATGTTTACAGTTCATTATATTCTTTCTTCATTTTAGGTGATACAAGACTTGAGGGGGTGAAGGGGAGGTTTAACTGCTTCCTCATCCATGGTGAAAGAAGACACCTGTTTTTTCATGTTGCTTTGTCATTTTAATCAATTCCACAAACATCAATAGGCAGATTCATTTTGTGTCTAGAGTATACTCAACATTTTGGGTTATAAAATGTCATATAGTTATTACCAATGCATTACAATCAAATCTTTTAACAATAAAATGATACCTTGTTCATTCATTTATGATAATTAATAGCAAAGGTATGACTTTTTATGGAACCCACTTAATTTTTTCCTAATTGTGTGCACTATGGAAGTATGTCAAATGCAGGGCTAAAATGGTCTTGGCTCAAAGTCCTGGTGCGGCTTTAAATTAGGTTTTTGTCTAACAAACAGCGTGGAGGAAAGTAAGCTTTTAGGTCAAAAATCGGGGTGCAACTTTAATTATGGGTGCAGCTACAAATACAGGATTTATGGTATTCTTATTTTCAAAAGATGGCAGACTGGTTATTTAACATGGTATTTCTGCAGAAAATTATTGGAGGAATAATTGCATTTGTTTATCTCGTGAAGTCATGTCTTGCTTTGTTTATTACTGAATCTACAAAATGTTTACTAAGTACAGTCACATTAAAATAGCAGTACAGATTGAAATATTCATATGTTGATGTATATGTATGATATGTTTGTACAATATTAATTAGTAATACTGTTTTCTTCTTATATTTATGATGTAATTCGTACCTGGTACGGTTTTCCTGTATACATTTTGCATATTTTTATAATGTAAATTTACATGATCAATAACGGTAGAAAGAAAACTTATTATCGATATGTCAATATCACAATATTACATAGTCAATAAAATACTAATTACAGTGTAGTTACATGTTTAAATGTAAACTACTAACAAGATTGTTGGATGCTGTGTAATAAGATTTGTTACCCCTTTTGCTGTCTTCTCGTGTTGTTAATAATTGTTCTCAGTTGTTCAATTTGCATTCAATTATTTACCTGTTATAATCCATTGATATTTCCTGTGAATATATCACAGGTATCGTTTATTTGCCATATAGGATTTACGAATACATGGCAAAGATACCGGCAAGCAGATTAGATACATTCCACATACAGCACACATTTTATTACTGGCTCAAACATATTAAAATCTAAGTGAAATTAAATTTTAAATGTCTTTGAAACTTCATATACATAAACTTAATATTTTGTCAAGCAATGTGCCAGATATGAAGCCTGTTCACTGCAAACTCGTGTCACTTAGCCAGCGTAAACGTGGTCATTTGCGTGTCACAGCCCGTCAGATGTTGCTGACGTCACCACAGGCAGGGCTGCTGAGCACACCCTATCCTTTAGCATGGTGAGCGGCAGTGTAGCCTGTTGTTTCAAACTGTACATAAAATTGTAATCGCGGAATTTACTATTTTTTATATCACCGTAAAGATAATCTTATCTAGAAGTTTGTCACTGGATGTACCCAGGATTTGTTTCGAGTTATTGCCGTTTGAACATCACGAATCCTCGGCCATGCATAATATCTGCTGCCGCGTATGGCATATATATTTTGTAGATAAGATTATTATCTTTGCTGTGTTATCAAAAACTATGAAATCCCAATGCAAGTGAGACTGTAGAGAACGAGGAGAAGCGCGACAGTGATACAGGTGGTGAATTAAGAGGTAGATACCACAGAGACAAGGTGGTAAGGTAAGACTATGAAACAGAAGACAGATGGAAGAAGACGGTGTTCAGCTTAAGACAGAAAACTTGACTAGCTTGAAGGTGACGGGGGAGAAAGTGACCGTAGAGAAGGAGGTGTAACGGTATTGCTTGTATCCATGCATTATATAACATACAAATAACACGACGAGAGAATATGTTTAATACGCTGCTATTTGGATACACAGCTACACCGATCTAAATCCTAGTCTAGACTGATTCACTACACTAACAGCGGCAGCGCCATGCACTATTCTATATGCTAATTAGAGTCCAGAGATTGCTGCTAGGCAATCAGTCCAAATATACCATTCCTGCTGGGGTATCTCGTGACATCCCTTTTTGTTGTTTTGTTTTTTATTTTAGGGATTCACATTTCATTCATTAGCCGTCGTGGTGGCTTAATGTCAACACGATCAGTGATTCACCTCTTATTAATGAGCCGTCGTGGTAGCTTAATGTCAACACGATCAGTGATTCACCTCTCATTAATGAGCCGTCGTGGTGGCTTAATGTCAACACGATCAGTGATTCATCTCTTATTAATGAGCCGTCGTGGTGGCTTAATGTCAACACGATCTCGAAGTGTCACGCGTCTTGCACTTGGCTCGTCTCGCCTCGGCCTAATGCCCGGTGTCCCCAGCGGCGTGTTCGGGCGAGGACACGGCGATAACGGAATGTCAACAACAACAGCCGGTTGTCGTTGACCGGTCGGCTTGGAGATCGTTGCACGGAAATCTCCCACGTCTGGCGTTACGTCATGAACAACAGTCACAGAGGGCGCCGATTCGTTGGTTGCCCTCAACTGTCGTCTGTTGCGCCGATAGGTATGTCCTTCGACATCCACGATGTAGGATCGCTGTCCTAGCGCTCGTTTACACACATCCAAGTGTTGCGTCCAGTCAGTTTCATCAGGACTGCCTGTCCAACATTTAGCTCTTTCAGCGGCTTTGAATGGGTGTCGTAATGTCGTTGGTACTTTCGTTTTCGTTGTTCGATAGCATCGCTGACATTTCTTCCTTTGATTTTTGGTACATGTAGACTGTTTCGCGTCGGCAACAGTGTCTTAGTCTGGCGTGACATCAAACGTTGCACGGGCGAGCTTTGCAAGCCTTCTGTCGGTTTGTTGCGCCATTCCAGAATTGCTTTCAGTGGGTCGCTTCCATCCAGTTTGGCCTTCTTGAGCAAAGCTTTAGCTATTTTCACAGCGTTCTCCGCTTTCCCGTTGCTTTGCGGGTAGTGCGGGCTTTACGTTATGTGCACAAGCAAATTCCTGTGACCTATACTGTGAAGCATTGTCACAGACCAGAATTGAAGAAACTCCGTGACGTGCGAAGGTGGCCGTAGAGCGTTGACAACAGCCTGTGTTGTCTTCTTCAGCTCGTTGATCTCGAAGAAGTTACTGTAGTAGTCTACCAGTATGACATACTGGTGTCCGTCGAGCGCAAACAAATCTGTCGCAACCTTGGCCCATGGCAGATGGGGGAACTCATGTGTTTGCAGCTTCTCGCGGCACTCTTCCGGTCGGTGTGCGTTGCAAACGTCGCACTTGCTGATGTGGTCCTTCACCTCAGCGTTCATACTGGGCCAATAGATGATTTCGCGCACCCTGCGCAGGCATCCCTCTATTCCAATATGGCCATGGTGTATCAATTTCACCATTCACGATCGCATCACATGGGGGATTACTAATCTGTCTCCCTTGAAGATTAATCCATCTTCAACTAACAGTTCATCTTTGAACTGCACGTACGATTTAGTGCTTCCTTATCGGTACTCGCTGCTGGCCACCCTGACTTGATGGCCTTCTCGAGTTCTCGCAACACTGCGTCTTCCTTCGTGGCGTGCTACAGCTCGACCAGTTTATCTTCCTTCGTGGCGTGCTGCAGCTCGACCAGTTTATCTTCCTTCGTGGCGTGCTGCAGCTCGACCAGTTTATCTTCCTTCGTGGCGTGCTACAGCTCGACCAGTTTATCTTCCTTCGCGGCGTGCTGCAGCTCGACCAGTTTATCTTCCTTCGTGGCATGCTACAGCTCGACCAGTTTATCTTCCTTCGTGGCGTGCTGCAGCTCGACCAGTTTATCTTCCTTCGTGGCGTGCTACAGCTCGACCAGTTTATCTTCCTTCGTGGCGTGCTGCAGCTCGACCAGTTTAACTTCCTTCGTGGCATGCTACAGCTCGACCAGTTTATCTTCCTTCGTGGCGTGCTGCAGCTCGACCAGTTTATCTTCCTTCGTGGCGTGCTGCAGCTCGACCAGTTTATCTTCCTTCGCGGCGTGCTGCAGCTCGACCAGTTTATCTTCCTTCGCGGCGTGCTGCAGCTCGACCAGTTTATCTTCCTTCGTGGCGTGCTGCAGGTCGACCAGTTTATCTTCCTTCGTGGCGTGCTGCAGCTCGACCAGTTTATCTTCCTTCGTGGCGTGCTGCAGCTCGACCAGTTTATCTTCCTTCGTGGCGTGCTGCAGCTCGACCAGTTTATCTTCCTTCGTGGCGTGCTGCAGCTCGACCAGTTTATCTTCCTTCGTGGCGTGCTGCAGCTCGACCAGTTTATCTTCCTTCGTTACGTGCTGCAGCTCGACCAGTTTATCTTCCTTCGTGGCGTGCTGCAGCTCGACCAGTTTATCTTCCTTCATGGCGTGCTGCAGCTCGACCAGTTTATCTTCCTTCGTTACGTGCTGCAGCTCGACCAGTTTATCTTCCTTCGTGGCATGCTGCAGCTCGACCAGTTTATCTTCCTTCGTGACGTGCTACAGCTCGACCAGTTTATCTTCCTTCGTGGCGTGCTGCAGCTCGACCAGTTTATCTTCCTTCGTGACGTGCTGCAGCTCGACCAGTTTATCTTCCTTCGTGACGTGCTGCAGCTCGACCAGTTTATCTTCCTTCGTGGCATGCTGCAGCTCGACCAGTTTATCTTCCTTCGTGACGTGCTGCAGCTCGACCAGTTTATCTTCCTTCGTGGCATGCTGCAGCTCGACCAGTTTATCTTCCTTCGTGGCGTGCTGCAGCTCGACCAGTTTATCTTCCTTCGCGGCATGCTGCAGCTCGACCAGTTTATCTTCCTTCGTGGCGTGCTGCAGCTCGACCAGTTTATCTTCCTTCGTGGCGTGCTGCAGCTCGACCAGTTTATCTTCAGGCAGCACGTCTGAGTCGTCAACTTTATTGACATCGACATTCGCATCTTAGCCTTCGTGTTGTACGCTCGGCTCAACGTATCTGCTACGCACATTTCCGATCCTTTCTTGTACCTCACTTCGAGTAGATACTTTTGCAGTCGTAATCTCATACGCTGCAGTCGCTTCGGTGCCATGTGTATTTCTCTCTTGCAGATAGTTTCTAGCGACTTGTGGTCAGACTCCACGTGTACTACATCTCGACCATATATGTAGTCGTTGAACTGCTCACACGCGAACACTATCGCCAACAGTTCCTTCTCGATCTGTGCGTAGTTTTGTTCGGTATCCGTCATGGCTCTGCTTGCGTAACATATCGGCTGGCCGTCCTGCAAAGGCGCAGCTCCCAGGTCTGTTTGCGACGCGTCTGCCTGGATTGTTACGTCTTTACCCACATCATAGTAACGCAGCACTGGGGCGTTACTGAGCTTCTCGTGTATCGCACACACTGCTTTGGTGTGCGACTCGTTCCCCGTGAACTCGCTTTCCTTGCGTATCAATTCACGCAACGGAGCTTTGAGGTCGGTCAGTCCCTTCACGAACTTGCCTAGGTATTGCACTGTACCAATTAGGCGGCGTACTCCTACGTCCATGAGCATTGACATCTTGATTATGGCCGCGATTTTCTTTGGGTCAGGTTTCATGCCCTCATCTGTCAGCAGACATCCCATGAAGCTGACTTCGTTTAGCGTGTAGCGTACCTTTCTCGCGTTGAGGACTAGGTTTCTCTCACGACATCTCTCGAGGAACGCATGCAGGTTGACTTCATGTTCATCGTCGTCTTTCCCCGTGATGAGAAAATCATCTGCGATTACTTCGATGCCCTGTAATCCTTCGATGGTCTCATGCATCTTCCTCTGCCAGACTTCCGGTGCACTGGAAATGCCAAATGGCATACGCTTCCATCTGTATCGTCCAAACGGCGTTTTAAATGTTGTAAGTCGGCTGGATTCCTCATCCAATTCGACCTGCCAAAACGCATTTTTGGCGTCTATGACAGTGAAGACACGCGCACCGCTTTGTCGTGTGGCAATTTCCTCTATCGTTGGCATTTGATAATGTTCTCGCTTGATAGCTCGGTTTAGATCCCGTGGATCCATGCAGATACGCAGTTTTCCTGGCTTCGACACGAGCAACAAGGTGGAAACCCAAACTATCGGTTCTCTGACTGGCGCGATGATGTCATCGTTGACCATCTCACGCAGCTCATGTTTCAGCTTGTCCCTCAGAGGCATTGGTACTCGTCGAGGGGCGTGTACGACAGGATTGACGTCTCTGTCAATCTTGATGTGGTACGGGCCTGGTAATTTTCCAAGTCCCTTGAAAACATCTGCCTACTGGTGCTGTATGTCAGCGGTGTCAAAGCTAGGCATCTTCGTTGCCTGCTTTGCATCAACGTTGTTTACGCTCGGGGTCTCTGGCGATTCCTCTAATGCCCGAATTGCGTACACATCAATTCACTGCAGCGCACCGATGCCAACGCATGCCTGGCGGCCGAGAAGCGGTTAGCGGTGTTTACCGCTCATCACTTTGAAGTGCAGATTGTGTTTACGGCCGTTTCTGTGGACTTGAAGTGTTGTGATCCCATCACTTTAACTTTCGTCCCCCCCCCCCATACACAGTCAGTGTGTCTGTGACTCGTGTCAGATTCTGCACGTTAGTGTCTCCTGTAGCTAACTTATAGTCACTCAGCAGCAGGATGTTACATTCGGATCCGGTATCGCACTCGAACTGCACCTTGTGCGACCCGATACCAAGCGTTATGTATCCAGCGTCCGTCTGCCGTCCGTCCACACGGTTATCTGAGTGTCGAGTAACTGAATCGTCTATCAGACTACTCACGCCATATTGTTCTGTCCCGACTGTTTTGGCGTCTCTTCTGACTTTCAGTTTGCGACACGTACTTTACGGCGAAATGGTTCAGGCCCTGGCATACTGCATTTCTGGCCCCAGGCTGGACATTTGCCTCTTTCATGTGTCTTTCCACAAAACGAACAATTCACAACTGTGCTTGTTTTCGCGTACATTCTTTCTCGAGGTATTGCGCGATCTGCCACGCTTTGCGAACTGCCTCGTTCATCGAGTGCACATCTGCGTCACCGACGGAATTCCATGCCTTAGCTCGGTCGGCTTTTACTTCCGAATTTCGGATGATGTCTAAGGCTTTCTCCAGCGTTACGTCGCGTTTTTTGAGGAGTTGATTTCGGACACTCTCGTCCATAACACTCGAAACAAGATGGTCACAGTAATTTTATCCGTCGTGATCTCATCAAACGCACAGTTTGTTCCGATTCGCCGCAGCTCGTTATACCACGTCGTGACATCTTCCCCAGCCCGCTGTTTACGAGAATGAAAGATGTGTCTCTCATACGGTATGGTCACCCTTGGCGTACAGTAGTTCTCGTACATTTGTAGAACTGGTTCTACTTCGTACCGATGCGCAGGATCAGTCCACGGGTGATTCTGCCAGATGTCTTTCGCATCCTGGCCGATCACTGACAACAACGTATTCACGCGTTTCCGTTGTGTCTTTTCATCTAGATCTGTGGCGACTTCATATTCTATCCAGGCGCTTTTCCATAGACGCCAAGTATTCGCAGCAGTTAGTGCGTCGATTTTTCAACGGCGGCGGTGGTGGAATACTGCTGTTGTGCGTTGTCACAATACGATTAAGTGGAGGCGATGTTGGCGATGGTGGCGTAGCCAGCTCACTGGACGGAGACGTAGCCATCACAGTGTCCCTCACACTTAATGGAGTCTAGCCGATCTTATCAGGCATTGTTGTCGCAATCCCGCTGAGCCGATAATTCAGCGATCATCCAGATAACGTAATCCAATTAACACGTAACGGTAGGTCACTTCCTGAAACCATGTAACGGTAGGTCACTTCCTGACACCATGTAACGGTACTGCTTGTATCTATGTATTATATAACATACAAACAACACGTCAAGAGAATATGTTTAATACGCTTCTATCTGGATAAAAACTACACTGATCTAAATCCTAGGCTAGACTTATTCACTACACTAACAGCGGCAGCGCCCACTACTCTATATTATGATAATTAGAGTCCAGAGGTTGCTGCTAGGCAATCAGTCCAAATATACCCTCCCTGCTGGGCATCAGCTGGGGTATCTCGTGACAGGAGGGGAAAGAGACGGGAGACGAGAGAAGAACATGTGATGGGAGGACAGATGAAGGGAAGAAAGGAAATGAGATAAATGTACTAGAAGTGAAGATGACAGGACGAATGGGGACAAGAGAAAAACCGACAGGAAAGAATGGAACGGAAGAGAATGTGACGGGAGAGAAAACGGCAGGGCGAAAAACAACAACCAGACAGATGCAAACCGTAGAAGGAGCTACTCTGAGGCAGTGATTGAGGGGGTAATGAAAAATAGAGAGGGTGTTCGAGAAAGACAGATAAGACACTAAGCGAGGGGAGGACGTCGTTGTTTGTCTACCAGGGGTTAGGATAGAGCATGTGACTGAAAGGGTAGAGAAGGTATTGGGGCATGGCAAAGGAGGGTCTATACTAGTACACGTAGAGACAAATTAATAATGCAGACAAGGAAGGAACAACTGGGATAGTACAGAAATATAGACCGTTAGTGAGGAAGCTAAAGAAGACAAGAGTTGAACAGATTATTCTCTCAGGAAGTTTGTCAGTAAAGGGGGGGGGGGGCAACATATAGAAACTGCACGAGGATGGCGATCAACGCAGTAGTTGAGCAGACGTGTGAAGAAGAGGGGGTGGGATTCACAGATTTATGGGGGTACTTTGTTGGGAGTGAAGATATGTACTTGAGAGATGGCCTCCGTCTGAATGGAAAGAGTGCAGCAGTATTCTCAGAGAACCTGCTGTGATCTGGTGACAGTGGGACAGGTTGCATCTATTTACACTAGATTCGCAGGGGGACTCAACGTTAACGGTTTGGTTTGTTTATCGAAGGGGGATTTTAACCATGGGCATATAAAATGGAAATCTGTACAGAATATGGGTAATGAGGACCACAAGTTTTTAGTTTTAATAAAAGAAAGTTTCCTTTCTCAACATGTGCTAGAACCAACCAGGGGTGAGAATGTGTTAGACATAGTTTTGTCCTCGCAGAATTAATTCGTTGACAATGTCAATATATGTGAGCCACTGGGGAGTAGTGACCACAACATATACACTTTACCATCAAACTAAAACCAGAAAGGAATTCACAGATTTATGGGGGTACTTTGTTGGGAGTGAAGATATGTACACGAGAGATGGCCTCCATCTAAGTGAAAAGGGTGCAGCAATGTTCTCAGAGAACCTAGCTGCTGCGATCTGATGGCAATGGGACAGGTTGCATCTATTTAAACTAGATTTGCAGGTGGATTCACAGAGAAGCCTGAAACTGGAGGCATAGATAAAGACAGCTCAAATAAATTAGCAAAGAACAGTCTGGAAAACTGTGTTTGTTTAAATGCAAGGAGCACATATTAAACAAAAGAACTGAACATTATGGTAGAAGATATTGAGCCATTTAAAAATTAAGTACGAACAAAATTTAATGAAAAAAAACAAGGAAACGGTCCAAAATGCAACACTTATCGAAATAAGCCATTAGAAAAATTAAGTACAAACAAATGGTGTGGAAGTCATATAGACGTACTGGAAATGATGAAGACTACAACATTTATAAAGAAGCACTTAATCAAGCTACAGCTGAAATTAGAAGTTCAAAGAGAAGCTATGAACACAAATTAGCTTGCAATATATAACATGACAGCAAGAGTTTGTATGCGTATGTTCGAAACAAACAGAAAGTTCAAGATAAGGTCGGTCCTCTAGAAGATAGTGCTGGAAATATAATATCAGAGGGATTCTTAATGGCAGAAGACCTGAATGAGTATTTTAGTTCGGTTTTTCCCAGAGAAGATATTAGTTCACTGCCAGTACCAGAGGAAAAGTTCAAGGGGCAGAATCAGACTATTTAGGACAGTTAATTGTAACCCCGGAAATGTTAACTAAGAAAATAAGGGCTATGAAAGATAATAAATCATCTGGAGTAGATGGGATTCCGCCCAAACTACTATTGGAAATTGTAGAATAAATATTATACTATAGCATACCGCTTGCAACAGTTTTTAATTTGTTATTAGAAGTTCCTTTAGACTGGAAAGAAACAAAAACCTTATTCCGTTATTTAAAAAAAAGGTTCGAGAAACAAGTCGGATAACTATGGAGCAGTGACTTTAATATCGGTGATTTGCAAATTATTAGAAAGATTAATTAAAAATCACATGGTGAATTTTCCTGTTAAATATAACTTGATAAACGCATCTCAACATGGGTTTCTAAAAGCGAGGTCATGCTTAACAAATATGTTTTTTTTAAAGATATCACTAAGTGGGTATAGACGAGGGATCACCAGTATATATCTACTTAGATTTTCAAAAAGTTTTCGACAAAGTGCCACATCAAAGATTACTGCTTAAACATAGGAATGGTATATAATTAACTGGATAGAAAAATGGCTGATTGACAGAAGACAACGGGTAGTTCTTGATGCTTCAAACTGGAAATCAGTTTTGAGTGGGGCGATACAGGGATCAGTGTTGGGACCTATATTATTCTTAATATATATCAACGATTTGGACGATGATATAACAAGCAAGGTGTTGAAATTTGCGGATGATACAAAAGTGTTTAGAAGGATTTAAAATGATGGAGATAGAGAGCATTTGCAAGATAATCTTGACAGGTTGACCAAATGATCTGAAATGTGGCAAATGTTGTTCAATTTTGGGAAATGTAAATGCCTCCACACAAGACAATCGGAACGAATGGAATGTATAATATGCAGTGGGGGTACTGTACTAAGTACGTACTACAATAACAGAAAAGGACTTAGGATTAGCCATTAGTGCTGATATAAAGGTTTCAGAGCAGTGCAGTTTCAATGGGAAATCAAATCCTTTGATTAATTAGGCAAAATATAGCGTATAAGGAAAAAGAACTATTTTAACCGCTGTACAAAACAATAGTTAGGCCTCATTTAGAATATTGTATATACGCGTGGAGGCCATACCGCAAGAAGGACATAGATACGCTAGAAAGAGTACAGAGGAGAGCGACTAAAATTATACAACTGAGGGATCTTAGTTATAAAAAACGCCTAAAAGAATGTGGTTTAACAACACTAGAGACCAGGAGATTGAGAGGAGATCAGGTAGTGTTTAAAATATTGAATGGTTATGAAAATATTGATAGACATTTTTTTTCAGTTAAGAAAGATATAAAGACTAGAGGACGTGAAGTTACATTAGTAAAGGAGCAGTGTAGATTAGATATAAGGAAGTTCTCATTTTCACAAAGGACTGTAAATGAATGGAACAGATTATCTGCTGATTGTGTGGGTGCTAGTAGTGTGAATATTTTTTATAAATAAAATCGACACATACCTCAGAAGGGCGGGATACATATAGATAAAAGGGTTGGACTTTCGATACGTCAAACGACTTCCTTGTCCACCTGCCATCTAGAGTAAATTCTCTGGGTGGCAATCTTGTTAAAGTGTGAGCATTCGCAATGTTCTAACGATAATAACTAAAAAAATTAAACAAAATTCCTATGTGCATGCATCCACGACACGTTTGTAGGTCAGATTATTATTAACTGTGATATAAAATATTAAATTCCGCAGTGTAATTTTAGGTACGGCCTGAAACATGTACCAACCCGCATAAATACGCGCCATGGTAATCGCACAGCGACCTACTAAACGTATTTCCCACTTGACCAATCATATTAATCCCTTTCAGATTAGGACATGAGTCCATTGTAGAACCTGCATGCTGACTCATGACGATGGTCGGTTGTGTAAATTAAGGGGATTTCCTTGAATTGTTTTTGATGTTGGGTGCACGCACACGGTTACGACAATCAAGACCAACAAAACAGCAATCGGGAAAAAGTACAACTGATTCACTTCCATACATTGTGTATGATGTATGCCAGGGGTAGTGCAGTACTACTACCATCCTTGGCTGGAGAGGACGAGTCACAACGTTTGTTGCAGCCATCATTCAAGCGGCGGCAAGGTTCATAGGACAGCCATGTTGAGTCTGACTATGACGTATATAACGCATTTAAAACATTGTTTTAATACTCATGTAATGATTTCCCCAACACATTGTCAGATTCATTGATGATCTAGACAAAGTACATACATTGATGGTATGCATTATTACAAGGGGATTAAAAGGGAGACGTTTGATTTTGATCAAACGTGTTCAGTAAAATAGAGAAATGACAGCAAGATGGTCAATTATGTTTTAATGATTAAACATATTTTTCTTAAGAAAGGAAACAGTTTTCACCAACTGGAAGAATCGAGTGTTCTGTTTTCTTCAGACGATGGTCAGAGGCACTTTGATCGAACTCATTACAACGCTCCTGGCAAGATGTTACCATGCTACAGCAATTCTACTGAGCCAATTATCACTGGCGACTTTAAGTTTAACAAATCTGAAATATATGTTTCCATTCAGTGAAGACACCTGCAAATACTGAAATAAATTGCCACCTTCAAATTAGGCATGTCTAGTTAGTTGCTCTCTTGCTTTACAACAATCCATCTGTGAATGACGTTCTCGTTTGTGTCCACTAAATTTCCGTTTGTGTCCTCCACAAAGTTTTCGGTTGTGCCCACAAAGCTTCCGTTTTCTTGTTTGACGCCACAATGACTATCCAGAAGATGCTTATTTTCTTGTTTCACGACACACAGAAAATCCGCGAGATTAATATTTTCTTGTTTTGCAATGGACAGACTGCTCACAAGATCCTTGTTTTCTTGTTTTACGGCACACAAAGTCTGAACAAGTTGCTTGTTTTCTTGTTTCACGACACAGAAACTGTCAATAAGATGCTTCTTTTCTTGTGTTACAACATCCAGTGTGCTATTAAGGCGCTTGACTTCTCTTACAAGATTAGACAATCTCATTTTCTTTACTTGTGCGGTAAACTCGTCGGCTGTTGATAACTTCGGTTCCCCGTCTGCTCCAGCGGTTACATCTATATCAGTCCGAATCTGTGTTCGTTTAAGTCGCGTGGTCGGGAGCTTCCACTGACATTGTCTTGCCATATATTGTTCGACCGCTCCATCGCGCCTGCTCTGTCGCAATTTCTCACGCCGTTTTTTCAC
This sequence comes from Escarpia spicata, assembly GCA_963995525.1. Taxonomy (NCBI): domain Eukaryota; kingdom Metazoa; phylum Annelida; class Polychaeta; order Sabellida; family Siboglinidae; genus Escarpia; species Escarpia spicata. The sequence continues at coordinate 31,421,285 of OZ023216.1, read as the reverse complement.
TGCCTTACATTGCATCAGCATGTATGCGTCAGAAAAACAGCTAAAATCTTCCCCATAAATCACAGAAGCAGCAAATTTGACATCCTGCCAATGAATATTGCTCTTAGTCTTACGTTTATATTGCCTCGTTTGATTGTAGATTTCATATACAACACCGTTGGTCAGTTTTTCAGGTGTCAATGTTTTAAACGTGGATATAAATTCATCGTTTGTAGTGAATTTAATCTCAAGTACATCACACGCCGGGGTTGAACTAGCGCGTTGATTAGCGTCAGGCATGGCGTCTTGACAGTTGCTGTAGCGTGTCGTTAACTTTTTGTTCTTCAGCACCAGATTCCTAGAATATATGAAACAAAGACATTACAACATGGTCTATGGAACACGTTAATCTACTTATAATAGAGCTTACATATATATGTACATACGCACGTATGTATGCGGGTACGTTAACGGGTATGTTAACGTTTTCCTTTTAGACGGCTTGGACATCGAGCGCCAAACTGTGAGGGATTAATCTAGGACCCCACGAATAATACGTAAGGCCATATTTTTCAAAATACCCCATACATGTCAAGTTCCTCACCTTTTAAATCAGTTGTTCGGGACGAAAACATTATGTGCGCGTAATAAGTAAAACGTAACTTAACAATCGCACGCGTGGCAAGTAGGCCTACGCCGTGTAGTACGGGAAAACGGCCAGTGCGTCATAGAGTTGACAACATGAACTGAAGTAGACTCTGACATAATAGTGCTATATGTTTACTATCATGCCAATAACATAGCATTACGAATATGTCTGACAATTCTATGCCATCACGCCTATAGGGCCTATCGGTGGACATGGACCACACTTCCTGTCCGACCTTGGTCATTTTGAAAATACAACGAACATCTGCAAGCGCGTTATGATGGTAAAATAATTAAGCTTATTTTTACACAATGCTGTGTGTTTTCTAACATTTAGTAAATATTACTATCAGTATCATGACTGTCAACTGCCAAGACATCGCGTCAGGTGACGGACTTTTGAACTACCTGGACATGGTCCACGAGGCCTATATGGGTTAAGATTGTATTAGAATAGTCATGTATATACGTATATACTGTTATATAGTTTGTGGCATTGGGTTAAGGTTCATGTAGAGTAAAGTAGTTATTTTATTTAAGTTACTGTTATTGGTTTTAGGTTCTTATAGAGTAAAGTAGTTATTTTATTTAAGTTACTGTTATTGGGTTTAGGTTCTTGTACAGTAAAGTAGTTATTTTAGTCTCGCATTTTGTGTGACTGCTTTAATGTTGAAATTAAAATGTTGAATTGTACTTTTACTTTTGAAAGTTACTTTTACTTTTGATTCAAGTAGGGTTTTTTCATCAATGTACTTTTACTAAAATAGTTTTGAGGTAAGTTACTTGTACTTTTATACAAGTACAAAATAAAAGTAGTTCAGTCAACACTGGACATTTCTGCTAATAAACATAATCAATACACTAACAGAATTAGCACCACCGTTACTACTACCAACATTACTATTGTCAAGGCCGTAGCTAGCGGGTGGCACTTGCACAAAATACAAAAAGTGCCCTTTTGTCTAGCCTATATTACTGATGTCATTGCTGTTTTTTGTGATTCCTGGCCCACTTATTGGTGCCTAATTTTTAGAAACTGGCCCGCACTATATCTCCAGAAATCCTGGATATGTGCCTGAAAACGACCGTGCCCAGGCTTGATCGAGGCGTGAATAAGGGACAGGGTGAAGGGTGCGGGTAGTTCCTTCAAGCACAGCAATACTGCCATTGAGTGATACCCCGTATTTTAAGTACTCTTTTCCCGATATTAAAAAGACAATTTCGTCCTGTTAGATCCGCCCCTGATCAAGGCCGTAGATGCATGCGTTCATAAGGCGAAGGAATTACAAAATGATGCCGCCACGTACGGCCGTCTTCTAGAATATCCACATTTCATCGTGCTCTAGTGGTGGCCAAAAATATGCTCAGTTTTCTTGGGACCGTGATCTCCAAGCCAAACAGTGCAATCATTAGGCGATGCAAACGATGACATTTTGTTGGCGATAAATGTATCCAGAATTGCAGGATCATCCCATCAGGATGGGATGAAATATGGCGAAACACGTACGATGACCTTCTTCACGTGAACTGATTTCGGCGTGTGATCTAACATTTGCTGTCATCAACAAGATCGTAAACATCTTCTTCACTACACAGCGGCGGATCAAGAAAGCGAGTCTACGGGACAAAAACCCTCCACTGGCGACAGAACCAAATGGTGTAGCAGAAATTGTGTCGCTCCCGCGCCGCCGAACTTGAGCCCCTGTCTCCGCTGGACTTGTGGGGGGTGGCGTGTCGGGCTCGCTCTTCACATTCACCGGAGCCCCCCAGGGCTCGGTGATCTCCCCTGTTCTGTTCACACACAGACGACTGTCGTAGCAGCCAAGAGAGCGTCAATTTCATTAAATACAGTGATGACACAGCTATGCCATGGTCGCCCTATCCGGCTCCGATCAAGTGTGTGCGTGTGCTGTAGCTGATTTCACAGTGTGGTGGGGCAATCATTTCATAGACCTGAACGTTCATAATAGATTTTAAGAAGAATCCTACTCCTCCGAAGGGACTATCTATAACGAAGAGTGTGCGAGGAAAATAGAGGACTACAAGTACCTCGGTACGATCATTGATGCCAAGCTTTAATTTGATCAAAATGCTGCTGTCATTAATGAAAATGCCAGCAAAAGTTGTATCTCTTACGCAAAGCTTAAGTCACTCAGATGCACAGCTATTGATTTTTTATAAACGTAATGTAATTTGATAGTATTTCTTTTCATACCCACGCAGCATGCGACCGACGCTGACACAATACTTGAGCAGTGGGCGAAATTCTCCAGTCCAGCAAATACTCGACGTTGCACCAAGTCCAAGAGAGGGTACATTTTCATAATTTTCTGGGAGAGAACCCCCGCGTGAATTTCTATGAGTTACTGTAATTTTTGTTAGTGCCCCCCCCCCCCCCCCCCCCAGTTGTTTTACTATTAGGTTAGCTACGGCCTTTGGTAACAATACACTCTTTGGCTTTGCTACCACCACATACATCAATATAATAAGTCTATACCAATACAACATGAACATCGTTACATTTTCACTGACTAATGTCTAACGTTCGTACAGTCGAACGAAAGCTTTAATGAGCGGCACGTGAGTGAAAGACGAAGATCGTGATAGACGTGAAGCGTGGTATTCACTTTGTACATACCCCACGAAAGACCTGTACTGTAGTGTAGCCTAGGGCTAGGCAGGAAGCTACTACCAAAGACCGTATATCAATACAAGTTCGTCCGCCATTCTGGAGTTGCGCCAAGCCAGACCATACGCGTGCAGAAAATGCAGTTCTTTGCATTACCATTGCTCAACATTTTCAACGATAACCTAAATATTTTAATTATATAACAAGTGGTACAGCCTGACGATTATTCTGATGAAACACGACGAAGTTCAGTTGGCTCAATAAATAATTGCAACGTTTCTACGTGATTTTTTTATACAAATTTCATTAGTTTGAATTGTGATAGGTAAAACACTTCAAGGATTACTTTAATATTGATTATTTTATATGACGCATCACAGCTTGGTGATTATTCTAATGAAATGAGGTCCCTGAACAAATACGCTAACATCGCGCGCTGCGGTCCCGCAGGCGCATGCGCTTGCCTCCCGAATGGCGGACAAAAACCTTCAGTGTAGACTGCCATTTGATTTTCTCGCTCAGTGACGCCTTCTGTCCAAATAGAGGCTCCTTGCTACTACTGCTTCGCACAAAAAAAACCTTCTTTGATATATTCATAATTCAAAATACAAATATTCGCGTTGAATAAAACCCCATCCTTTCAGCAATACAAATTCACGAGATATAATTTTAGGTATAGATACTATTAAACTAATGAGATTAATTAACTGTAACGCACCTTGTAAAAGACCACCATTTAAAATATAGCAACGTCACGGATGATCGATGTAATCGACGTAATTATTGGACAATATAATTATAAACTCGACACGTTGGTACGGGCAATATTTGCTACGCTAAGGGGAACATAAATTATAATGGTGACACTATCACACAAATGTGGGTTCCCACAGGTACTTCCGATGAAACGTATACATGTTTGTACACGGGTAAGTTAACGTTTTTCTCTTAGACAGCTTGAATATCTACCGCCAAACTTTCAGACTCAGGGATTAATCCGGGGGGGGGGGGGCACTACCCTTACATGTGGGTAGGGGTGTGTAGCCGAAGGTCACCTACCCCTACCCTTGATAAGGGCATCCAATATCAAAAAGTATACCCTTGTTCTAGGGAGCCTCGGTAAAAAACTACCTTTGAAGTCGGCACATCCATAGTACTGCAAGTATAGGCAGCGACCCCCGGGCTGTGAATGCTGTGATAAAAACCTAGCCTTGTTCTATGGAGATTTCCTCGAAATGATACCCTTGTCTAGGGAACTTATGTATAATGTTTGCCCTTGTTATAGGGAGAACATGTGAAAAACGGACCCTTGATCTAGGGAGCCTCGGTAAAAAAACGACCCTTGAAGTCGGCACATCCACAGGCACAGTACTGCTAGTATAGGCAGTGCCCCCGGGGGGGGGGGGGGTAATCTACGACCCCAGGGCCGGAGTTGGATGTTAGACCTTTTTTTCTCTTCTCAAAACACTTAATATATTATTATTTCAAGAGTTACTGGTATTTATGGGTAAATTTCATTTGTTGACTGCGTAACACGTCGTAAGGCAAGCAGACAATCGAGATACGCGTGCGGTGACCTTTTACGTCGTAACGTAGTCGCACGAAAACAGCGCGAAACAGTTTTTTTTACGTTTGTATATATACAAGAACGGTTTTTGTACCTACCAGTTTATGCTGCCTTTTGATATTTTACTGATTCTCAACCAGCTCCGTCATTTATCTGCAGAACAAAATTGGTAAGATTCGTGTGCTACGAAATATTCTCCTTAAATTTATAAATTGATTAAATAACTGGTACTGATTTAAAACATTAATTCCGTAAACAAAACGTATCTTTATGTTTTTGTGAATATGGCATATTCGATTTACGCTCAGTAGAAACAAACTAGAACAATATATTTAGTTAATTTACTGGCACTACTAAATTTCGCCATAAGCAATATGAAAAATCATTGGAGACACCGGGGATCCCGCGGAAATATTCCGTGATTGGTCAAATGACAAGTGATGTCATTTACGTTGTCCAATTCCAAGAGGTAAATCCTAACCGGCCCTGAGCGACGTTAACACGACTAAACGATGTTGCTATAAATCTGTTATTTGGCGCCGCTCGCCGACGCTGAATATAACGCGAAAAACAAAAAAAATGGGTGCACGAAATAACTACGAGGCGGCAATTTCGGCATATTTTGGGCGAGGCTGCGTAGAAAAACGGCGAGGCGGCCCGCCTCGCTTGTCATATACCTGTGGGAACACTGAATAATAAGCCTTATAAGGAAAGGAAAGATGGAAGAGGAGATTCCAGATCTATCTCCAAGCCATAACAAAACTCGACATTGTGGGATTTGTCAATATGTTACTTGTTCACGATACAACGCAAATCACAGAGCAAGTGTACATTGTTAAGGGTGCGTCAAAGCTACTACTGGGAGTACCAGGGATACGCAAACTGGGTCTCATACATGTCCTAGCTCCCAGGTACATACAGTATCAAAGCTGTCAACGTAGCTGAACTATCATCACCTAAGAGTAAGCAAAACGTGGTAAACGACTACCCGAAGTTTTTTTCCGGTTTGGGGAAACTACAAGATGAACACAATTCACCTGAAAGAGAATGCGACACCATTCTGTCTTGCTACACCAAGGAGAGTGCCTCTCCCGCTGATAAAAAAGGTGAAAGACGAGATCGACCGATTGGTAGATTGCGGAGTGATCGAACCAGTGAATGACCCCACCGACTGGTGTGCTCCAATCGTTACAGTTCCAAAACCTTCAGGTGCTGTCAGAATATGTGTAGACTTGACGAAACTGAACGAAAGTGTGCGTCGAGAACACTATATCATTCCGAAATATGAAACGACACTTGGCAGCATAGCAGTAGGAACAGTCTACTCCAAACTTGATGCAAACTCGGGATTTCATCAAATCATGCTCAATGACGAAAGTGCTAAGCTGACAACTTTCATAACACCATACGGCATATATATGTTCCGACGTCTTCCTTTCGGGATATCTTCAGCGCCGGAGTATTTTCAGAAGCGTACGGACCGTCGTTTGTCATCTGGACACCATACTTGATGTCGGACGCAACCAACGCGAACATGGCCAGATGCTGAAAGCTATTCTCGACAGATTGATAAAAAGTGGTCTGACACTCAATCTGGAGCAATGCGTTTTCTCACAAACCAAAGTATCGTATAAGTGACACATGATAGACAACAACGGAATCCACGAAGATCCAGCTAAAGTGAAATTGATCGTTGAGATGTCTGACGATTTCTGAGAATGATAAATCAGCTCATGAAATTCTGTCCGAACTTAGCAGAGATGACACATCCGCTAAGAGAGCTGTTAAAGAAGAAGAATGCATGGCTATGGGGCCAGACACAGCAGCAAGCCTTCAAAAACCTGAAATCGGTACTGGCATGTGAAAGAATATTTACCCTGTATGACACCAAGAGAGAAACAGTTGTCTCGGCGGACGCCAGCAGCTTTGGTTTTGGAGCTGTGTTACTACCACGACAGTCTTCCGGGGAGATGCGACCCGTTGCATTTGCAAGTAGGTCAATGACCGAGACTGAATGTCGTTATGCTCAGATCGAAAAAGAGGCATTGTCAACCACATGGGCACTCGAACACTGGTCTGACCTTCTCATCGGCACGAAATTCAAGGTGGAGACAGACAATAAACAGCTCGTTTCTCTACTTCCCACGATGCTTCTGCACGAACTTCCGGTACGTAGTCAACATTTCAGGATGCGCTTGATGAGGTATACGTTCAGCATCGACAATGTTCCAGGAAAGCACATATGCACTGCATATGCACTGTCACGTGCTCCCACGAAACACACTGGCGACCAACAGACAGAGGAGCTCCGTCAAGAGGTGGACAGCTACGTCAATGCAGTAATGTTGCATATACCTGCATCTGACCAAAGACTTGAAGAAATCAGACGAGAACTAAAAAAAAGACGGCGTGTTAAAACTTGTCCTCCGCTATGTCCGGAATGGATGGCCAGAAGACAAGCGACAAAATGGAAAGACCTATCGTGAAATATTGGCAGGAACAAGGCAACCCGTCAGTCAATGAAGGACTTTTGATGCATGGACAACGAGTAGATGTGCCGCCTAGTCATAGAGTTAACATTCTTAAATATCTTCACGACTGCCACCAGGGAATCACGAAAACACGTGAGAACGCTGCATCAGCCGTGTGGTGGCCAGGGATACCGCGAGATATCGAGAAGATGGTCAAACACTGTGCCATATGCGAACAATATCTTAAAGATCACATTGAGCCCATGAAGGGAACATAATTCCTTGGTCCAGAATTGGTGCAGACATTCTCACACACAAAAGTCACCTGTACCTACTGACTATTGACTACTATTCGCGAGATGTCGAAATCTGCATTGTGTCAGCAAATGTTAACACTGGAGAAACTGTGTCCAAACTGAAAAAAGTGTTAAGTCGTTAGGGAATACCATATATTCTCTTTGAGGACAATGGTCCGCAGTTCGAATCGGAAGAATTCAAAGACGTTTCGAAATCCTGGGGATTCGATCACGTCACATCGTCCCCGAAATATCCCCAGTCAAACGGCGAAGTCGAACGTGCAGTCCAAACGATGAAAACTATCCTGAATAGATGTGATGATGAGTATCTCGCTCTCCTAGCATACCGGAACACTTCCCTTCACAATGGATATTCTCCAGCACAACTGAACATGGGGCGGAAGTTGAAAACCAGTGTGCCAATTCACCCAGACGAGTTGACTCCGAAACTACCGGACTTCAATATCGTTTGCAAAAGGTAGAGACAATATCGGGAGATTGTGGCTTAGAACTACAATCGCAGACACAGAGTCGTGGAAAGCGAAACCTTATCACCCGGAGACCGAGTGTGGGTCCTCGACCTGAAGACAGAACGCAAGGTGAAATGGTTCGCAATCTTCAGCATCCTCGATCTGTACTCATCGACACACAGAGAAGTCGTGAACGACGTAACCGGCGAATGATCCGCAGGTTGGACTTACGAAATCTATGCCAACCCACATTAAACAGTGGTCAAGATGTCATGACTGAAACAAAGCTAATCTTGCTCCAGCTAGATGGCATGCTTGATTTAGCCGACAATGAACGTCCTCCTGTGGTCAGACGTTACCAGGAACAGTCGGTGCCAAGAACCACCTGTGTCCAGGAAATCTGGCAGAGCAACCAGGAATCCGACAAGGTATAATATAGAAGAGTGTTAAGTTGCGCATAGCCATAGACTCTTAGAAATGTGAAATATTTTTTTTATTGGAACATTTTATGTTAAAATGTGATTTGCGCATCTGTCTGAATGAGAAAAGGACTCTTCCATTTAAATGAACATTTGATTCTAATTTACAAGGACATTTCATATCCTTACTGAAAATGGGAGATGTTGTATAACGTAGTTGATATAATAGTGATATGTACCCTGATGTTTTGTAAATGTTCGAATGATGTCACAGGGGGCGTGGTGGACCGATTAAACATGTGACTTAACGTGTTACTTGCTTGTCTCAAAAACGTCATCTGGCAACATATAACATAAAGAACACATTAAATGACATAATTAAAAGACAACATGTTGCAATACCAATGACGGGTGGATTCGGCTACTTTTTGTATAATTAAAAGAACAATAAACGCCATGAAGTAGCATGATAAAATGGCGCCACCTAGTGTACATACTAAAATGACCTGGTAACATAAGACATACATAAATATGGTGTCATTTAAAATTTGACCTATCCATCACGTGACCTGTTGCCTGGATCAAGAACAAGAAAGAATAAGAATAAGACAGTTTTATTTAGACCCCAATCACAATATATGTATAACATCAAATTAATGTAACATGAATAGGCATATATATTCATATATACAAATGCAGTGTAATTTCAAATTAGATGGGGTCTGTGACTCCCATTAAGACAATAACAGTCGCTCTCATAGGAGCCACTATAATAATTTGTTCAACTCGATTTTACCGAAGGAAGTGCAATGTGCAGGGAAAAATAAACCGAGCTTGATTACATATATGCATGTATTGGAGTATTGATGATATGTTAAAATAAACAAATAATAATTGTCTATACTGATATATAATACATATCCATACATATCACATACAATAATACAGTTTATTGACTTTGATAGCATGTATAGCAGTTTAATATTGTACACGTATCTATCTATTTTCTAATAGATTGTTTTTCGCATAATTAGCAAAACCTCTGAAGCGATGTGTTCCAATCTTCTCTGTAACTAACTTTGAGGTACTGTTAATGACATAATTATGGCAAACTCTATCTAACACATATTTTGGCAAATTCATGTTTTGTTCTGAAAGGGTGTAACTCTGTTTTTCCTTGTGTTGTAATTGTGTACGTAAGCATTTGTATTTAGTTTCCAATTTGATAGGTAGGCAGGGAGGTCATGATGTACGTATTTAAAATAAAACTGAAGTTCCTATAATTTTAATGTCATAATTTTTTAAGATATTAATTTTTTTTAATGTGGCTCAGAGTGTGAATTATATTTATTTATAGATAAAATGCTCATAGCTCTCTTTTGTATTTTTTACATTCGACTAACTTGGTATCTCCACGCCATAATACAATAGTTGATATGTGATAATAATAACGTAATATATAAGAGAATGTTAATTTCTAGAGGAAAGACATATTTTAGTATGTTTAAGATGCCAACTGTTTCGGAACACATGTTTGATACTTTTCAGTATGTTTATTCCAATTTAAATTTGTCTCTAAAGTAAGTCCTAAAATTTAATTCACCCACTCTTTCTATGTTTGTACCATTGATATTGAGCGTAAAGTTATCGACAGCATTATTGTGCATGTGAAAAATCATATATTTACATTTGTTTCTATTTAATGATAATTTATTAATGTTTAGCCATTCAAGTATTTTAAGGAGTTCATAATTTATTGCCGATTTGACATTTCTAGTTGGGGAATTACCATGAAAATAATTGATGGCGCTAAATAAGGTGGTATCGTCGGCATACATGATAAAGTTAAACATTTCGCTAGCTTTAGGAAAATCATTAATATATATTATGAATAATAGGCGACCAAGGTTAGAACCTTGTGGTACACCAATTGTGATAGGTAAGATATTAGAACTTTCATTTTGACATTCGGTGTATTGTCTTACATTGCTTAAGTAGCTATTAAATATATTCAGGGTAGGACCTTTTAATCCATAATATCTAAATTTATTTAATAGTATTGAGTGATCAATTGTATCGAAGGCCTTAGAGAGGTCAAAAAAAATACTGAAAGGAACATAATTTTTATCAATTTGTATAATTATTCTGTCTTCTAGTTCAAGTGATGCATATTCGGTAGAGTGTTTTTTCCTAAAACCATATTGATTTGTAACAAATAGTTCAGAATCATTAAAGTATGCAGTTGGCTGACTAGATATTATTTTCTCTAACACTTTTGAAATTGTTGGAAGAAGAGATATGGGTCTATAATTTTTTTTTAAAGTTTTTCTTTAAAATAGGAATTATTTTAGTGAGTTTAAATGTATCAAGAAATATACCAGTATTTATTACTTGATTTATTACAAGGGATAATGGATGATGGAGGGTTGAATTATTTTCAAAAGTTTAGAGGATATACCTTTACAACCTTTTTTTGGAAGACTTTCAACGGTTTTCTTGGCTATTTCTTCATCAACATTTAATAAACTAAAAACGGAGTGAACATTATCATTTAAGTAGTAATTATAATCCTTATTACCATTATAATGAATGTCGTGTGCTGTCGGCTGACTTGTAAAATAGTTGTTAAATTGGTTTGTAATAACCGTTTTATCTGTTATAGTTATGCCGTTACTTTTAAAAGGAAAAGTTTTGTTTGTACTGTTTTTGAAAAGAAATTAATTTTTGGTTTTCCATGTATTTCTAATGTCATTTTTATATCGGTTAAAGCGTGACTCAAAATCATTTTTTTGGTACTTCGAATGTTTTCTTTAATATTAAATGATATGTTTTAATGATAGCTAGAATGACATTGGTAAATTTTGATTAGACATGTTTAATTTCTTATAAAGCGAGTCTCGATATTTGACTGATTTTAGAAGACTTTGTGTGACCCATGTTGAATGCATGTTTGTATTTGTTATATTTCATGATTTGAACAGGCATATGATTATTCTTAGCACGCATAATTTCTTCGTGTATTATGTTATAATTTAAATTGGGGTCAGCCGTAGAGGATTTGTTTAGTTTGTTATATATTTTATCCGAATTTATCTCAAGTTTAATATTATGCATAGCTGCCTTATTTTGTAGATTTACTCTAACAACTTTTGTAGGAGGTTTTAGATTTTAAGTTGTCATTCATGATTAGGAAATAAGGTTGATGATCAGAGAGAGTGTTTGTGAAGATTCCTGCAGTGCTATCTAATATTGATTTATTTAACTTAGAACAAGTTGTCTGTCAATGTTCTATTAGTTCTGGTGAAGCGAGTTGGAAAGGTAATTTGCGGATAGAGACTTTGTGCAATTATAGTATCAAAGAATTCACTATATATTTTGTTCTCGTTTATTTTAAGTAGATTGATATTGAAGTCGCCTGAAATTATTAGTTTATTACAACTTTCTAGAGTAGCCATTGTTGTTGAAAATTCAGCTATGAAATCTGTATTATTTTGATTTAATGACCTTGGCGGTCTGTATATGTTTCCAATAGTAAGTGTTTTTGATAAGGTGCCTCCAGTTACTTGAATTACTAACCCCTCCCAATGTTCATACATGTTGCTGTTATTAAGTACTTTATAGTTATATTTGTTATCTTCGTAAATTATTAAACCACCTCTGACACTACAATTTTTCACCTGAGCAATTAGATCATATCCAAATAAACTGAATTGACATAAATCATCATTACTTGACTTCCATGTTTCTTGAAAACACATAATGCTAAATTTGTTATATTTAGAAGCTCTACGAAAACTTCAAGTTCATCAAAATTAGCATTAATAGATTGAATATTTAAGCTTAGGATACTAAAATTATCAGTATTTTTATGTGCTAACTTGTGAATATGAAGAACAACGTATCAACCGAGGTTCATTTTGTTCAGTACTATTTTCGTTTATATCTAAAAGTTTTATTTAAAACAGTTTTGGATACGTCACAAGTGGGAGAGAAATGTCACATCAGAAATCATGTTCTGTGCTTAGGTTCGGACATAAAAATAATATAGCTAAGCCATTGTACGTATATGCGGTATTTTGCAAGAGTGAACTTGTGTGTATTTATTTCCTGTGCAAAACCTCCGTCAAGCCATCTGAAAACATGTGATAGGTTCGGACATTCCGTCATATATTTTGTTGAAATTCTGGTCACAAAAATGTTTTTTAATGATAAAAACATAATGCAAAGTTTTTAAAATGAAAACTGAATGCGGGAATCGACTCCACCACTTGAGGCGTCGCAGGGAAGAAAGGGAACGCTCGCAAGCAAGGCTTCCGATTGGTGTAGGCGGATCCACGGGGGCCTTGGAGTGACGTGCCCTCTAGACTGTAGGAATTTTGTGTGCCCGCAGACCGTTTATAATGGCCCCCATAGATCCTTTGAAATGTGCCCCCTTTCAGGTTATAATAAGCTGAAGTTACGGTGACACGGCGGCGAAATAGTACCAACAGCACCCCACCCCACTCCACCCCACCCCACCCCACTCCACCCCACCAGTTCAGACGAGACAGCGGTTCAAGTTACGGCGGCGCGGCAGCGACACAATTTCTACTTCATCTTCAGACTTCACCAATTGAATTGGTTCGGCCGCCAGTGGAGGTTTTTGTGGCAATGCCAACAAATGTTAGATCACACACCGAAATTAGTTCACGTGAAGAGGGTCATCGATCGTACGTCTTTCGCCACTTTGCGATTTCCACAGGAAGCTCGTTTTGTTCAGCCGATTAACTGAATCTGAGACCGAGACACCTACGTACTGTGAGTGTGACTCAGTTAGTCCTGTGTCATCTAGTTTCTGTAGGTTGGACGGCAGGAGGTCTTGAGCTGCACTGAGTCCATGGACATGCATGGCGGTCACTCGAAAATCGTTCAACCAACTCGTCAAGCCTCATGGACGTGATCAATAAATGGGTAAAATATATTGATGTGATGGTAGTCATGCGCGCGCAGCTGTTGATTGATCCGTGTCTCCAGCATTGGCGCGATGGTGCTGAAGCTGTGCCGTTCTGGGTTCACGAATCTCAATTATATATAGAGTTGGTCACTAGCCTAACACGGCATTTTTGGGTGATAGCGTAACCATTATAATTTATGTTCCCCTTAGCGTAGCAAATATTGCCCGTACCAGCATGTCGAGTTTACATATTGTCCAATAATTACGTCGATTACATCGATCATCAGGGGACGTTGCTATTTAAATGGTGGTCCTTTACCAGGTGCGTCACAGTTAATTAATCTCATTGGCTTTATAGTATCTATACTGTCTATAGTTATATCTCGTTAATTTGTATTGCTGAAAGGAAGGGATTTATTCAATACGAATATTTGTATTTTAAATTATGTATATTATTGTTGATTTGTCAAAGAAGGTTTGTTGTTTGTGCGAAGCCGTAGCAAGGGAAATACCAATCCGATTCCAATGCCATGGCATGAGCATGGGCATGGCAATGCCTTGACAATGGCCAATGCCAATTTTGTTACAAGCGGGGGGGGGGGGGCAGTAACAAAAATTACAGTAACGCATAGAAATTCACGCGGGGTTCTCTCCCAGAAAATGTTGAAAATGTACCCTCTCTTGGACTTGGTGCAACGTCGAGTAATTTCTGGAGAATTTCGTCCACGGCTCAAGTATTGTTTCAGCGTCTGTCGCATGCTGCATGGCCATGGGAATGAAAAAATACATGAAACGAATCTCGAATTGGTCACCAGCCTAACATGGCGCCATATTTCATCCCACCCTGATGGGATGATCCTGCAGTCCAGGATGCATTTACTCGCCAACGAAATGTCATCGTATGCATCGCGTAGATTGTACTGGTTGGCTTGGAGGGTTTCGGTCACGGACCCAAGAAATCTGAGCATATTCTGGGCCACCACTAGGGACACGATGAAATGTGAATCTTCTAGAAGACGGCCGTACGTGGCATCATTTCGTAATTCCTTCGCCTCCACGCGTCATTGACTACGGCCTTGGTCAACGGCGGATCCAACATGACGAAATTGCCCTTTTAGGAAAAAGTGCCATTTTCATGTCGGGAAAAGAGTACTTAAAATACGGGGTATCACTCAGTTGCAGTATTGCTGTGCTTGAAGGAACTACCCGCACTCTAGCCTGGGCACGATCGTTTTCAGGCACGTATCCAGGATTTCGGGATACACTGCGCGCGGGCCAGTTTAAAAAAAATAGGCACTTTCACAAATAAGTGGACATGTAATCACAGAAACAGCTAGCAATGTTAACAGTAATACAGGCTAGACAAAAGGGCACTTTCTGTATTTTATGCAAGTGCCCCCTTCTAGCTATGGCCCTGATAATGGGCCTAGTAATGTTGGTAGTGGTAATGGTGGTGCTAGTTCTGTTGGTATATTGAGTATGTTTACTAGCAGAAATGTCCGTCACCTGACGCGATGTCTTGACAATTGACAGCCATGATATCGATAGTAACATTTACTGAATGTTAGAAAACACACAGCATTGTATAAAAATAAACTTATTATTATAACAGCATAACGCGCTTGTAGATGTTCGTTGTATTTTCAAAATGACTAAGGTCGGACAGGCAGTGTGGTCCATGCATGTCCACCGATATAAGCCACACAGGCGTGAGGGCATAGAATTGTACAAATATTCGTACTGCTATGTTATTGGCATGGGGGTAGACATAAGCACTGTTGTGCCAGAGTCTACTTCATGTTGCAAGTCTATGATTCTCGGGCCGTTTTCCCGAACTACATGGTGTAAGCTTACTTGCCACGCGTGCGTGGTTCCAGCGATTGTTAAGTTACGTTTTACTTATAACGCGCATACAACGTTTTATGTCCCGAGCAACTAATTTACCCCATAAAAGGTGAGGAGCTCGACATATATGAGGTATTTTGAAAAGATATTACCTTACTTCTTATTAGTGGGGTCGTATATTAATCCCTGAAAGCTGTCATGAGTTGTCCATTGGGCATTCGGATCTATTGGTGTAGTTTGGCGACCAGAGAAGTGGGCATCATAATAGTGTTTTGTTATACGCTCATGTCTGTAAGCACTTGTCAGAGACTGTCACAGAACAAAATACAAGTCTAAGAGGAAAACGTTAAAGTACCCGCATACACACATACGTACGTATATATTCAAGCACGATTATAAGTAGATTAACGTGTTTCATAGACCATGCTGTGATGTCTTTGTTTCATATATTCTAGGACTCCGGTGCTGAAGAATAAAAGGTGAACGACACGCTACAACTGTCAAGACGCCATGCAACGCGCTAGTTCAACCCCGGCGTGTGATGTACTTGGGATCAAGTTCACAGCAAAAGATGAATTTATATCCACGTTTAAAACACTGACACCTGAAAAACTGACCAACGGTGTTGTATATGAAATTTTCAATCAACTGCGATCAAAATATAAGCGTAAGACTAAGAGCAATATTGGTTGGCGGGATGTCAAGTTTGCTGTTTCCGTGATTTATGGGGAAGATTTTAGCTGTTTCTCTGAGAAATACATGCAGCTCCAATGTAAGGCAGTGAAAAAACGGCGTGAGAAATTGCGACGGAGCAGGCGCGATGGAGCGGTCGAACAATATATGGCAAGACAATGTCAGTGGAAGCTCCCGACCACGCGACTTAAACGAACACAGATTCGGACTGATCGAGATGTAACCGGTGGAGCAGACGGGGAACCGAAGTTATCAATAGCCGGCGAGTTTACTACACAAGTAAAGAAAATGAGATTGTCTAATCTTGTAAGAGAAATAAAGCGCCTTAATAGCACGCTGGATGTTGTAACACAAGAAAAGAAGCATCTTATTGACAGCTTCTGTGTCGTCAAACAAGAAAACAAGCAACTTGTTCAGACTTTGTGTGCCGTAAAACAAGAAAACAAGGATCTTGTGAGCAGTCTATCCATTGCAAAAGAAGAAAATATTAATCTCGCGGATTTTCTGTGTCGTGAAACAAGAAAATAAGCATCTTCTGGACATTCATTGTGGCGTAAAACAAGAAAACGGAAGCTTTGTGAGCACAACCGAAAGCTTTGTGGAGGACACAAACGGAAGTTTGGTGGACACAAACGAGAACGTCATTCACAGATGGATTGCTGTAAAGCAAGAGAACAACTAACTGGAGACGCCGAATTTGACGGTGGCAACTTATTTGCAGGTGTTTTTAATGAACATATATTTCAGATTTGCCAGTAGAATTGCGGTAGTATGGTAACATCTTGCCAGGAGCGTTGTAATGAGTTCAGCGTGCCCCTGGACCATCATCTGAAGAAAACAGAACACGCGATTCTTCCGTTGATCAATCATTTCTTTATTTTACTGGAACAGGTTTCACCAAAATCAAACGTCTCCCTTTTAATCCCATTGTAATAATGCATACCATCAATGTATGTACTTTGTCTAGATCATCAATAGATTTGACAATGTGTTGGGGAAATCATTACATGAGTATCAAAACAATGTTCTAAATGCGTTATACACGTCATAGTCAAATACTCAACATGGCTGTCCTATTAACCTTGCCGCTTGAATGTTGGCTGCAACGAATGTTGTGACTTGTCCTTTCCAGCCAAGGATGATAATATTACTGTACTACCCCTGGCATATATCCTACACAATGTATGGAAGTGAACCAGTTGTACTTTGTCCCGCTTGCTGTTTTTGTTGGTCTTGGTTGTGGTAACCATGTGCGTGTACCCAACATCAAAAACAATTCAAGGAAACTCCATTCATTTACCCAACCGACCATCGTCATGAGTCAGCAGGTTCTACAATGTCCTAATCTGAAAGGGATTAACATGATTGGTCAAGTGATAAGTACATTTTAGTAGGTCACTATGCGATTAGCATGGCGCGCATCTATGCGGGTTGGTGTTTCAGACCTAAAATTGCAATCGCGGAATTTAATACTTTATATCACCGTTAAGACAATAACCTTACCTACAAAGATGTCGCTGGATGCACACAGGAATTTTTTGGTGTTCACGATCGTGTTGATGACTGCAAATGTTAGATCACACACCGAAATAAGTTCACGTGAAGAGGGTCATCGTACGTCTTTCGTCACATTGCGATTTCCTGAGGAAGCTCGTTTTGTTCAGCCGATTAACTAAGCCACCTACTATACTACTCAGTGTGTCCTGTGTCATCTAGTTTATGTAGGTTGGACGGCAGGAGGTCTTGAGCTGCAGTGAGTCCATGAACATGGTGGTTACTCGAAAATCGTTCAACCAACTCGTCAAGGACGTGGTCAATAAATGGGTAAAATATATTTATGTGATGGTAGTCATGCGCGCGCAGCTGTTGATTGATCCGTGTCTGCAGCGATGGTGCTAAAGCTGTGCAGTTCAGGGTACACGAATCTCAATATCTGTACAGTTTGTCACCAGCCTAACACGGCATTTTTGTGTGATAGCGTAACCATTATAATTTATGGTCCCCTAGGCTTAGCGTAGCAAATATTGCCCGTACCAGCGTGTCGAGTTTATATATTGTCCAATGATTACGTCGATTACATCGATCATCCGGGAAGTTGGCCGCTATTTAAATGGTGGTCTTTTACCAGGTGCGTTACAGTTAATTAATCTCATTAGCTTTATAGTATCTATACGTATAATTACATCTCGTGAATTTATATTGCTGAAAGGATGGGGTTTTATTCAATACGAATGTATTTTGAATTATGTATATTATTGATTTGTCAAAGAAGGTTTTTTGTGTGTGCGAAGCAGAAGCAAGGGCAAATACAAACGTCCAATCCGATTACAATGCCATGGCATGGGCATGGCAATGGCCAATGCAAATTGTGTTACAAGCGATTATCGCGGTGCCTCTCCATGCTTAGCTTAATTCCTGCCTACGGGTCTGTCGTGAGGTACGTACAGAGTTAATACCACACTTCACCGTCACGTCTATCACGATCTTCGTCTTTCACGCACGTGCCACTCGATAAAGCTCTCGTTCGACTGTTAGAAAATGTAGTGATGTTAAATTGATATAGTGATGTATGTGCCTATAATCATAATGTGGACTGTGGTGGTAGCAAAGAGTGTATAGTTATCAAAGGCCGTAACTAGACTAAAACAACTGGGGGGCAGTAACAAAAATTACAGTAATGCATAGAAATTCACGCGGGGTTCTCTCCACCAAGAAAATGTTGAAAATGTACCCTCTCTGATGCAACGTCGAGTATTTTCTGGAGAATTTCGTCCCCGGCTCAAGTATTGTTTCAGCGTCGGTCGCATGCTGCATGGGAATGAAAAAATACATGAAACGAATCTCGAATTGGTCACCAGCCTAACACGGCGCCATATTTCATTCCACCCTGATCAGCTGATGGGTGATCCTGTAGTCCAGGATGCATTTACTCGCCAACAAAATGTCATCGTATGCATCGCCTAGATTGCACTGTTTGGCTTGGAGGTTTTCGGTCACGGACCCAAGAAATCTGAGCATATTCTGGGCCACCACTAGGGACACGATGAAATGTGAATCTTCTAGAAGACGGCCGTACGTGGCGACATCATTTCGTAATTATTTCGCCTCCATGCATCTACGGCCTTGATCAACGGCGGATCCAACAGGACGAAATTGCCCTTTTAAGAAAATATGCAATTTTTCACGTCGGGAAAAGAGTACTTAAAATACGGGGTATCACTCAGTTACAGTATTGCTGTGCTTGAAGGAACTACCCGCACTCTTCTCTCCCTTATCCACGCTTCTAGCCTGGGCATGATCGTTTTCAGGCACGTATCCAGGATTTCGGGATATACTGCGCGCGGGCCAGTTTCAGAAAAAGAGGCACTTTCACAAATAAATGGACATGGAATCACAGAAACAGCTAGCAATGTCATCAGTAATATAGGCTAGACAAAAGGGCACTTTTTGTATTTTATGCAATTGCCCCCTGCTAGCTACGGCCCTGGTAATAGTAATGTTGGTAGTGGTAACGGTGGTGCTAGTTCTGTTGGTGTATTGAGTATGTTTACTAGCAGAAATGTCCGTCACCTGACGCGATGTCTTGGCAACTGATAGTCATGATATTGATAGTGACATTTACTGAATGTTAGAAAACACACAGCATTGTGTAAAAAATAAACTTATTATTATAACAGCATAACGCGCTTGCAGATGTTCGTTGTATTTTCAAAATGACTAAGGTCGGACAGGAAGTGTGGTCCATGCATGTCCACCGATATAAGCCATACAGGCGTGAGGGCATAGAATTGTAAAAATATTCGTACTGCTATGTTATTGGCATGGGGGTAGACATAAGCACTGTTGTGCCAGAGTCTACTTCATGTTGCAAGTCTATGATTCTCGGGCCGTTTTCCCGAACTACATGGTGTAAGCTTACTTGCCACGCGTGCGTGGTTCCAGCGATTGTTAAGTTACGTTTTACTTATAACGCGCATACAACGTTTTATGTCCCGAGCAACTAATTTACCCCATAAAAGGTGAGGAGCTCGACATATATGGGGTATTTTGAAAAGATATTACCTTACTTCTTATTAGTGGGGTCGTATATTAATCCCTGAAAGTTTGGTGCCCGAGGTTCAAGCTGTCATGAATTGTCCATTGGGCAGTTGGGTCTATTGGTGTAGTCTGGCGACTAGAGCAGTGGGCATTGCCGGTCTGTCATAATGGTGTTTTGTTATACGCTCATGTCTGTAAGCACTTGTCAGAGACTGTCACAGAACAAAATACAAGCCGTCTAAGAGGAAAACGGTAACGTACCCGCATACACACACACGTACATACATATGCAGGCTCGATTATAAGTAGATTAACGTGTTTCATAGACCATGCTGTGATGTCTTTGTTTCATATATTCTAGGACTCCGATGCTGAAGAATAAAAAGTGAACGACACGCTACAACTGTCAACACGCCATGCAACGCGCTAGTTCAACCCCGGCGTGTGATGTACTTGGGATCAAGTTCACAGCAAAAGATGAATTTATATCCACGTTTAAAACACTGACACCTGAAAAACTGACCAACGGTGTTGTATATGAAATCTTCAATCAACTGAGATATAAATATAAACGTAAGACTAAGAGCAATATTTGTTGGCGGGATGTCAAGTTTGCTGTTTCCGTGATTTATGGGGAAGATTTTAGCTGTTTCTCTGATAACTACATGCAGCTCCAATGTAGGGCAGTGAAAAAACGGCGTGAGAAATTGCGACAAAGCAAGCGCGATGGAGCGGTCGAACAATATATGGCAAGACAATGTCAGTGGAAGCTCCCGACCACGCGACTTAAACGAACACAGATTAGGACTGATCGAGATGTAACCGGTGGAGCAGACGGGGAACCGAAGTTACCAATAGCCGACGAGTTTACCGCACAAGTAAAGAAAATGAGATTGTATAATCTTGTAAGAGAAGTCAAGCGCCTTAATAGCACGCTGGATGTTGTAACACAAGAAAAGAAGCATCTTATTGACAGTTTCTGTGTCGTGAAACAAGAAAACAAGCAACTTGTTCAGACTTTGTGTGCCGTAAAACAAGAAAACAAGGATCTTGTGAGCAGTTTGTCCATTGCAAAACAAGAAAATATTAATCTCGCGGATTTTCTGTGTGTCGTGAAACAAGAAAATAAGCATCTTATGGACAGTAATTGTGGCATAAAAGAAGAAAGCGGAAGCTTTGTGGGCACAACCGAAAGCGGAAGTTTGGTGGACACAAACGAGAACGTCATTCACAGATGGATTATTGTAAAGCAAGAGAGCAACTAACTGGATACGCCGAATTTGACGGTGGCAACCTATTTGCAGGTGTTTTCAATGAATAGAAACATATTTCAGATTTGCCAGTAGAATTGCAGTAGTATGGTAACATCTTGCCAGGAGCGTTGTAATGAGTTCAGCGTGCCCCTGGACCATCATCTGAAGAAAATAGAACACGCGATTCTTCCGTTGGTCAATCATTTCTTTATTTTACTGGAACAGGTTTCACCAAAACCAAACGTCTCCCTTTTAATCCCATTGTAATAATGCATACCATCAATGTATGTACTTTGTCTAGATCATCAATAGATTTGACAATGTGTTGGGGAAATCATTACATGAGTATCAAAACAATGTTCTAAATGCGTTATACACGTCATAGTCAAATACTCAACATGGCTGTCCTATTAACCTTGCCGCTTGAATGTTGGCTGCAACAAATGTTGTGACTTGTCCTTTCCAGCCAAGGATGATAATATTACTGTACTACCCCTGGCATATATCCTACACAATGTATGGAAGTGAACCAGTTGTACTATGTCCCGCTTGCTGTTTTGTTGGATTAACGTGATTGTTCAAGTGATAAGTACACTAGTAGGTCACTATGCGATTAGCATGACGCGCATCTATGCGGGTTGGTGTTTCAAACCTAACATTGCAATCGCGGAATTTAATATTTTATATCACCGTTAAGATAATAATCTTACCTACAAAGATGTCGCTGGATGCACACAGGAATTTTTTTAATTTTTGAGTTATTGCCGTTTGAACATTGCGAATGCTCACACTTACAATGGGATTTAATAGTTTTCGATAACACAGTAAAGACAATAATCGTATCTACAACATTGTCGCTAGATGTAGCCATGATTTGTTTTTTAGGTTTTGAGTCATTGCCGTTTGAACATCGCGAATGCTTAATCCTGCAAAGTATGCGCCATACGCGGCAGCAGATATTATGCATGGCTGAGCATTCGTGATGTTCAAACGGCAATAATTTAAAAACAAATCTTGAGTACGTCCAGTGACACACTTGTAGATAAGATTATTATATTTATGGTGATATAAAAAACATTTTTTTATGTATAGTATGAAACAACAGGCCGCACCGCCGCTCACCATGCTGAAGGATAGGGTGTGCTCAGTGGCCCTGCCTGTGGTGACGTCAGCAACATCTGACGGGCTGTGACACGCAAATGACCACGTTTACGCGGGCTTAGTGACATGAGTTCGCAGTGAACAGGCTTCATATTTGGCATAGTGCTTGACAAAATATTAAGTTTATGTATATGAAATTTCAAAGACATTTACAATTTCATTTCACTTAGTCTTTAACATGTTTGTAGCCACCAATAATAAAACATGTGCAGCATGCTACTTCTTAGGGCAATATTGACTGTTTGTGGAATGTATATAATCTGCTTGCCGGTATCTTTGCCATGTATTCGTAAATCCAATATGGCAAATAAACGACACCTGTGATATACTCACAGGAAATATCAATGGATTATAACAGGTAAATAATTGAATGCAAATGGCATAACTGACAATTAACAACACTGGGGAGACAACAAAACTTGTAACAAATAACTACCTGTACATCTTATTACACAGAATCCACAAATCGTGTTACTAGTGACAGTTTGCATTTAAACATACAAACAATTAGAATTTTATTGACTGTAATATTGTGATGATGACCTCTCGGTAATACGTTTTCTTTCTACCGTTATTGATCATGTAAATTTACATTATAAAAATATAGAAATGTATACAGGAAAACTGTACCAAGTACGAATTACATTATACAACAAGAAAACAGTATTACTAATTAATATTGTACAAACATATACGTATACATCAACATATGAATATTTCATTCTGTAGATTCAGTAATAAACAACGCAAGACATGACTTCACGACATAAACAAATGCAAGTATTCCTCAAGTAATTTTCCGCAGAACCACCATGTTAAATAACCAGTCTGCCATCTTTTGAAAATAAGAATAATTGGTAACCCAAAATGTTGAGTGTACTCTAGACACAAATTGAATCTGCCTATTGACAGGCTACACCAACGTTGACAGCTTGAGGACTTCGTTTGTGGAACTGATTAAAATGACAAGAAACAGGTGTCTTCTTTCACCGTGGATGAGGAAGCAGTTAAACCTCCCCTTCACCCCCTCAAGTCTTGTATCACCTACAATGAAGAAAGAACATAACGAACTATAAACATGTAATTATTTATTTACAGAAATGTCAACTGTAAGTAAATAACACCTTTATTTGGCTTTCAATGGATACCTTATATCACCTTTCAATCTCCAATTTATCTTCCTCGACAAGTAATACAAAAAATAATAAAATACGTGCATCAAAGAACCGACATATTAAAAACCAATATACAATATGAATCAAAATAACCAGTTTCTCAAAATAAAGCTTTTTAAAGTTGGCTTCAATTTGAGTAATAAACTATTGAAGATATTTCAACAGATGAGGTATCATTTCAAACCCAAGATGTGTGGAATCCAAAAAGGTACAAAACTCCATCTCACAATTTGTGACTAAATACCCACCTTGCTGGGGTACGTCACATAGAGGGTATGTTTATAAACAAAATGTCCTCCAGAAAATACCCACCTTGCTGGGGTAAGTCACATACAGGGTATGTTTATAAACAAAATGTCCTCCAGAAAATACCCACCTTGCTGGGGTACGTCACATAGAGGGTATGTTTATAAACAAACTGTCCATCAGAAAATACCCACCTTGCTGGGGTACGTCACATAGAGGGTATGTTTATAAACAAACTGTCCATCAGAAAATACCCACCTTGCTGGGGTACGTCACATAGAGGGTATGTTTATAAACAAAATGTCCACCAGAAAATACCAACCTAGCTGGGGTACGTCACATAGCGGGTATGTTTATAAACAAAATGTCCACCAGCAAATACCCACATTGCTGGAGTACGTCACATAGCGGGTATGTTTATAAACAAAATGTCCACAAGCAAATATTACACAATATGTTCCATTCGTGCACACTTATTATGTTGTGTTTTAATCAATGTTATCACTTTATTCTGTGACCTATATGCATACATGTGTCATGTTTTTAGCAAATTTATTACTTATCACTTACTTAACTAGCACCACCGAATGGACTTTTGTCTAGATTTATGGCGCTTTATAAATTTATACTTATTATATCCTACACTGTTGAAAACACACCAGAATAAATGACAGCTGAATGTGGGTTCCCTCCTTGTATGCTGGCCATGATTACCTCACACCTACGGCCTGCACACACCAGGTGAGGTGACATACCTGAACTGGTACTTGACCGCCTGCAGTATTTCAACTTTGTAGATGTCGGACTGTGTGTCCACCTGGCAGCTATTGAAGATGTAAGACTGTGTGTCAGACTGGCTGTCCCCAGCTAGGGCATTCTCATATCTACAAACATAATACCAACAGCGGTTCGTCAGTTCATCAGGCACACTGAAATACTTCAGCATGCTGGGAGAGCCAAATCTGCTGTTTAACAACAAAACTTTAACAAACTCTTGCATAAGCGATTCATATTGTAAATATCCAACACATATTTAATTGGTTTTATGCAATTTTTTTACAAAAGATGTTTTGAGTGACGTGCTTATATGATTATAGAACAATGGAAATCCATTTCTCGAAGATGTAACACCATAAACTGCCATGTATGTAAATTTGTTGTTTTATTTATGTATCTTTATCACGAAAATTGTCAATGTTATTCTTCACAAACTGTTACCAACCTGATTGTTTATAGTATAACTGAACAAAACTCTTGTCACTGTTTCCACTAATGCTTTCATATGTAAACATGATCATTGATGTATCTAACGCGAAATTTTACAAGGTGTCTGTGACCACAAGAAAGTTGACAAACAACTCTGTAATGTTTATTTAGTAATGTGTTGCATTTTACTATATAACAAAGCTATTTAAACCTGTCATAAAACAGCCAAACCTGTGGATACCTTCACTTTGTGAAGCATGGTATCATTGTAAGTATTTCACTCAAATCCTTTCTAAAATTTTTTAAATAACTGTTTGTGATTTAAATACTGATACATTGTGGAAATGTTTGTTTGTTCAAACAAATTTTGAGATGGCAAAACCACCCCAAGACCAGTATACTCTTGACGTTGCATATTAATTTAGGTCTACTGATAGAAATTGCAACATCTATCAACAGACATCCCTAACGGTGTTACAGTACAAGGTAATGTAGTTGAACATTCTTAAAAACACTATATTAGTATTCCATTATTTAAATTACCTTTACGCAATTCTCTGCCATAATTACAAATAATATTTGTAAATGAAGTAATATATTTGTAAAGCATTAAAAAAGAAACATGAACCAAGACTGACACGAAAAAGAAGCGTGTGCAGACATGGTCTGGGTTCGTTGTCAACCAGATGGTATTAGTACACTTCTTGAGACCATCACTTGTCACCACTGCAACAGACATGGTCACATTACAGTAACTATTGTCACCACTGCAACAGACACGGTCACGTTACAGTAACTATTGTCACCACTGCAACAGACACGGTCACATTTCAGTAACTATTGTCACCACTGCAACAGACATGGTCATGTTACAGTAACTATTGTCACCACTGCAACAGACACGGTCACGTTACAGTAACTATTGTCACCACTGCAACAGACACGTCTCATTACAGTAACTATTGTCACCACTGAAACAGACACGGTCACGTTACACTAACTATTGTCACCAATGCAACAGACACGTATTACAGTAATTATTGTCACCACTGCAACATACACAGTCACGTTATAGTAACTATTGTCACCACTGTAACAGACAAGTCTCATTACAGTAACTATTGTCACCAATGCAACAGACACGTCTCATTACAGTAACTATTGTCACCAATGCAACAGACACGGTCATGTTACAGTAACTATTGTCACCACTACAACAGACATGGTCACGTTATAGTAACTATTGTCACCACTGCAACCGACACGGTCACGTTACAGTAACTATTGTCACCACTACAACAGACACGGTCACGTTATAGTAACTATTGTCACCACTGCAACAGACACGTCTCATTACAGTAACTATTGTCACCAATGCATCAGATACGTCTCATTACAGTAACTATTGTCACCAATGCAACAGACACGGTCATGTTACAGTAACTATTGTCACCAATGAAACAGACACGTCTCATTACAGTAACTAATGTCACCACTGGAACAGACACGGTCACGTTATAGTAACTATTGTCACCACTGCAACATACACGGTCATGTTATAGTAACTATTGTCACCACTGCAACAGACACGTCTCATTACAGTAACTATTGTCACCAATGCATCAGATACGTCTCATTACAGTAACTATTGTCACCAATGCAACAGACACGGTCATGTTACAGTAACTATTGTCACCAATGAAACAGACACGTCTCATTACAGTAACTATTGTCACCACTGGAACAGACACGGTCACGTTATAGTAACTATTGTCACCACTACAACAGACATGTTCAGTTTACAGTAATGCTTATCAACAAGTTCACAAATGCCATACACAAACACTTTTAAAATGTCAATATTAAGACGTGACTAATTTTCCTTAGATGATTTCAAAATTTATTATGAAACTCCAACCATTGCGGTTTTTCTTCAACAAAATTGTATATAAATAAGTTGGTAAAATATAGAATAAATATATATTTGTGGTTATACTACATAATTTGTTTTATGTAGAATTTAGGTTACACATGTCTAATTCTGTTAGATAAATTATGGAATAATAACATTTAATGTATTAAATATTAGGAAGCAGTAAAAGCTGACACCCAACATGTCAAATTATCACAAAGTTACAACTGATAAACGTTATGAATCTATGATGTATACGAGCATGAGATGATAATACTGACCTTCACACAGAGCCACACAGGCTGGGTTCTTCATTGTAAGAAACCGTTCCTCTATCTTCTGCTGTAAACCATAAAAGTCTTTCATTCATCTACATAAAAAGAGGCTAGGACAATCGTAATTAGTTCAAAGGAATAACATCAACTCATTTGTTATCATAAAATCATATATTTTAATATAAAGTATTTCTACTTGTTGATTTCCCAAATTTTTAAACACAATTTAAAAATATACTTTAACAATGATTTAATTTTACAAATTCTGGGGATATATTTTTATACTATATGCAGAGGAAATGTAATTTTACAGCTGCCATGCTTGTCACATGATCCCGTAAATGTGACCTCCATAAACTTTGTCCACAGATATTAGGCCATGAACACCATCAATGTGTAATGAAAGTGTGTAAAGCACATGTTCCTGTATGCATTTCTTTTAGGGTGGGGAGGGTGAGCCATCTTGCAGAATGAATATTGGGTACTCTAGAGATTCTGTTTAGGGTAAGTAAAGTCAGAAATGTGGAAAATAATAATTAAGTGTCTGAAACCTGTTTAAGAAGCTGTTGAAGTTATAATGAATTTCACATAACAATTTCATAAATTACAATAATGGAATGTTTAATTTTCACTGCAGAATGAATCATACATTCCACCCCACCCCCAGCTATTGTTAAATGTAAAAAGTCTGTTACTTGTTAACGTTCATACAGAGAAACATACCCTGTAGTCAGGAATAAATACACAATTATTGTGAAAAGTAAAAATCTGTTACCCCTGGTACTTCAAAAAGTTAACATGTAAATATTTCTCAACATCAATCATACAGAGAAACATGCCAAGAATACATAATAAAAACATAATACAAATTAATTCAAATGAAATACAAAATAAATACACACGGTAACTGTGGGCCAAATGGTTGCCCCCAGTGGGGTCGGGCGGAGGAAGGGGAATCTGACAGCCATACTGGAGTAGCCGAAGGATTTCCCAGATATAGGACTCATGTAGATGCCCTTGCCATAACGACTCCCGTGCATTTGTAACTTTGTGCCAGATGCGAGCATTAGACCGTGACGGAGGATTGAATGCCAGTTCTCCATGGGTGAGCCACTGTGGGCAGGATATGGGGATTAGTGACAAAAACAATAGGCAATATTAATCGAAATTACGTTGGTTTCTCTAAAAATTAGCTTCAATTTTAGCAATAAATCAAAAACTACTGAAGATATTTCAACAAATGAAGTATCATTTTAAATTATAGAATCTAAAAATGTACAGAACTCCATTTCAACTTTCGCAACTTAATACCCTTTTTGTTGTAGTAGGTTACATGTGTCAACAAACACTTCAAAATTGTGTAACATGGCCATTTCAACAACATTATCCAGAACAACCTGCCAAAATAAACTACAGTAAAACCTGTCTTAGCGGTCACCTATCCATAACGATAACCTGGATATAATGGTCACTTTTGAAAGTCCCGAATGTGTTCCTATTAGTGAGTATCCAAGTTATGAAACTCTCCATAACAGCAACCTGCCTACAACGGTAATTTTGCGCAGTCCCGACGATGACCGCTATGGACAGGTTTTATTGTATTAGTTTACTCGTCCTTACTGAAATGCAAATGTTGATCCGTATTTCTCTCTTTCCGCTCTGAAGATGGCCTCCTTTGCTGGTGGACTACAGATTAAGGAGAACTGGTGTGGCGTGTGCATGAAGGCAAGTTGCTGAAACCACAATTGCCTCGATCACAACAACTACACTGAATGCTATTGACTTGTGTTGTAGTTTACAGTATATGTAAAAGGGAAAGAGGCGAACATTTTTGAAATTAACATCACTGAAGGAAACAGCAAAATATGTCGAACAATTATGTTATGTCAATTAAAGAAAACTGTTTGCATGACACTTGTCATATCATTATTCACATTTCGTGGGAGAGAGAGGAGTGGAGAGTAGACACAGTGAGAAAGAGGAGGGGAGAGAGCTAGGGAGAGGGAGTGACGGAGGCTGTGAGGGTGGAAGGGAGAGAGAAAGAGATAGACGGAGGAGAGAGCTAGAGAGAGGGAGTGAGGGAGGCTGTGAGGATGGATGGAGGAAGGGAGAGAGAAAGAGAGAGGTAGAGAGAGAGGGGGAGACAGCTAGAGAGAGAGGGAGTGAGGGAGGCTGTGAGGGTGGGAGGAGGTAGAGAGAGAGAGTGAGGAGAGAGAGCTGGATAGAGAGAGTGAGGGAGGCTGTGAGGGTGAAAGGAGGATGGAGAGAGGTAGAGAGAGAGAGAGGGGGAGAGAGCTAGAGAGAGGAAGTGAGGGAGGCTGTGAGGGTGGAAGGGAGAGAAAGAGAGAGGTAGAGAGAGAGGAGAGAGAGCTGGATATAGGGAGTGAGTGAGGCTGTGAGGGTGAAAGTAGGATGAGAGAGAAAGAGAGAGGTAGAGAGAGAGGAGGAGAGAGAGCTGGATAGAGGGAGTGAGGGAGGCTGTGAGGGTGGAAGGGAGAGAAAGAGAGGGGTAGAGAGAGAGAGCTGGATATAGGGAGTGAGGGAGGCTGTGAGGGTGAAAGTAGGATGAGAGAAAGAGAGAGGTAGAGAGAGAGGAGAGAGAGCTGGATAGAGGGAGTGAGGGAGGCTGTGAGGGTGGAAGGTGGAAGGGAGAGAAAGAGAGAGGTAGAGAGAGAGGAGGAGAGACAGCTGGATATAGGGAGTGAGGGAGGCTGTGAGGGTGAAAGTAGGATGAGAGAAAGAGAGAGGAAGAGAGAGAGGAGAGAGAGCTGGATAGGAGTGAGGGAGGCTGTGAGGGTGGAAGGTGGAAGGGAGAGAAAGAGAGAGGTAGAGAGAGAGGAGGAGAGAGAGCTGGATAGAGGGAGTGAGGGAGGCTGTGAGGGTGGAAGTAGAATGAGAGAGAAAGAGAGAGGAAGAGAGAGAGAGCATCAACATGTCTTATACATTGTTAAACCATTTCATTTGGCATGTAGTTCAACCGTAAGGGAATAAAATATTGTATTCTAACTTTTAAAATGGCAACATTTTTTTATACCTTCTCAGGAGGCAGTTTCACTATGTAGGACCGATTACTTGAAATAATCCTAAAATGAAAAGAAAAAAATGTAAAAACATCAGTATTAATAAAATTAATTATATATATATATATGATTTCACATTATTGATCTGTGACAGAATTGTTGTCAAATCCAACCATTTGTTTTGAGAAAATTGCCAAAAACATGAGGATTTTTCAAATAAAATCAAATTTATTGTAATTCATTACAATGCATACAATACAATACAAATCAAATTAAGACAAATCCTATATAATAACATAATTTTGTCAACATGTGCCAAAGTTGAGGTCAAGTATATTTAATGAAGTACAAATACAACTAAATTACCTTAGGTCAAGTACAAGTACTTTAACTCCGCCGTGGCCGGTCCCAAGCCCGGATGAGAAAGGAGGAGGGTTGAGCGTGGGGCTAGCACCCCCACCTCGTAAAAAAACTACTTGCTACAGAAACGTCGACAACAGAATTTAAAGAGAACACATGCCTGGAAGAGGAAGGGTCTTCATCTCGAGGAACTATGACGCCATGTAGTGAAAGCCGAGAGACCACGGAAGCCACAGGGCCGAGCACCCTTCTTTCGACCAAGCAAATTAATATGGGAACATGGAACGTGAGGACCATGTACCAGACAGGAAGGACAGCACAAGTAGCAGTGAGGACCATGTACCAGACAGGAAAGACAGCACAAGTAGCAGTGAGGACCATGTACCAGACAGGAAGGACAGCACAAGTAGCAGTGAGGACCATGTACCAGACAGGGAAGACAGCACAAGTAGCAGTGAGGACCATGTACCAGACAGGAAGGACAGCACAAGTAGCAGTGAGGACCATGTACCAGACAGGAAAGACAGCACAAGTAGCAGTGAGGACCATGTACCAGACAGGGAAGACAGCACAAGTAGCAGTGAGGACCATGTACCAGACAGGAAGGACAGCACAAGTAGCAGTGAGGACCATGTACCAGACAGGAAGGACAGCACAAGTAGCAGTGAGGACCATGTACCAGACAGGAAAGACAGCACAAGTAGCAGTGAGGACCATGTACCAGACAGGAAGGACAGCACAAGTAGCAGTGAGGACCATGTACCAGACAGGAAGGACAGCACAAGTAGCAGTGAGGACCATGTACCAGACAGGGGAGACAGCACAAGTAGCAGTGAGGACCATGTACCAGACAGGAAGGACAGCACAAGTAGCAGTGAGGACCATGTACCAGACAGGAAAGACAGCACAAGTAGCAGTGAGGACCATGTACCAGACAGGAAGGACAGCACAAGTAGCAGTGAGGACCATGTACCAGACAGGAAGGACAGCACAAGTAGAGGTGAGGACCATGTACCAGACAGGAAAGACAGCACAAGTAGCAGTGAGGACCATGTACCAGACAGGGAAGACAGCACAAGTAGCAGCGGAAATTAAAAACTACAACCTTGCACTGCTGGGAATCAGCGAGACAAGATGGACACAGTCAGGACAGAGAAGAATACCTACAGGAGAGATGTTACTTTTCTCGGGACATGAAGAAGACGATGCCTCCCACACTGAAGGTGTAGCACTCATGCTATCAAGACCGGCACAGAGGGCGTTGATAGGATGGGAAGCGCATGGACCGAGAATCATCACAGCATCCTTCAGAACAAAGAAAAAGAAAATCAAGATGAATGTCATCCAGTGCTATGCACCAACGAACGAAAGTGATGAAGAAACCAAAGACCTGTTCTACAGCAGACTACAAAGCATCTTGGACAAGTGCCGAGAAAAGGATGTGACCATCCTTATGGGAGATTTCAATGCGAAGATTGGAATGGACAACAACGGATATGAAGAAGTGATGGGAACCCAGGGTGTTGGAGAGATGAACGAGAATGGAGAGAGATTTGCGGACACATGTGCACTGAACAAGGTTGTCATCGGAGGCAGCATTTTCACACACAAAAGGATACACAAGACTACATGGGTGTCACCCGACCACGTTACAGAGAACCAGATAGATCACATCTGCATATGCAAGAGATTCAGGAGGTCACTTCAAGATGTAAGAGTGAAGAGGGGAGCTGACGTTGCATCCGACCATCACCTACTGGTTGCTAGACAGAAGCTCAAGCTGAAGAAAAATTGGATGGAGACAGCAACAAAGAGACGAAACTACAATGTCGGCCTCCTGAAAGATCCACAGACAAGAGAGGAATACAAGCTGAACCTTGTTAACAAATTCCAAGTGCTACAAGAGCTGCATGATGAAGAATCTGACCTGAACAGCCAGTGGCAGAACATCAAAAAGACACTGACATCAACTTGCCAAGAATTGGTTGGCCTGAAGAAACAGCAACAGAAAGATTGGATCACAGCAGAAACCTTGCGCAGGATCCAAGTGCGGAAGGAGAAGAAATCAGCAGTAAGCAACAGTCGAACAAGAGCAGCAAAGGCAAAGACACAGGAAGAGCAGACAGAAGCCAACAGAGAAGTAAAGAAGAGTGTAAAAATAGACAAGCGCAACTACATTGACAGCCTGGCAGAAAAGGCAGAGCAAGCTGCAGGCAGCGGAAATATGAGACAGCTGTACGACACCACCAGGAAATTATCAGGCAAGCAGAGCAAACCAGAACAACCAGTTAAAGACAAGGAAGGAAAGATCATCACAGGAACTGAGAAACAGCTCAACAGATGGGCTGAACATTTTGAAGAACTTTTGAACAGACCTGCCCCACCGGACCCCCCAGACATACAGCCAGCAGAAGCGGACCTACCCATCAAGTGTGACAAACCTACCAAGGAGGAAATCAGGAGGGCCATAAATCAGCTAAAGAATAACAAAGCAGCAGGACCGGACGAGATTCCTGCAGAAGCACTCAAGGCAGATACAGACATCTCTGTGGAACTACTATACCTTCTCTTTGGAAAAATCTGGAAAAAAGAAGAGGTGCCATCAGACTGGAGAGGGATACCTCATAAAACTCCCCAAGAAAGGAGACCTCAGCAACTGTTCCAACTACAGAGGAATCACACTTCTGTCAGTGCCAGGGAAAGTGTTCAACAGAATCATCTTGGAGAGAATGAAAGATGCAGTCGACCCACTGCTGAGAGATCAGCAAGCTGGATTCCGCCCGAACAGATCATGCGTAGATCAGATCGCAACACTGCGCATCATAGTAGAGCAATCCTTGGAGTGGAACTCCTCGCTCTACATCAACTTCGTTGACTACGAAAAGGCGTTTGACAGCGTAGACAGGGAGACTCTGTGGAAACTGCTACTACATTATGGCATACCAACCAAACTGGTCAACCTGATTAAGAACAGTTATGAAGGAACAGGCTGCAGAGTAATCCATGGAGGACAGCAAACGAACCGTTTCGAAGTGAAGACTGGAGTTAGACAAGGCTGCCTGCTGTCCCCATTCCTCTTTCTCCTGGCCATCGATTAGATACTGAAGACATGCACAACCCAGAGAAGAAATGGAATCCAGTGGACACTGTGGACGCAACTGGAGGACCTGGACTTTGCCGACGATCTGGCACTGTTGTCCCACAGCCACCAGCAAATGCAGGAGAAGACCACTGAACTGGCAGCCATCTCCTCACAAGTGGGCCTCAACACACATAAAGGAAAGACAAAGGTCCTCAAGGTTAATACAGCCAGCACTGAGCCAGTCACACTGGAAGGGAGTGCACTTGAAGAGGTAGAGGCCTTCACATACCTGGGTAGCATCATCGACAAGCACGGTGGCACAGACGTGGATGTTAGAGCAAGGATTGGCAAGGCGAGAGGAGCATTTATACAGCTCAAGAACATCTGGAGTTCCAAAGTGTTGTCATTACACACGAAGATCCGATTGTTTAACTCCAACGTGAAGTCAGTCCTACTGTATGGAGCAGAGACATGGAGGACAACTAACACCACCACCAAGAAAGTACAGACCTTCATCAACAACTGTCTGAGAAGAATCCTCCAGATCCGCTGGCCAGACACCATCAGCAACATTGACTTGTGGAGGAGGACACACCAACTGTCTGCCGAAGATAAAATAAGAAGAAGACGATGGGGATGGATTGGTCACATGCTCCGGAAACCAGCATCAACTATCACCAGACAGGCTCTGACATGGAACCCACAAGGCAGGAGAAAAAGAGGTTGTCCAAAGAACACGTGGCGAAGGGACCTCCAGGCGGACACCAAAAAGACAGGACACACTTGGAGACAGCTTGAAACGAGAGCCCAGGACAGAGGACTCTGGAGAGCTGTTGTCGACGGCCTATGCCCCAGGAGGGACGATGGGCACAAGTAAGTAAGTAAGTAACAAGTACTTTGAAATATAAATTTATTAAATACAAGTACATTAGGTGAAACGCAAGTCCAAGTATATTTCAGTTGTAATGGTCAACAATAATAAAATCATTCAGGTGACACTTACTAATTATTATGAAAATATATATATAAATATTAATTATTTATAATCAAATAAGGCTGTGCATTCAGTGTTGTGTACCAAACAGGTAAACACCAGATAAGTATTATTGTGTATTTTAAATACTCAAATTATGTACTTGAAATGTCCTTGATATTTTGGCAAAATCCCAAGTCCAAGTACTGAAAAAAGTACTTAAGCGTAAGGTAATTTATCACAACCCTGAGTTTTGCACAGGTCCTTCTAGCACCTATACAACCACATTTCGGAGACCGTGCGTTCTCCAAAGCGGCCCCAGTACTTTGAAACAATCTGCCACAGTCAGTCAGACAGTGTGACACTATTGCTTCGTTTAAGACAGCGCTGAAGACACACCTTTTTAAAATCGCTTTCACTACCTAAATGAGTGACACATAATTGTGAACTTTTTTGTAAAGCACTTTCAACAGAACTAAGGACTGGATATTGCGCTATATAAGACCTTATTATTATTATTATGCTGCCTGCCAGCCAGCCACCAGAAAATTAATCCTTTAAGAGATCATCTTAGAACAGCTATGTCCTTCCACAAATAAAATAACTATTATCTGGCCTCAGCCCTCTTCAGATGACAGTTTGTAAACACTGATCAATATATTACATATATTGGTCGATCAACGTTCGATTCACACTCATTTGCTTAAATATAGTATTAGCTGATAAATGTTTACTCTTATTTATTGTTTTACTTCATAGTTAGCCTGTAAGCCAATCATCATCTTTCCCCGGATTCAGGGTAAAGCTGTCTTCCGGCAAACATTTCAAAGTTATGTATTCCCCAGGCAGTTGTCAGGGGCATAAAACTTGCTGCCATGTCATGGCGCTCGTGCAATCGAGGCTAATTAAGTGACGGCATAAAATGAAGACTGAAATGGTACATGATAATTTTTTCTGTTCACTCAAACAAAGTGAGAGGGCACAAAGTCCAAAACCAATAAATGTCTGATGCCAGACGACACATTGCCTCTGACACTCCTTCCTCCAAACAAAAGTAATTTCATCTGATATCCAACATTGATGGTCTGAATTGATCCCTAACTAGCAGAAACGTTTGTTGTAGATGTCACATTTACCCATTTCCTTGTTTCTGGAAAAAACAAAGTGAGGGGTCATCTCAAATTCACTGGAACTTAATTTGTATGACATGAACTCAGAAGTAAATTTATTATATGTCCCCTTAGACTTGCTGCCACTCACCACTGGAGTAACGGGTAGGCCAGGATATCCTGTCGGTCCAACTCTTCTGTCAGTTTTGAGCCATACAGATCTGTCATCTTTTCTATGCTCATGAATACATCAAGTACCTTCGACACTTTATCAAAGTTCCTGTTCTGCAGTCAGATAGCACAGTAATGGCAGTGGCATGGCACACAGGTAAACATTTTTTAAATGATAGAACGTAACATTGTCTGAGATAAGTATTTTAATAACAGTACTAAATGTCACTTTTTCACGCTGATAATATCTGCCT
Source organism: Escarpia spicata (assembly GCA_963995525.1). Taxonomy (NCBI): domain Eukaryota; kingdom Metazoa; phylum Annelida; class Polychaeta; order Sabellida; family Siboglinidae; genus Escarpia; species Escarpia spicata. Next base: position 31,385,100 of record OZ023216.1, on the reverse strand, counting down.
TCTGTGTGTTTGCGGAAGAGCAAATGTAGCCCAGTGGGTGGAACAAACTAGACTATTCCACAACGACTGGCACAAACTATAGTCAGTCCCACAACGACTCGCACAAACGATAGTCAGTCCCACAATGACTGGCACAAACGATAGTCAGTCCCACAATGACTGGCACAAATGATAGTCAGTCCCACAATGACTCGCATAAACTATAGTCAATCCCACAATGACTGGCACAAACTATAGTCAGTCCGACAATGACTGGCACAAACTATAGTCAGTTCCACAACAACTCACACAAAATATAGTCAGTCCCACAGTGACAGAAACAAACAACAGTCAGTCCCACAATGACTAGCACAAGCTATAGTCAGTCCCATAATGACTTGTACAAACAATAGTCTTTGTTCCATAATGACTGGCACAAACTATAGTCAGTCCCACAATGACTGGCACAAACTAGTCAGTCCCATAATGACTGGCACAAACAAGTCACTCCCACAATGACTGGCACAAACAATAGTCAGTCCCACAATGACTGGCACAGAACACAGTCAGTCCCACAATGACTGGCACAATCTGTAGTCACTCCCACAATGACTGGCACAGAACACAGTCAGTCCCACAATGACTGGCACAGAACACAGTCAGTCCCACAATGACTGGCACAAACTATAGTCACTCCCACAATGACTGGCACAGAACACAGTCAGTCCCACAATGACTGGCACAAACAATAGTCAGTCCCACAATGACTGGCACAGAACACAGTCAGTCCCATAATGACTGGCACAGAACACAGTCAGTCCCACAATGACTGGCACAAACAATAGTCAGTCCCACAATGACTGGCACAGAACACAGTCAGTCCCACAATGACTGGCACAGAACACAGTCAGTCCCATAATGACTGGCACAAACTATAGTCACTCCCACAATGACTGGCACAAACAATAGCCAGTCCCACAGTGGCAGGAACAAACTGGACGGAATACTTTTACAAGTATTTTCCTCTTTAATATTATACAATGTCAAACAAAGTGTACAGGTAGAAACAAAGGGCACATACTCTGGGTTCAAATGCAAGGTCACTTGGGTTCAGGGGATTGACCACCGTTGGGTAGGGGTCAAAGATGATTTGTCGCCGCTTCGACTTACAGGCAGCAATCGCCATGGTGATGAGAACATCCACAACCTTTGACACAGAATGAACACCAAAAGTTCTGTACGTGCAACTGCAGGGTAAAGGTAGGTTACAATCAATAATGATGTTATGCTGTGGATCATACTTATGCAGTAGTTTTCACTTTTATGTCTTCTGCAGATTATTTACAATTTCTTGTTCACCAGGGACTGAAACTAGCAATGGCTTACATAGAAATATGTCGTCAGGAATAGCACAAACATAGAGGTAAAGCACTGATCTGAACAGATAAAACACCAGTGCACTGTAGTCAGTTATTAAAATGTTGGGTTTCTGAACAAATGCACTCCTGATTTCGAGACAAGACAAATACAATGAACAGTGTACAACAGGTGGACATAGCAACCATTCAAAACAACATTGCTGATTTGTAAGCCATTTTTTTCAGATTTTAATTGCTTTTATTCAACTCCCAAATTGATGCAACCAGAAGAAACTGCATGTATAGTATACATGAATATTGTATTATTTGTCATAAGTTTATGTTAAGGAATGTATACATAACCTTATCACAGATGATACAATATGCACACAATAAACAAGATACATAAAACCAAATGCTATTTACTGCATATTTAAGTAACATTTATGTGTGTTGCCTATAACAAATCATATAGAATATTGAACAATCTGTCTATGAGATGTAGCACTAGCCACATGTTTGCTACAGCTAATGTAAAATCATGTAAAGGTATTATCAGAACGACTATATTTAGCTTAATGACAAGGATCGACATGTCTATGAAAACCATTATTCAGAAATTTTTTTACCAGCGACATGCATTGTATGTCGCAATTGCAGTATGAGTGGATCCTGGCTTTATATAATGTTGAAATATATTGTTTTATTGATATATAAATTCTTTACATGGACATACTGTTTTATCCATGAGTTGTTTATATATGGAGTATGGACAAACAAAAACATTAATACTATTATTGTAAGAAAAGAGAAAAAAACTAAAACAATAGATGCTGCCACTCACCTCTGGCTGGGTAGCAATGTTCTCAGCTGCGTCAGACATCACCCGAAGAGTTTGGAAGGAGAAAACACAGAGATCCCGCGCACACACGACAGGCTGCAAACACACACACAACACATCAAGGAAACAGTCCAGTAATATTTAGCCTACTTTGCAATGTTAACAGTTTGACTTCATTCACTATCCCGTGTGGGGGGAGTAGATTTACATTTGACTCTGCAATTAATTTGGTTAGGTAGCTCTTATATATGTTGTGTTGACAAAGACACAGCAGAGACAGCTAAAATTGACTTCCTATCCATTTACCTATCTGTTTAAATATGGGCTAGGGTTAGACATGAGATGTTAGATTGGCTAAAGTTTAGACTGGTTTATGTCTGTCAAATAAGTTGTTTATACACCCATCGTGTGTACTAATGTCTTCTTATATTTACTATCCTTTATACTCTCGGTTGATTCATCCACTCAGAATTCTACCAAACACACCAATTCCTTGTGCAATTTTCTTGTGAAAACTTCTGCCACACAGCACCTTGCGTATACGGCACCTTGCTTATACGGCACCTTGCGTATACGGCACCTTGCGTATACGGCACCTTGCTTATACGGCACCTTGCGTATACGGCACCTTGCGTATACGGCACCTTGCGTATACGGCACCTTGCGTATACGGCACCTTGCGTATACGGCACCTTGCGTATACGGCACCTTGCGTATACGGCACCTTGCGTATAAGGCACCTTGCGTATACGGCACCTTGCGTATACGGCACCTTGCGTATACGGCACCTTGCGTATACGGCACCTTGCGTATACGGCACCTTGCGTATACGGCACCTTGTGTATACGGCACCTTGTTTATAAGGCACCTTGTGTATACGGCACCTTGTGTATACGGCACCTTGTGTATACGGCACCTTGTGTATACGGCACCTTGTGTATACGGCACCTTGTGTATACGGCACCTTGTGTATACGGCACCTTGTGTATAAGGCACCTTGTGTATACGGCACCTTGTTATGTATATGGCACCTTGTGTATATGGCACCTTGTGTATAAGGCACCTTGTGTATACGGCACCTTGTGTATATGGCACCTTGTGTATATGGCACCTTGTGTACAAGGCACCTTGTGTATACGGCACGTTGTGTATATGGCACCTTGTGTATATGGCACCTTGTGTATATGGCACCTTGTGTATAAGGCACCTTGTGTATATGGCACCTTGTGTATATGGCACCTTGTGTATAAGGCACCTTGTGTATATGGCACCTTGTGTATAAGGCACCTTGTGTATATGGCACCTTGTGTATATGGCACCTTGTGTATAAGGCACCTTGTGTATACGGCACCTTGTGTACACGGCACCTTGTGTACACGGCACCTTGTGTACACGGCACCTTGTGTACACGGCACCTGGTGTACACGGCACCTTGCGTATACGGCACCTTGCGTATACGGCACCTTGTGTATACGGCACCTTGCGTATACGGCACCTTGCGTATACGGTACCTTGCGTATACGGTACCTTGTTTATAAGGCACCTTGTGTATACGGCACCTTGTGTATACGGCACCTTGTGTATACGGCACCTTGTGTATACGGCACCTTGTGTATACGGCACCTTGTGTATACGGCACCTTGTGTATACGGCACCTTGTGTATATGGCACCTTGTGTATAAGGCACCTTGTGTATACGGCACCTTGTTATGTATATGGCACCTTGTGTATATGGCACCTTGTGTATAAGGCACCTTGTGTATACGGCACCTTGTGTATATGGCACCTTGTGTATATGGCACCTTGTGTACAAGGCACCTTGTGTATACGGCACGTTGTGTATACGGCACCTTGTGTATATGGCACCTTGTGTATATGGCACCTTGTGTATAAGGCACCTTGTGTATATGGCACCTTGTGTATATGGCACCTTGTGTATAAGGCACCTTGTGTATATGGCACCTTGTGTATAAGGCACCTTGTGTATATGGCACCTTGTGTATATGGCACCTTGTGTATAAGGCACCTTGTGTATACGGCACCTTGTGTACACGGCACCTTGTGTACACGGCACCTTGTGTACACGGCACCTTGTGTACACGGCACCTTGTGTACACGGCACCTGGTGTACACGGCACCTTGTGTACACTGCACCTTGTGTACACGGCACCTTGTGTACACGGCACCTTGTGTACACGGCACCTTGTGTACACGGCACATTGTGTACAAGGCACCTTGTGTACACGGCACCTTGTGTACACGGCACCTTGTGTATAAGGCACCTTGTGTATACGGCACCTTGTGTATACGGCACCTTGTGTATACGGCACCTTTTGTATACGCCTCCTTGTGTATATGGCACCTTGTGCTATCGTATTAAGGAAACTCTGGAGTTATCTAAAACAACTGAGATAGGTCAGCTAGAACTTCTACCAGTATCAGTAAAATGCATATCTAGTCAGTTTAGTAATTAGTACTATTAGTAATAGTGTTTTCAAACATACTATCACTCCCACATTCTCTTACATTTTGACCAGTTTAAGGTAAGCAATGTTAAACTATTGGAAGAAGCTGTCCACTAATTATATATATGCTCACAATACAAACATACTAAAATAAATAAATACTGTGCCTCTAAGCTTGGTTTCCAATGATTTAGATGCAACAGAAGTTACCTTATTAATATTATTATTATTATTAAAAGTGTACAGTTTGTTACTCGAATCGTGTGGTTTGAAACTGAGCATATATATACAGTAATGTGATATAACTTCCATTACATGAAGAAAGGCCATTGTTCACCGTTAACATGGCACCATTCTGAGAGATATGTGGCTCATCACAGATGACACAGAACTCATTGAGAGTGAGAAGTCTTTGTCTCGCGTATTTCATCACCTACAACAGCAAGGTGCACTTACTTGGAGTTCATAAACAAACAATCAAATACATCAAACAAGCCAAGTTACCCTGGCATTACACAGCGAAAAAAGATGCTTATCAATATTTTCTATTAACCCGCTGGACGTTGAACGGCTGAAAATGGCCAGATGCCTACGCCTGTTTCCTTGAGCGGCCTCAAATGACTGCAAAATTTGTCTAACTTTAACAACATTTGGAGGTGGCGCCATCTTCTGGATACTTATGTAACTTGTGTCATTGGATTCTTTAGTGTAGTTGATTTTTGATATGGCTTTGTATTGGAAGTTTTTGAATGAGCGCCGTTTGAAAATATCAAGTGATAAGGAGTTCGTAGATATGCATTACATTATATGCAAACACATCCTGACACAGAATATTATGTTTCACACATTTAATTACAAAGTTGATTAGCATATTTAACACAATCTTATGCATAATTCAATTATTTTTAAGATAAGCACAACTTGCAATATTAGGAAACAAAGGATAATGAAGTTAATGCAAAAAACCCATATCTTGGTGATTTTGTGCAGGTGCTGCGGGGATTCAGTGGGCGTTTCATAAAATGACTTAAGGTATAAAGGTTTAAAGCTGCTTCGAGATTAAGTGCAGATATCATATCTATAGAAAGATACAATCTTATTATATATTTTGTGTAGTGCCGTTATTCAGTGGCTAGAGCTTCGGACAATCAACCTCAGAGAGGCCAGGTTCAGATCAGATGGTGTAACACCAGGGGACATTTAAAATCAAGTTGAATCAAGTTTTTAAGAAACATTGTCTTACAAAACTGACAAAAAAGTATGGTGTCATGTATCTGTCATTACTGTCATTTGTCGCTGAGCCTGTGACAGGTGTGTCACTTGTCACTGTGCCTGTGACAAATGTCATTTGTCACTGAGCCTGTGACAGGTGTCACTGACTTTAGTTTTCCAGATCTTACCTGAACGAGGAATCCTGACTCGAGACTTGGCACTTCCTTGGCTCCATGCACTGCCATGTCCTTCGAGTCATGACAAGTCAACACAGACATCTTCTGTGCAAAGCTCTCTGACAACGTTGTGTCTACTTGGCTTGCAGCAGGGACAAGATGTTGTGGCTGAGTGGGCAACTTAGAGGGTGCATCCCCGGGGCAGACAGATGAGGCTTGTGGGTGACTTAGGCTGGAAACAAAGGTATGGTATACCACTGGGGGTGAAATATAAAGTTGATGTTGAGCTCCTCGTAACATTATCACAGCCTCAATGACACAGAAATAATAATAAAATATAACATTTCCATACACAAACATGATGGACTGTAAACCTTGGATATAACTAATTGCTCAAGACCAAATTTTGGATAAATTTATTCAGTATATCAACAAATTTTTAGATCTGAAATTGACCACTAACTCAGTGATGCTATTAGAAACAGGTTTAAAAACTGATCAAGAAGCTTACAATCACATGTTAAATCTCAGTAGTGAGAAACATATTTTATTCCGTAGTGTGTAATGTAAAATGAAAAAATTTGAGTCCACACCTGCATTTATTTTATTTCACATCATCGATTTGTTATATCCAATGATATGTCAATGGATTTTGGCCACTGTTTGTTATATCAAAACATTTGTTATAAAAATTCATAATATGCACAGAAATTCATGAAAAATTCAAATTTAGATCCATTCGTTTATTCATAATAAGCGAGAATTTGTTAATGCGAATGTTATGTCCGAGGTTTACTGTAGTCAACAATGACGGTATTAGCCATTTATCACCATTGTTAGGAGAGAGTAATGTTCATATTGGGGACAGACAAGATTTAAATCCTTTCTACTTTATTTTAAAAACTATGCATTACCAAAAAACAGTTTCCATATAAAAATAGTCTACTGTTCATACAATACATGTAGTTTAGCTAAACAAATTTATTTATTAAAATTAAGTATTTGGACAGTGTATAGAATATTTTTGTGCACTGTAAGTTTTTGGCCAGCTGTTATTAATTAATTATTTTTAACCATTTCAGTACGACAGGCCGCAACACAGGCCGCGAGGTCTGTGATGCTACAGTACGACAGTCTGGTGTAGCAGCATTGACGATGCCCGCTACTCAAATCTTTTTTATTCACAATGATCTGCTATGTGTTATACATAATCTTTAAGGCTAATGCCTGCCATAGTATTTCAATAGTGGTAATTATGAACAATTTTTTGAGACTTGCGGTTTTTGTATAACTTACTGCTACAACCTTTGATGTTACTTATGATGGCGATGGTGATTTACCAAGTAATAGCTTACTTAGATGGATTGTTTTGTAGTTTTAGTGATGTATTTTGTTGGACTTAGCTGGTGACGAATGGAATAGGGCTGATGTAGTCTTTATAAACATTACCGATGGAAGCAAACCTGCAACTACCAGCGGCAGTACATTCAATCATTACCCTAATGATGAATTACATTATTATCAGATTTTTGATTATCATGACTATTATGTCGCCATTGACATTAACACCATGTGGGAGGAAAGAACAAAATTTATTATGTTACAATTGATATCATGGCTGCACCACGCCAGTACAACAGCAACAAAATCACGGGAGTCTCCGGTCTCCAAAACATGGGGTAAACTTAAAAGACGGATCACATTTTAGGATCTGAAAGACACCACATTCCTCCACGCGTAGCTTTTTCTAACTTAAACTGAGAAATGTCAGTAATCACAAAACAAGTCCAATCAATACAAGTGTCTACAACTGCTATATAAGTTAAAACACCAGAAAAAACAAATGTCACAGGGCAGCGTTCGGCGTACACCCATAAAACCAACAGTGGTTTATAAGTCCAATCGGATCGGACACATGTGGACCTGCAACGTTCAGGTGTCATCTCTCGCTCTGTTGGTGGTGACACTTTTGGTGGAGGCACATGATGTAATCATCGTCTCACGTGATGGTGATTTCACTACCGGCGATGTTGCCAGTTTAACACCTATAATAATAATAATAATCTTTATTGATACATAATGTTAAGTATAGCACAGATGTAGCAGTAATATGAAACATGTATACATTACGTAACAAATGGAACGAAGCAACACATTGCTTGTGTTCCTTATTCATGTCATATATGCAATGAAAACTATGATTCGTGTCAAAAAAAAAAACATCTTCCATGGATGGGACAACCCCGACACCTGTAATGTCATGTTGACATTCTCCTCCGGAATGCCGGCACGCAGATGATCCATGTGACGTCTCCATATGCGTTTATCAGTCAGACTGACGGTGAACGAAACTGGACCCGTGTACGTTTTAAGGACTCCGGGTACCCATTTTGGTTTAGCTGCAAAGTTCATGGCCCAAACTGCATCACATGCAAAGAATGTTCGCTCGGGTTCTGCTGCATCGTGATTCTGTCGTGCAGTGGCTTGTTTGTTTAACACTCAATTTCCCACCGCCGGGTACAGGAGATCAAGTCTGAATCATGGTCGATTTGACATTAGCATCTCTGTAGGTGTTTGACCAGTTATCGTATGAGATATTATGCAATATCACAACAGGAATTGATACATCCTGGTTTCGAGATCACCACAGTTGATTTTCTTTAAACCATCTTTGATTGTTTGTACGGCCCTTTCTGCGAGCCCGTTGCTGGCTGGGTGGAATGGCGCACTGCAGATGTGTTAGATGCCATTGCTCCTGGAGAAGATCTGAAATTCTTGACTGGAGAAAGTAGTTCCATTATCTGACACCACAGGGCATAGCAGCACATGCGTCGCAAATGTTTGACGAAGCCGCAATATGGTAGCTGTGGTAGTCGAGGATGTCATGACATGCGCATCAATGTATTTTGAATGAGCATCCGCAATGACCAAAATCATTTTTCCTTCGAACGGACCAGCGTAGTTGATATGTATGCGATAACACGCTTTGCCTGGCCATTCCCACGAGTGCAAGTTTGCATTTGCTGGCAACTTGCTGTGCTCTTGACATACACCACAACTACAAACTTTGAGTTCGATTTCTGCGGCAAGTTGTGGCCACCAGGATGACAATGAGAGATCCCCATAGCAAGCACCCCATAGCAAGCACCCTTGCTCTATGGACAGTTCATCCATCCTTTTCCTGTATGCTGCAAACTCCTCGTCAACATCAGATGGCCAGCCTTGCAAAATGAAGTTCAACACTTTTGACAACCCTGCATCTTGACCTGTCTACTGTGCTATTTCGGTCACAGTGATTGCAGATCGTAATGCACCAACACTTGCGACGATTGCAGTAATGTTTGTGACCCCCAGTGCCATGGAGTGACTTGCAACAACTTCTGCAGTGGCGCTAGAACTGCACTGAGGTTCTTCAGAAACTTTTGGTAATAATTCACCATTCCCAAGTAGCTTCGCAGCTCTGATTCAAACTTCAGTTCTGGAGCGTATTGCAGCGCGATTAGCTTCTCGTCAGTAGGATAGATTCATTCTGCATCCAGTCGATGACCCAGGTAGACACAGGATTCTTGCGTGAAGGAGCACTTCTCTATTCTGAGGTGCAGATCTGCTTTTTTAGTCGACTCAACACAGTCAGAAGATTCACTCGAGCTGCTTCAAGTGTGCGACCAGACAATAAGATGTCATCGGGATAGACTGCCACTATCAGTATGCCTTGAATGAGTTGTTCCATTGCGAATTGGAATATACTGGGTGCAGACGTTACACCATAGCAGAGCCGTGTTTACTGAAACAAGCCTTCCAGAGTAGTGATCGTGGTTAGCTATTGCGACTCCTCACAGAGAGCCACCTGCAGGTAGGCATGACTCAAGTCCAGTTTGGAATACACCACACCACCTGCAAATTTTGAGTAGAGGTCTTTGATATTTGGAATCGGATGCTTGTCAACTTTTGTAGCTGTGTTCACAGTAAGTTTGTAATCACCACAGATGCGCACTTCTCCATTCACTTTCAAAACCGGTATCATAGACGCCGCCCAGTCTGAATGTTCTACTGGTATGATCATGCCTTGAGCTTGCAGTTGATCAAGTTCATTGTCAACTTCGCATCTCAACGCTAGAGGAAACAGTACATGGTTTCAAACAACACGGCGCATCCTCGCTGTCAACAAACGGTTTTGCTTCAACATTCTTCAAATTTCCCAGTCCATCTTTGAACAGCTCTGGAAACATGACAGCATAGTCAACTTCATCCACTCGATGCACGGCTGACCTGTTCAATTTCATGCTCTCTAACCAGTCTCTACTGAGCAAATTGAGACCACCAAATAAGCCAGGGTATAATTGTTCCTGGTGACGCACATCCACTGTCACGCCCCCTGCTGGCTGTATCATGTGGCCAGAATAGTTCTCAAACTGAAAAAATTCTCAGTAGTCAGCTGCAAATGCAAAAATGTATTTAATTTGCTGCTCAACAAACTCTCGAAAAGTGGTTTTCACGATGGCATCGATAACACTTCCCCCATGCCGGGCACTGGCTCTTTCTCTTCTCATGTATCACACCACCACACCCACTGTCGTTGTGGCTGCGAGTGCTAGAACTTTTTACGGAAATTCCTACCTCTGCTGGGTCTCTATTGGCATATACACTATGCCGAGACTGTGTCTGCTGTTTGCTAAATACCTTGTGTATTTTCGACCCTTCCACAATTACAACACTGTCGGCCATCGCTTTACCTTATGAGTGTGTTGCCTCTAAAGAACGCCCATACTTTAGTAAGTCAGCCAGGGTGATATTTGGTTTGCTCAAACCCTTGTTTCGTACTTTGTTTGGACATTTCTGTATTATTTGGGAATACCCTTCCCGTTCCACATCGAGGAAATTGCAATTTCTTCCAATTTAACACAACCTTGCATTTAATATGTCCAATGTCTCATCTATCACTTGCGCCACCTAGCGAAACACGAATGTTTCATATTCAACATTGCGTCATGGGACAAAATATTCTGTCAGCATACGCTTAGTATCGTCAAATGTTGTTCCATCATTGATCCCTAGTGACTCGCCCAAGTTAAACACCTCCTCGCCAGTGTAGTGTAGAAGCATTGCTTTCTTTTGTGCATCGTCTGTGATCCACTTTGCCACCATGAAGCTTACAAAATATATTTTTAACCATCGGTCCCAATGTTGAGTCGCAGTCTCCGAGGTTTTGGTTGCAAAAAGAGGAATCCTTCGTGTTCCACGACTGCTAGGAGTACTAGCTATCCTCATCACCAATTTATTATGTCGCCATTGACATTAACAACATGTGCGAGGAAAGAACCAAATTTATTATGTCGCCATTGACATAAACACCATGTGGGAGGAAAGAACCAAATTTATTATGTCGCAATTGACATTAACACCATGTGGGAGGAAAGAACCAATTTTATTATGTCGCCATTGACATTACACAATGTGGGAGGAAAGAACCAAATTTATTATGTCGCCATTGACATTAACACCATGTGGGAGGAAAGAACCAAATTTATTATGTCGCAATTGACATTAACACCATGTGGGAGGAAAGAACCAAATTTATTATGTCGCAATTGACATTAACACCATGTGGGAGGAAAGAACCAAATTTATTATGTCGCCATTGACATTAACACCATGTGGGAGGAAAGAACCAAATTTCATATGTTGCCATTGACATTACACAATGTGGGAGGAAAGAACCAAATTTATTATGTCGCTATTGACATTAACACCTTGTGGGAGGAAAGAACCAATTTTATTATGTCGCCATTGACATTAACACCATGTGGGAGGAAAGAACCAAATTTATTATGTCGCAATTGACATTAACACCATGTGGGAGGAAAAAACCAATTTTATTATGTCGCCATTGACATTACACAATGTGGGAGGAAAGAACCAAATTTATTATGTCGCAATTGACATTAACACCATGTGGGAGGAAAGAACCAATTTTATTATGTCGCCATTGACATTAACACCATGTGGGAGGAAAGAACCAAATTTATTATGTCGCCATTGACATAAACACCATGTGGGAGGAAAGAACCAAATTTATTATGTCGCCATTGACATTAACACCATGTGGGAGGAAAGAACCAAATTTATTATGTCGCCATTGACATTAACACCATGTGGGAGGAAAGAACCAAATTTCATATGTTGACATTGACATTACACAATGTGGGAGGAAACAACCAAATTTATTATGTCGCCATTGACATTAACACCATGTGGGAGGAAAGAACCAAATTTCATATGTTGACATTGACATTACACAATGTGGGAGGAAACAACCAAATTTATTATGTCGCCATTGACATTAACACCATGTGGGAGGAAAGAACAAAATTTCATATGTTGCCATTGACATTAACACCATGTGGGAGGAAAGAACAAAATTTCATATGTCGCCATTGACATTACACAATGTGGGAGGAAAGAACCAAATTTTATATGTCGCCATTGACATTAACATCATGTGGGAGGAAAGAACCAAATTTATTATGTCGGCATTGACATTAACACCATGTGGGAGGAAAGAACCAAATTTATTATGTCGCCATTGACATTAACACCATATGGGAGGAAAGAACCAAATTTCATGTCGCCATTGACATTAACACCATGTGGGAGGAAAGAACCAAATTTATTATGTTGCAATTGACATTAACACCATGTGGGAGGAAAGAACCAAATTTATTATGATGCCATTCACATTAACACTATGTGGGAGGAAAGAACCAAATTTATTATGTCACCATTGACATTAACACCATGTGGGACCAAAGAACCAAATTTATTATGTCGCCATTGACATTAACACCATGTGGGAGGAAAGAATCAAATTTCATATGTCGCCATTGACATTACACAATGTGGGAGGAAAGAACCAAATTTCATATGTCGCCATTGACATTAACACCATGTGGGAGGAAAGAATCAAATTTCATATGTTGCCATTGACATTAACACCATGTGGGAGGAAAGAACCAAATTTATTATGTCGCCATTGACATTAACACCATGTGGGAGGAAAGAACCAAATTTATTATGTCGCCATAGACATTAACACCATGTGGGAGGAAAGAACCAAATTTATTATGTCGCCATTGACATTAACACCATGTGGGAGGAAAGAACCAAATTTATTATGTCGCCATTGACATTAACACCATGTGGGAGGAAAGAACCACATTTATTATGACGCCATTGAGATTAACACCATGTGGGTGAAAAGAACCAAATTTATTATGTCCTAACTGACATTAACACCATGTGGGAGGAAATAACCAAATTTATTATGTCTCAATTGACATTAACACCATGTGGGAGGAAAGAACCAAATTTATTATGTCGCAATTGACATTAACACCATATGGGAGGAAAGAACCAAATTTATTATGACGCCATTTACATTAACACCATGTGGGAGGAAAGAACCAAATTTATTATGTCGCAATTGACATTAACACCATGTGGGAGGAAAGAACCAAATTTATTATGTCGCCATTGACATTAACACCATGTGGGAGGAAAGAACCAAATTTATTATGTCGCAATTGACATTAACAACATGTGGGAGGAAAGAACCAAATTTATTATGTTGCAATCGATATTAACACCATGTGGGAGGAAAAAACTAAATTTATTATGTCGCAATTGACATTAATACCATGTGGGAGGAAAGAACCAAATTTATTATGTCCCAACCGACATTAACACCATGTGGGAGGAAAGAACCAAATTTATTATGACGCCATTTACATTAACACCATGTGGGAGGAAAGAACCAAATTTATTATGTCGCAATTGACATTAACACCATGTGGGAGGAAAGAACCAAATTTATTATGTCGCCATTGACATTAACACCATGTGGGAGGAAAGAACCAAATTTAGTATGTCGCAATTGACACTAACACCATGTGGGAGGAAAGAACCAAATTTCTTATGTTGCCATTGACATTAACACCATGTGGGAGGAAAGAACCAAATTGATTATATTGCCATTGACATCATGGCTGCACCACGTCAGTAAAACAGCAACAAACACACAGGGGTCTCCGGTCTCCAAAACACGGGGTAAACTGAAAAGACGGATCGCGTTTTAAGATCTGAAAGACACCACAATGACGACAAAACTGAAATGTATCTAAATATATTTTACTTGTTTATTATTATACTTTCTGAATGTATATGATGCTCCTATTACTAAAATGTATTGTTGCTGTTGAAATCTTGATTTGAAGTGATGCAGTCGAGTTTTGTGGCAAGTCACTGGGAATGCAGTATTCAGTGATCACAGCATCGGAGGGCTATAGAACTGAAATAGTTAAGTGTCCCTATACATGTAGCCATCACGGTAGATTGAACACTCCACTTACCAATCTGGGTCTGAGATTAGTAAGTTGATGGCCTGTTCGGTGTCGCCACTGGTCATAACGAGGGCGTTTCGAGACAGGTCCAGTGGAAACCCCATCGATAATATCTGTGCAAGAGCATCGTCGTTTATTGCCAATGATTCTGAACTGAAACAAAATATTATTAATGTATCGACCTTGTGCTGATTTTGTTTTGACAGATTTATGTTTACAAAGCATGTTTACGTTATTCCATCATGCCGCTAGTAAGTCTGTTTCCAGTGTTTAGGTGTTAGGCACTGAACATTGTTTGGACAACACTGCATAGAAGATTGAATAATTATGTTTTTGTCTTAAAGTATAATTTAATTTTTATTCTATTATTACTATTAGTAAGTGAAAGATGATACAGACTCTGATTTATCTCCACCGGCGACATCTTCAGTATCAGAATTGTGATCCTCCAGCGATGCCAATGCCCAATTACTGTTTATGAACAACTCCATAATCCTGCAATGACAAGACATGATGAGTTGACACATTATCCACAGGTCGTACCACATGACGACCAGGGTACATTCAATATCGCCCAATAACCAATTGATTCTGTGTCTTATGGTTTAAAATTGATTAGACCAGGAAAAGTTTACTGAAAACACTCACCAGAGATTCAGATTGGTGATTGTAACTTAATTAATACAATTTTAATCGTTTTCATGGTCGATTATATCTTTGTGGCAATTCAACAGCTTTCAGCTGCATTCATTAGACTGTCTACCATTAATACATTAATAATCCTCAGAACATTTTACTAACAATATCAAACATTGCTGGGTATATCTAACCAATGTTGGTTAGTAAATGCAATGTAATTAGACAAGATATGGCTAACTTCAATAAAATTTTACTATCAATATCAAACATTGCTGGGTATATCTAACCAATGTTGGTTAGTAAATGCAAGACAAGATATGGCTAACTTCAACAACATTTTACTATCAATATCAAACACTGCTGGGTATATCTAACCAATGTTGGTTAGTTAGTAAATGCAATGTAATTAGACAAGATATGGCTAACTTCAACAACTTTCTAACATGTGTGTGTGTGTCTAAGTGTGCATCAACCATGGATACAGGAAGTACTTCAAATCCTGTCTCGTCATATTAAAATCTCCCCAAGTAACAATATCATGTCAACTAATTAATGTGTCACTGAATAGACAGGTGAACAATGCCAAAGTTTACATGTAAGTCTGAACAATTTACATACTTGCATAGTTGAATTCCGATGCCAAATTTCTCGTTTTGAGATGGTTGGAAAACATCAACCTTTGAAGCTGTAACAAGAAGACATCAGATTCTGGTGGAATGTGTAATGAAGTTACAATGGTCTATTAATACTAAGATAACAAAACGGGGATGACATGTTGTCAAGCCACCAGCAATCCAATAATGTCACATTTGGAACTGTAACAAATCTGGGAACAACGTTGGCATTGATAAAATCAAAATGTATAGTATAGAAAAGGCAGCAACTTTGCAGCACAAAAAGTTGCAACAATTGCTCATATGAATCATTATCACCATATTTAGCATTTCTATAAAACAAGTTCACCCATCTACCAGCTACTATCCATTAGTCTGCAGCTATTGGTCAGAAATGAACTTACGTGGACCTTCGAGATACTGCGATAATGACATATGCAGTCTAATTATGACTGGTTCATCTCTCTTCACTTTCCAAGCAGCAGCGGTCGCTGACTGGAGATACAATCACATCACCGCTGTCATGACAGTTTGTATGTAGGTCGAGAAACAGACATCTATTATTATAAGAGGAACTGTCAGAAAAAAGTAGTTGACAGGGGGCGCCACTTAATATATAAATTTGTTGTATGCATTCAAAATCAGCCTGTCTGCTATTTTCTTTGTAAAGTGTGAATTTCTTACAAAATACTGCAAAAGGAATAGAGAGCTTGGGGAAATACTTAAACATGTCCATCACACAATGCTGTGTCAGGCAGCGATGATTTAACAAGGTCAAAAGTGATGATAGAACTATTGTTTACATAATGGCGATGAACAAATTTTGTGATGTGGTGACATCTATTGGTGGTTCCACATTAGATAATCAGCAGTAAGCACAATGATACTGCTCTATAGGGACGGTCCCATAACTTTGCAAAAAGTTATGCGTTTTTCACTGGTTCAACCCTCCCCCACCAATACTTGTTTACAAAATTGCTACTGGCATTTGCACTAACATTTGTTTCACTCACTAGATGGTGCCACTGTAGCCATTTCGTTTCCCGTGACATGTGGCAGTGATCAAACCACCCCATGTAGTGCTTAAAATATTTTGGGAGGACTTAAACAAACTTATGTGACGACCCATTAGTTGCTAATACATCTATAAAAAGCATGTTTGTGTTTCAAACTACAAAGGTATGTAAGATTCGCTTAAGCCAATTCAACGATCTGCCCCGCCAGTCCTTGCCCCTCAAAGCGGCTGAGAGCACACAGCATCTCGAAATCCCCACAACTGTGAAGCTGTAACCCAACTCTGACCAAGTCGCCATTGGTAATGTCACCCATGGTCACCCGCGATAGCCGCCCTTATCTGGTCTAATGTACTCGTTAATGGCAAGTTGAGCAGGGACATTCAGTGGTAGACGTAACACGTGGCTGAAGAGTCGCCACCATGCTTTCAGGACCAACCGACTGATTGGTTCGCACTGGCATCAACAGTACAGGGTTTCTGATGTCACCTTCTGTGGATCGTGAACGCCAACGATCTGACTCAATTGCCGGCGTTGGTGTGAATCCAGCCTGTTCAACTCCGTCTGGGTCAGACCCCAAGTGCTCACATTGTAGGACAACACAGGCACAACGAACGATGCACAGAAGTGGAGCCATAATGCTAAACTAATCTGATTCCGCCTGAACCAGACTGTCCACTGCTTACGAAATGCTACATAAGCAAGCTGCTTACAGCGTGCCACATCCTCTGCTTCCCTACTACTGGTAGAAAAACCAAATTTCTTGGTTATCTGCCAATTCCTTGGATCTATGGTCAGTTTGTTTCTGGATAGATGTTGTCTCCGTTTTTGATTCATTGATGGTGAGAAACCACTCTGCCCGGCTGATTGGGGCAATTGTTCAATTTCATTCATGAAAGCACGGGAATAGCCGACAAAGTCTGTATCATCGATGTCAGTGACTGGTTGTGGAGGCAGCTGTGACCGGAGACTTCTCTGGGCCGCCTCGAGGTAGATGACAAACAGCACTGGGCTGAGGCTGTCACCTTGAGGCGTGCCTATTGTTGTCACGAATGACGGCCATTCACCAACCGATGTGCGTGGTGCGAGTGATGTGTTTGCAAGGAGAAGTCTTAGCATTCAAATTTTTTACTCTTTAAGGAAGTTGAAAGTACCTCCATGAGCTTGTCTTGTCAGCTGGTATAAAATGCTCGATTCATGTCTACTTCGACCTCAACGGAATCTACTCTGACCAGGTAAAAGGAACTCGTCGACTTTTGTTGCAATTCGAGACAAAATCACAACTGACAGCATTTTGCGCAGGACAATCAGTAAAACAATAAGTCTCAAACTTGTTACGGGCACCGCTGTCTTATCGGGGTGTTGCAGATATTTTGACACATACTTCAATAGCTCTGCCGGGATGCAGTCGTAGCCATCTGCTCTGTTGTTGTTGAGGTTGCTCATCACTGCTAACACTTTGTTAGTTGTAACAGGTGTAGCAGCGCTGTTGGGGTGCCTTCAAATGCTCGAATCCCTTCAGTTACGGAACCGCACAACTGTTTGCCGAAGTGTTCACCGACCCTTGCACCAAACTCGACCAGATGTCTAATTATTCGACCTTCTTCGTCATGTATTGTGGCCTGATCGTAAGGTTTACTTGTTAACATCCTGACTGCACGGAACATCTTGGCTCCATCTTGCAGTCTTTCGACTTCGGCTGCTAACTCATCTAATCTAGCCAAACCATTCTCTAGAGCTTTTTGGCACACACCATGAAGAAGGATGTCTCTGTCCTGCTTTAATGCGGCTTTCTGTGTTGTGTCTATGGTAGCCTTAGTTTTTTTGGGGAGATAGACATCCTGCAATAGATGGTCTGATGCTGTTGGTGGGACAATCACAACTGTGGATTCTGCAGCTGATTTAAAAGCACTTTAAGTAAAATCCCATCTGTCACCTGCACTGATGTTCACATTCATAGCCTGCGAATGGGCAATGGCTGCACAATATTCATTTTTGACATTTTGTCACAACGGCTTTTTGGTGCAATATATCGCACATGTGTTTCCAATGTGACTTGCAACATCAAACACACGATGCATATTTAATTTGGCAACAACTACGTGGTAGGCATTTTTACAACTGTCCTGCATATGATCTCAAATCCACAAGAAGACATTTGTGTGGCCTACGACAGATGATAAAGTCGATCATGTTATACATAGGGACCACACCACACATAGGGACCACACCATACATAGGGACCACACCGTACATAGGGACCACACCACACATAGGGACCACACCGTACATAAGGACCACACCACACATAGGGACCACACCACACATAGGGACCACACCGTACATAAGGACCACACCACACATAGGGACCACACCATACATAAGGACCACACCACACATAGGGACCACACCACACCACACATAGGGACCACACCACACATAGGGACCACACCACACCACACATAGGGACCACACCATACATAGGGACCACACCACACATAGGGACCACACCACACATAGGGACCACACCATACATAGGGACCACACCGTACATAGGGACCACACCACACATAGGGACCACACCATACATAAGGACCACACCACACATAGGGACCACACCACACCACACATAGGGACCACACCACACATAGGGACCACACCACACCACACATAGGGACCACACCATACATAGGGACCACACCATACATAAGGACCACACCACACATAGGGACCACACCACACCACACATAGGGACCACACCATACATAAGGACCACACCACACATAGGGACCACACCACACCACACATAGGGACCACACCATACATAGGGACCACACCACACATAGGGACCACACCATACCACACATAGGGACCACACCGTACATATGGACCACACCATACATAGGGACCACACCACACATAGGGACCACACCACACATAGGGACCACACCACACATAGGGACCACACCATACATAAGGACCACACCACACATAGGGACCACACCACCACACATAGGGACCACACCACACATAGGGACCACACCACACCACACATAGGGACCACACCATACATAGGGACCACACCATACATAAGGACCACACCACACATAGGGACCACACCACACCACACATAGGGACCACACCATACATAAGGACCACACCACACATAGGGACCACACCACACATAGCGACCACACCACACCACACATAGGGACCACACCACACATAAGGACCACACCACACATAGGGACCACACCACACATAGGGACCACACCATACATAGGGACCACACCACACATAGGGACCACACCACACCACACATAGGGACCACACCGTACATATGGACCACACCATACATAGGGACCACACCGCACATAGGGACCACACCACACATAGGGACCACACCACACATAGGGACCACACCACACACAGGGACCACACCATACCCAGGGACCACACCACACACAGGGACCACACCACACATAGGGACCACACCATACACAGGGACCACACCATACCCAGGGACCACAACATACACAGGGACCACACCATACACAGGGACTACACCATACACAGGGACCACACCATACACAGGGACCACACCACACATAGGGACCACACCATACACAGGGACCACACCATACCCAGGGACCACACCACACACAGGGACCACACCACACATAGGGACCACACCACACATAGGGACCACACCATACACAGGGACTACACCATACACAGGGACCACACCATACACAGGGACAACACCATACACAGGGACCACACCATACACAGGGACTACACCATACACAGGGACCACACCATACACAGGGACCACACCATACACAGGGACCACACCATACACAGGGACTACACCATACACAGGGACCACACCATACACAGGGACCACACCATACACACGGACCACACCATACATAGGGACCACACCGTACATAGGGATATGTATGCCCTTGCTAATGCATATAAAATACACAAAGATGTCCTAATTGTCACTGTGATTAAATCACAGTTATATATCAAATAGGAAATATACAAAGTACAAGTTTTAAACTTTTATGTATTCCTTTCAAATATCGTAGTGCCAAATTATTTCATTAGTATTGAATAAAGTTTCTTATTTTAATAAATCAGTTGAAGTGAACTGAATTGAATGCAAAAACGTTAGTAAAACCGACTTACATCCAGCATCATCATGTCAATGCAGAGTGAAACATCGATGTCGTCTATACAATGGAAAGCCCTGCAAATCAGACAAGTTAAAAATTACATCCTGAATTAGCTTTCCTTATTTGAGAGTAATTCTACCAAAATTGAACCATCTAGTATCGACCACGACACACTAGCTTGTCTGTACATCAATGTAGCAAGAGAATCAACAAGTAATGGCAAAAACAACTAATTAGTAGACTCTGTTTTCACTAAATTAATAAATAAGTGAAGCTAAAGTTGAACTAGTATACATATACATGAATGGAATTATTGTGACAGAAGTAGCCATGCTGATTTGTTTTACCAAGTATCATAGCATAATAGTTAGTTCAGT
Organism: Escarpia spicata; assembly: GCA_963995525.1. Classification (NCBI taxonomy): domain Eukaryota; kingdom Metazoa; phylum Annelida; class Polychaeta; order Sabellida; family Siboglinidae; genus Escarpia; species Escarpia spicata. Next base: position 31,363,846 of record OZ023216.1, on the reverse strand, counting down.
GTCCTATTGTTGATAACTATCGATATTTAACAGTTCCAGTGCCAAAGAGCTGATTCTGCAAATCACACGTTTTACCAAGACATGCCATGCAGCCTATTGCATTTTTGCAACGTCTACTGGCATTTGCTGGTATACATGACACCATTACAAATTGGCCAATAAGATTAATCATTACAAATGGGAGATGTTCAGCTGCTGGTATTATAATGACGCTAAGATTTGCATGTGTTATTAGATGGCAAAAATAAACTGGAAATCTTAACCAAAAAAAACTAAATTGTATATGTATATGTTGGATGACAGTCTAAGTACATATATAAGTGAAAGAAAGTTATGTTGTGTCATCCGTTGATACGTTTTTAGAATTAAATAGACTATCTGCCCTTTCACGAAATGAATAGTTTTCTTTGTGATAGACCGAGTAGGCACACTAAATGCAAGTTTAGAATGATGTACAAGTCTAAAAAAAACAGCTTTGCTGTTCTTGCATGTCAGCGCAATTTTGGCTGGCATGAAATTTGAAAATTAAATGGTTAAATTTACCGAATACATTCCATTGTTACTTGATATAGTGTTATGTACACCCCTAGTTGAGAACACTTTACCAACAAGGGACAACTGACTTCCAAAACATACTCTATTCTCTCAACTGTCTGTGTCACAAGATATTAGAAAAAGAAGCCTCGCCAAACTTAAATAAAGTTTTAGTAAGACAATAATGTTTTCATAAAAAAGGCATACAGACTGAAACTACTCCAAGCAGTGGTACACACTTGCCCTGGACCTGGAGAGGACTTTGCAAGATAAGATGATGCTCATTGTTCCCATGGGGAAATTCTTTCCGTGGTCGACATACATAACAACAGTACTATATATGTAAAGGGTTAATAAAATAACAATTTACATATATAAGTTATGGCTTTGTAAGTATTGTAGTTTTTCTAAAAAAGTTACATTAAGTAATACTTCCTGGTTGTTACCAATAATTAAAGTGTCACCAGATGCTTGTTTTTTGTTTTAAAATGTGACTTTTTTTACTGGCATGTGGCTTATTTCAACACAATTTGACAGACACTTCTATTACTGAGATTTCCCCCCAATCTATTACTGAGATTTCCCCCCCCCCAAGGTTTTCCCTGCCAAGTTGTCTCATGATATTGTGTTACGAAGGGCCATGTGTTGAACCTGTTGTGGTAGACAAGATTGATTGACACCTGCTGGGGTCAGTCACGTGTCATTGCAAATGGCGGCTGAGGTCGGGCATTATCGGAGAATAAACAAACTACCGCCAGTATTTGGTGATCTGACAGCATGATGCATTTAGGTAATTATAATACAACAGCATAGTGGCATGAGAATAACCGGACTATTATGATCTGCATTCATGGTGAATGAATTTATGTTTGAACTGGGCTGACGCACACATGATCATCAATATGGAAACATCGTCAGTGTCCAAGAATCTGAAAAGGGACTTTCCACAGACACACTAAAAATACTAGTTTTTAAAGGACTGATTGGTGACATATGGTGATAGTGCCTTGGTTTTTTAATAGTACACATGTTCATACTGACACCTACTAATGTTCTATGAACAAAAATAAAGAAATCAACTGACATGATAGCCGGTGCAGCTACACTAATAAAATAAAACATTTACATAGAGGAAATAAATTCAACCACACATATAGTGCATCAAATAGTAATATATAATGCCCTAAAATTACTTCTTTAAAATAGTCATCTACGCAATTCCAGGATACCGGGACTGGAAGACACATCACAGTCAAACCATACTGCAGCATTTTGAACCTCCTGCCAGAGGGCAGCAGGTCAAATGATGTCCAAGTGCACGCACGGTATCATTTACAATGCACAAAGTAGAAGATGAGCCTGACCTGTACTTGATTGCGTCACTGCCATACAACCTCGTGACACACTCAATGTCACGCATGAGTCGAGGGTTCATCTTTGTCTCCTCTTCCTCGTCACTCGCCTGTCGTCGTGGAAACAGTGCAACGTCCAATCACATACCACACAAAACTGCTGGTTAAAACACATTTCCCATCAAGAAAAAATACTAAGATGAATACTAGTAAGTTAATAGCAGCAGTTCTTAATTTCTGGGTTAACCCAAAATTGGGTCGCAAGCCATTTTAAGTGGGTCGCTAAGCGTCTGCGGTAAATGCGAACATCCTTTTTTATCATATGTGAGAGGTACTAATTTGGCCAAACGAATGAATTAAAAAAATTAATGATGTATCATGATTATTGACTCAATCTTTATCAAAGTCTTCAAAGTACAAGGTCGCCAAATCATTTTAAGTGGGTTGCCAAGGTGACTGTGAACTTCCTTTTTTATCCTGCTTGCTCATACCAGATGCAAGCGAGACAAAGTACAACACCCGACAATTATAACACATCTTTCACACACGGAAGAGAATAAAACATTACAATTATTAATATATCATGGTCATAAAAAACATAGAAAGTGACATAATTAGATGTGTTAATATGCTGTTATAATTACGTTGTGACAATGTCACCAAAATACTGTATAACAACTAAGAAAACAAAAACTTACATCTGCTGGATCGTACTCATCACTGTCATCAGATATATCATCGGACCAGGAATCGTCCGTTTTGTCACCTGACGTTTGACCCATCCCAGGAAGATTAACATTCATCTTCTTGTAAAACTCTGTAGCGCAGCGAACATGGAATCAGGTTGTTGGTAATCCACACACTTGTCTTGCAGTCAGATCTTGGATGAAGACTAAGTTACCTGCAGTCAGGTCTTGAAAGAAGACTAAGTTACCTGCAGTCAGGTTTTGGAAGAAAACAAATTACCTGCAGTCAGATATCTGTAGAAGAATAAGTTACCTGCAGTCAGGTCTCACAAGAAGACTAAGTTACCTGCAGTCAGGTTTTGGAAGAAAACAAATTACCTGCAGTCAGATATCTGTAGAAGAATAAGTTACCTGCAGTCAGGTCTCACAAGAAGACTAAGTTACCTACAGTCAAGTCTCACAAGAAGACTAAGTTACCTGCAGTCAGGTCTCACAAGAAGACTAAGTTACCTGCAGTCAGGTTTTGGAAGAAAACAAATTACCTGCAGTCAGATATCTGTAGAAGAATAAGTTACCTGCAGTCAGGTCTCACAAGAAGACTAAGTTACCTGCAGTCAGGTCTCACAAGAAGACTAAGTTAGACTAAAGGCCTTTGTCTCACATGGCAGGTGACTTCCTGGCAGTCCAAATGTTGTCAACACAGTGTGATCTAAACATGTCCAACACAACTATTTACAAGCAGACTTTGACGCAATTACGTTATATCAATTCCAACTCCACTAAAATACCAAATACAGCATACCAATTCCAGCAACAGAACAAGATTCAGTTCCAAAATACCAATTCCAACTGTCAATTCCATATCGAAATACCAGTATGTGAAATACAAAATGTAAAATACTGGTTAAAGTATCTTTATTTAAAAGGGAAATGCAATTTTAAAACAGAATCTTACATTGTAAGTGTCGGTACATTCTAACAACAATTAAAAATTTTATAAGCTAAAAAGTAAAATGGTGTAATAGTTTGTATAAAATATAATCTAATGCTTCACCGTTTATTGACAACTTATCTTTTTAAAATAGCTTTCCATCCTTGACTATTCGGCATATATTATACAAGTTGCTGTACAACAAACATTAGTATTAAAGTGAAATTGGGAGGAAGCTACCATTTTATGAAGACATTGTACTAGAATAGCTGCATTTTTGACAAATTAATTCTATCAATAGACATATATGTAACTATTAAAGGGAAACAAAAATAATCTGTTCAGGCTTGTGCACCTAAACGAATTCATAAAAAAATTAACATTTGCAATAAAGATCAAGAATATAGTTTAGAAAAACCTTGTTGAACACACATTGGCAAGCTGGAATACTGTCAGATAACCTGAGTTACCTGACAACAGATTTCCCATTTCCCACTTTTTACTTCCCATTACCATTCCCATCGGTCCCACTACTCCAACTGGTGGTGCCACTGGTGAGGCCGTAAAATCAGTTGTTGTTGACATGCTTGTGTCCCACTTTGCGGGTCACATGATCAAGTTCTGTGTTGCTTCAGTAACTGCAGGTATTGGCTGTTTTTTATGTTATTATCTCAGCTCTCTGATTGTCCCTGTGGGAGATCACGAATGGCAGGTGTGTCGGCAACCACGAGATTTCACAAGAATCCTTAATTTCTATTAACTCTGTTAGGTCAAAGAAGTGTAAGATTGTGTCCCATTATTTAAATAATAAAATTTGGGAGATTTACAAACAGATAAAAAGGTAACATGCAGGAGCTGGATAATCTACTTACCTGGTTAGTATTCACAGAGATTAAAGGTAAAATATTTCAACAAAGCATTGTCTTCGTAGTACTTGAATGAAAATGATTGGTCTTTGAATTTCAAGTCTGCAAAAAGAAAAAGTCAAATGTAACATTATAGAACTTGTTGTTGCTTTGCAGACACAACAATTTCTGGAGAAGTCTAGGTTTATTTATGTGGTTTAATTGCAACTGCATGTGGGAATAATGGACCACTGAACATTATGAAGGCATCCATTCTATTACATATGATAAAATTTGGCAAGTGACCAGTGAAAATATTTGTGGTTGTTATGTCAGTGATCAAACTATTGAACTGTCCCTGGCTGGAACAGCCTACTTAAGTACATTCCTTCCGGATGAGTCAAGACTGACACGATGTCTAACTCTTTGATGATGAAACATAATTGACATTGATGGAGTGAACATTTTTGTTCATTTTGCATTTTTCAACTTTTTGTCAAATTTTGAGGCTATTAGTTTTGAGGAAAGCTGTAATGTTTTTTCAGACCACTGCTGGATGAAACACATATGCTTTAAAGGGAATAAAAACATATAAGGCTGGAATTCATGTTATATTACATCCTGCTATTTATTTCCATGTCCACTAAGCCAAAAACAAAACAAAAATCAATGAATTAGAAATTCCACATTTAATGCTGTGCATCCGGACATTTTCGAATATGCATATTTTTGGCGCGCTTTTCGGGATGCCGAGATGATTAGATTTTAATGAGCTAGGCGATTACGTGGTATCGTGACGTCACTTATGACCCACACTTGCATCAGGCCGACCCTTTCCATGCATTCAGAGCATGTTTACAAAACAAGTGTCAGAATGAGTTAGTGTGCAATATTCCGATGAAATACAAACACTAGTCATCATAGAGGAACAAGCAGTAAACGTACGGTTCCACATGAATTCAATTTTATTCAAAACAATGAATGCAAATGGGCCTCAAAGTCGACTAGGTATCGCCGAGCTTGGGCTCGTTTTCAGAATAATTATATCGAATGCAAATACGGGAGATAATGTGCACCAATATATATACATCATAGTATAAAAATTATTTGGTTTATATTACTTCGTGAAAACATAAACCAAAAAGTGTAAAAAAATCAATAGTTTGGTGTGGGGATTGAACCGGCGTCGCCCGATTGCAAAATAAATGCCAAGGAACCAACGGCTTTACCAATTAAGCTAACGGGAACGATAGAAATTCGCTGACTGATTTAAATTGTTATGATAAATTGTACAACTCATCCTTCATACATCGATATTCTAGTGATATTATGAGATTATACACGTTACTTTCTGTAGCTGGATACAATATATGGTTGCTATGTATGTTTATTGGTGTATATTATCTCTCGTTGGTTGCATTCGATATAATTATTCTGAAAACGAGCCCAAGGCCAAGCTCGGCGAAACCTAGTCGACTTGGAGGCCCATTCGCATTCATTGTTTTGAATAAAATTGGATTTGGAGTGGAACGGTAAGCCAACTGCTTGTTCCTCTATGATGACTAGTGTTTGTATTTCATCGGAATATTGCACAATAACTCATTCTGACGCTCGTTTCGACCCAAAAGCTATACTTGTAAACATGCTCTAAATGCAGGGAAAAGGTCGGCCTGATGCGAGTGTGGGTCATAAGTGACGTCCCGATATCACGTGATCGCCTAGCTCATTAAATTTTAATTTTCCGCGGGAATCGGATTAAAATCAAATTTATGCTACAACTGTATTTTTCTGTATTTTTTTAATGTTGTCAAATTAAACATAATCTTAGGTATATTTATCTTACAAAAAGGTTGCGTCTTAGACTTTGTGCATTTTTGAAGCCAAAATAACGCTAGTCTGCGCCGAGGCGGCCGAAGTTCTTTCGGGTTTAACTTCTTGGTGTCACGTACATTTTAATTCTGGTTGTCGTTGAATGTTCAAATGAATTAGTGAATGTCTTATACAAGGTTAAACTTTGTGTACACATGGAAAAAAGATTTTAGCTAACGCCTTATTTTTATTTCCTTTAATAGTGCATATCAGGCCATTTGTGTCGAATCTGGACCCAACATGATTTCACTGTGTAACTATATTTTTGTCTAAATTTTATATCTGTGTGGGTTAATTCCACCATTCAGCATCATCCTAGGCATAATTTACATATAAAACTATTGCACCTTAGCACATTTTTAGGCATAAATAACATCCCGGTTTGCATTTGCTATATCGAACATGTCAATGCATGGTACACTAACGCATGGCCTCAACGGTGCAGACTAGCGTTATTTTGGCTTCAAAAATGCACAAAGTCTAAGACGCAACCTTTTTGTAAGATAAATATACCTAAGATTATGTTTAATTAGGTACTAAGTAACGGCTAACGCACTAATGTATCAAATTTAAGCAAAAGTATAGACAAAAACAGGTAACGAGGCGGCCGAAGTTCTTTCGGGTTTAACTTCTTGGTGTCACGTACATTTTAATTCTGGTTGTCGTTGAATGTTCAAATTAATTAGTGAAGTTATTTAACATCTCTTTAAATTAAATTGTTGATTTGTGCATTTGTGATGCACAAGTCACTTAAGAAGTTGAGTTGATACTACAACTTAACAGTGGGAACAGTGGGATTATGTACTTGTAATGGAAGAAGAATATTTAAGGAGAGTGAAATGTTTTTAACCATATTTTTATTCACCATTTACAGTGTACATGGTTTTTAATTATATTTTAAAAAGCTGACATCGCGTCACGCATGTGCACCAAAAAATAACAAACCTGTGGGCGAATTTATATTTCACACCAGGTTAGTCGGCCATGTTGAATGTTTATTATGAGTGCACGCTTGCCAGTAGGCAGATGATACTAACTACATGACACAAAATTACAGCACAGTAGAACACCACAAGAGAACAATTCCATGCAAGCTAGACATGAGTAAACTAGAATGCAATCACTCCAAAGATAAAGAATTCAGAATCTCCAGATAATACAATTCTGAACAGTGTCTCAATTGTAGTAAGTGTAACAGATATGGAGAGTGCAAGACCTGCAAGGCATACAAATATTGCAGCAAAGACTGGAAAAAGTGCACACATTTGGGTTCCATGATCAACTCTGAAACAGACATCAAAAGAAGAAAATCCCTCAGCATAGATGCCATGAACAAATTTGACAAATTCTGGAGAAATGACAGAACATCAAACAAGCTGAAAATCAGAGTATTCAACACATTTGTAGGAACTGTTTTCTCTACAATTCGGAACTCTGCCAGAGTCTCTTGTCTTTTAAACAAGTCGCTGGAAGGAGTGGTGGACTTGTTTCACAGAAGACTGTTGAGAAGAGTGCTTAACATCAGGTAGCCAAAGAAAATCACAACCTCGCAAATATCACCAAAGAAATACCCTGGTGTCAAACAATAACACACCGAAATGGTTCGTGCACATGATCAGACTACCACCAAAGAGACTCATCAAGAGGCCTAATTCCCAGAGATCCCCACGTTCAGCATATACAAGTGACGCCTCTACCGTCGAGTGTGGTAAAGCGCCAAATGCAAACATGTCGCAGCGACAGTACGTGAGTGTCAACCGGATAGTTTTCTGCAGCCATAAAGTGTACCAACAACAGACGAAAATGTCCTAAAAAGAGTTTTTTTAGATTCCCAAAAGAAGTAGACAGGTAAGTGAATAGTAGCTTTCACAAAGAAACATTCACGGGAATGTAAATACAATGTTATTGTAGATTGGTATTGTGGGCAATACTGTAAATAATGTCTGTATAATTTTAGTTGATGTATTTCACTTCACACTCGGTTAGTTGTATCCAACAATGCTGGTCATATCGCGATTTGTTAAGACATAATGATTTGGATTGACTCACATAACGAATCAATAAGTTATACAGTACACATTGATGCAAAACCGTTTAAATTATACTGTAACTGGTGGGAGCACAAATCGTGCGTCCTAATGTTTTATGCCGTTCTTTATTAAAAACCTAATCAAATTCTTCTGTATTATTTCTATGTGCAAGTTGATGAGGTTTATGACTCATTTCGTTCCATATTTGTGCATGTTTTAGGGCTGAGAAGTGGCTGGTAAACTGCAGGAAGGATGATCTGAATGGGAAAGATGCAACCATACCTACACAAGAACTGTGTTATGCTCCAACAATTTTGAGAACAGCCAATTTATGAATGCTAAAACAACCGTCGTTTCAAACAGGGTGGTGACAGACAGAATAGGAAGACTCTGAAATTCGGGCATGCATAACAAGTGACAGTCAAAAACTGAAAATGATCAAACAGTACCATGGAGTCTCTTTGTTTTATCTCAGAACGCTGCCATGCCTGGCGAATGTATAAAATAAACAACTTATTATTTTGGTGTGATTCCTATTGCATGTATTCTATCATTGAATTATTTAACTGAATTGTAACATTAAATTATATATATATATATATGTATATATCTACCTGTATATACACATCTTGTTGGATTGGCTTCGAATAGTATACCATGGTGGATGTAGTTTACAGCTATACATGTAGTTTTTGTTTATACATGCATATAAGATCAATTCAGTGATATCACACACATATAGCAGTCCGATTTATGAAGTTTAGTTAGTATACAATTATACACATTGACTAAATATATAAAATATTAATTATACTAAAATATTTCCAATATATAAGAAGTATTATATAAGTATTAAACATTGATTATTTATTATGTTTAAATGGATATAAATCGCATGCAGTGTGAAGACAGTAACACCATAATGCAGTGAAAAAATCCTGAAAAAAATTGGTACACTTGAACAACTGCATATTATATAGATCAAGCAGGTCTGTGTAATTACAACTAGGTGTTGCTCTCTCTATACAGTTCATGACAAAATACTCCTAATTTTATATCAACGGGTCTGTCAAAGATTTTGCTAGATTTGAAACGATCACTTCAAATAGAAAATTAACTCGTATTTTACATGTTATTTAAAACCGTAAATGATTAATAATAAACACATTATTTTGTTCAATGTTGTGAAATGACAGAGGTGTTGGATATATGAATGCTCACATTGGGTAATACTAATTGCCAAATAGGCTAATATTAGAATTAGTCCTTTTGGCACTTGTGGGTGATTCCACATAAAATCAATCAGTTTTGACACTTTTTTGGCCAACCCACCTCCGAATTAGCTTAAATTTCATATACTAATTGGCACATATTGTGTAAACAATCATGCCAAATTTTAGAAAATTGGGTTGTATAGTTTTTGAGTTATAGGCCCTCAAAAAAATTGCAATTTGTAAAAAAAAAAAAAACGGAATTTGATCGCCGTTTTGTATCACTCTCCAGCCCATAACTTCAGTAATAATAGTGCTAGACTAATAAATGTTACATTTTTTGAAAGGTCTTATTTAACCGCATCTAGTGGACATGGAATCAGATAACAAAATATTTAAAGAATTATTTTTCTAAATACATGCCATTTTGGTGACATGTGACCCCCCCCGTGAAAAAAACCTCCAAACCGATTGGACCAAAAACAGATTCATTATATAGGACAGTATGTAGCTCAAATTTCCTGAGAAAATCACAGTGGGCACTCTTAGGGTTTTTAAGATATGATCAAAATAACACACATTAAAAAAATCACTAAATGTGTATCATTCTGTGAACCAATATGTGCTTGCATATTCTCACTTAATTTTTTATGCTATCACTTTGCAATTATCCAGTCTATGAATTTAATTATACTAAATATACAAGTACCAGGTATGTATAATTCATGTTTCCTTGGGAAGTGACTACTGTCGCACACAGGATCATTTGAAAGAGAGTCTACATGCTACACATGATGATCTAGCCATCGATGAAATTACATATAAAGCATGGGTCTCGGTTGACCGAACAAGACGGGACAAGGTTGCAAAACAAACAGACGTGTTTGTTTGATGGACAGTCTTGAGGTCTTAAAACGTCATGATTTTATCGCGAAACAGCAGTCAGCTTTCTTGAAAGACAAGAAAAGTCAGTTGGTTAAAGGAGAGGTGATAGTCTCTGGTGATGTTGCAGAGAATGACTCATTTGTTGTGCAAGATGCTGCACAGGGCTACCACTGGACGAATGACCAAGCAACCATACATCTGTTTGTTGTGCAAGATGCTGCACAGGGCTACCACTGGACGAATGACCAAGCAACCATACATCTGTTTGTTGTGCAAGATGCTGCACAGGGCTATCACTGGACGAATGACCAAGCAATCACACATCCGTTTGTTCCGTACTATCGAGGAGGAGTAGTCAAGCACAAAACTTTTGTTGTCATCTCCAACTCAATGACATGCATTGCTACCAGCGTCACCCGATATCATTTCTGGGTGACAACATGCCTCTTCACCATAGCATCTATTTCTCGAATGGAGCTGCGTCTCAGTACAAGAATAGAAAGAACTTCTCCAACACCATTTTCCATGCAGAAGATTTTGATGGTGTTACTGCAGAGTGGGACTTCTTCGCCACGTCTCATGGCAAGGGCCCATGTGATGGTGTCGGTGTCACTGTGAAACAACTGGCTGCTAGAGCCAGCCTTCAGAAGCCATATGATGACCAGATCCAGACATCAATGGACTTGTTTGTGTGGGGCTCTGGCAACTTGCCGTCCATCAAAGTCATGTTTGTTGACACAGATGAAATCACAGATGAAGAAGTTAAGTTACGGAATAGATTTGCTGATGTTGTTGCAGTAACAGGAACACAACGACTGCACTCCTTCGTTGCCGTTCGAGGATCATGTTCTTTGATGGAAGTGCGCGAGTTCTCAGCAGACACAGAACAGGAGATCATGAAGATTACGAATGAATGAGAACTGTTAGGAGTGGCTGACATTGACAGATCATACATTACGTGCATGTATGATGACAACGGGTGGCTAGCCTACGTGTTGAAGGTGATGTCTGAAACCAATGAAGCACAACTCAGCTTTCTTCATCCAGCCGGACCTTCACCTTCCTTCAACTTCCCAAGATGCCTTTATGAGCTGATCGTTGGTCTAGGTCAGATTTTGATCACTGTCGAACCACTGACAACTCAATGCATCAGAAATGAAAGACGCTACTCTTCTTATGAACAAGGTAATCCAAAATTATATCACTTTATAGAATAATCCTTTGTTTAGTACTGGCTGGCTATAGGCAGTGGTGAGTGGTATATATCATATATATATATATATCATAGATATAATATATCATATAGTATTAATATAATTATATGAACGAATATTCTTTGGTAACCAGTCCCAAAGACTGGATATTTGTTATTATATATTTTAATTACATTAATAATAAAGGTGCTCATGGCGCTTGCCTGCCTTGCCATGAGTGCCTCTATGGCGGATACCGGCGCTATATAAGATTTCATTATTATTATATTCAATGGTGTATTTAAGGGGGACTATTGGGCCATAGGGTATTTTGTGATAATTTTATAACCTGTTTCGTTCTCACATTGTAACATGGCCAAATAATGAGTGGTTCAGTCTATCCACCCCTCTAGAGAATCTAAATATGCTGCAAACCCCTACAGGGCAATACTGAATCTACCTATAGTTTGATATCATGTGAATTATCTAACAAATTATATTTCCATGCCACTTACCATTACTAAATATTTGTGTTGCAGGTTGTGTGAAAGGATTGATGGGACAACAAGCTGTTACACTGTGAATGAGGAATTTGTGTACCTGCATCGAACTCGAGACTATGAACATTTCAGTTAGTCTGATAGTAACAGTCATAACTTTGACCAACTGGAGGAATGGTTGAAAATTAATTAACTTGTGTTTTTTAATAATTTGTTAAGATTTATACCAATATATAAAAAGTGTACTGGTAATAAACTGCATCAATGCATGACCAGCTTGAGACGTGTTGGTGTTATATTATTGGTTCTAATTATAATGAACTGTATAAAGAGAGTTACTTATCTAGACAGGTTTTACATGAAATTTATCTAGTTTCACTAAAACATACCTGACTGACAATGACATGTTTAGTATGCAAACACATTTGGTGTACCTAATGACTGTATAACACGCATTAGAATTAGTGCAATTTTCATGTATGTACATGCTATTTTGATTGTATCTTAGTAACCCAAAGAGTGCACACTCTGATTTTTTCAGGATATTTGGTTTACATACTGTTCTATATAATGAATGTATTTTTGGTTCAATCAGTTTGGAGGTGTTTTTCACGGGGGGGTCACAGGTCACAAAAATTGCATGTGCTTGGATTTTTTTTAATTATTATTCAGTTATCTGATGCCATGTCCACTATATGCAGTTAAATGAGACCTTTCCAGAAATGTAACATTTATTAGTCTAGCACTATTATTACTGAAGTTACGTGGGTCGGAGAGCGATACAAAACGGTGATCAAAGACAAAGTCCGTTTTTTTTACAAATTGCCATTTTTTAGGGCCTGTTAACTCAAAAACTATACAACCCAATTTTCTAAAATTTGGCATGACTGTTTGTGTGGCATATTCCAATTGGCATACCAATTTTCAGCAAAATCAGAGATGGTGAGGTTTTTTAGTGATTGATCTGACATGGAATCGCCCTTGTGTAGAATCCGGACCCACCTCGATTTCGCATTATAATTTGAGTTTTGCCTAACTTTGATACCTCAGTGCATTACTTCCATTATTCAACATTATCCCAGGCATATTTACGTTTAAGAATATTGCGTCCTAGCGCACTTTTGAACCGTAAATAACGCCACGGTTTGCATCAACATGATACGCCGGCACGCTCATTTTAGTTTTTTACGCATGCGATGCGGTAACCCACGACCGCAGCGGTGCAGACTAGCGCAAACCGGATCGCTATTTGGGTTTCAAATGTGTGCTAAGACTATAATGGCTCAAAAAGATGGGTTTCACAAATTCACAAGCAATGCCAAGGGGTGTACTTTCGATCGCTGTTACTAACAGTGTTACCAGCTTGACTTGTGCTGGAGCAACAGACCCGTATCGTATGGGGTCAATACACATAATGGTTTTCCCATGGCATTGGCGACCATGTTAACGTTTTGTCTGATTATAAGAAAACGTGACCTATAAAATGTCTTAAACTTCTCACCTGCTGTTATCATTGTCTCATTGACATGTTGATAGATTAAAACAATTACATACGTTTGCTCTCGTAAAATGCCTGTATGTGTGACACCCGTCAATATTTACAAATGCCGGCAAGCATTACTCCGCAAACAGGTCACACAGACAAATTGCTGCCAAATATCCTTCTGCTTATTCAGATCATCTAAAAATCCACCATTTTACAGTCAACACTTTCTATAATCACACATGAAAATCTGCCTACTCAAATGCACTTATGTCACAGCATGTGAATTTTATAAAAAAAAATCATTTCTCAAAAATACACTGCATTTTTCTTCTGTAACCAAACAGGATGTCTAACTCGAACATGACCCCGTATGGGAGGCGGAGCCCGGAAGTGAATGAAGATAGACGCTCGCCACCTAGTGAACGTTCTTGGTAATACGCTTCTGTGGTTTCAGCATTCTTCGCTAGATGGCGAAACATTCTATTGAACGCTTCAGTTCAAAACCAGATGGATTCTTCTCGTATAATCATGTGTTGTTAGTTATACAAACTTGAATGACAATAAACATTTCTAGCAATGGTGGAATTTTTCACAGAAAACGACATATTTTTAACAATCGAATAATCGATATTCGAGAATACGAATTTCCAGAGACACTGTAATACTTGCTATCTGCAATCCTATTATGTCAAGGATGCATTAGATGATGCCACAGACTGCAGAACAAACATTATATGATGCCACTTCCTCATTAGATGTCCACGAGTGTTCATGCTTCATACTGTCGTCGGCCACTCCTGCAGGTGCGATACCTGTAGGTGTTGTTTCTGGTGCATTCATTTCTTCAGATAATTAACTCAGGTACCTGAAGCCTCTAGTCCTAGATCTGAGAATTGTCTAGTTCATTCATTTCTTCAGATAATTTATTAAATAATTTATCTTCAGTGATGATCTGTTAGTGTTTACCATATGTACTTGTATTTGCTCATTGATTTAATAAAGAATGGACTTAATATTTACATCAGAACTAATGATTGTATTTGTTCATTCATGGAGGTGTAAAACAATGAAATACAAAGTTAACACTGAACCCGGAAAAATGTTGCGATTCTTTTCGTGGATCCCGGATTTTTTTCACAACAAATATTTTTCCGAATTTACGCGTTTGTACTTTTTACACGCTTATATTTTGCGGGCCGCACAATTAAAACGCCCGCAAAAATATTCCGGGTTCCCGTATTTTATATTAGTACGCGAACATTTAGCCTACCTCCATGGTTCATTTGAAACCGAACAAAAGAACAGTAATATAAATTGTTCTTCTTTTTCTCCCGATAACCCACTACCATCATTACTGACGATTTCGTGGATGGTGTGGTGTTTGTGAGCCTGGTGTGCAGGCGCGCAGTGCTGGCTGTTACTGTTAATTTATAAAATCATGTGCAAGTGCAAGTTAAGAACAAACAGGGGTCACTCTTAGTTAGACTTTGCTTGTGGCAGTGTCGGCAAGGCACATTGCTTGAATGCATCTAGAGAGGGTGATTGAACTGATTGGGCGGTTTAACAAGATTGCCACCCAGAGAATTAACTCTAGGTAGCAGGTGGACAAGGAAGCCCTTGGCTTTTCGAGAGTCCGACCTTTTTATCTATGTGTATCCCGCCCGTCTGAGGTATGTGTCGATTTTATTTTTAAACATATTCACGCTACTAGCACCCACACAATCAGCAGGTAATCTGTTCCATTCATTTACAGTTCTTTGTGAAAATGAAAACTTTCTTATATCCAATCTACTCTGCTCCTTTGCTAATGCAAGATCATGTCCTCTAGTCCTTCTATCTTTCTTAACTGAGAAAAACATATTTCTATCAATATTTTCATAACCCTTCAATATTTTAAACACTTCTATCTGATCTCCTCTCAATCTCCTGGTCTCTAGTGTTGTTAAACCGCATTTTTTTAGGCGTATTTCATAACTAAGATCCCTCAGATTTTGTATCATTTTAGTTGCTCTCCTCTGCACTCTTTCTAGCATATCTATGTCCTTCCTGCGATATGGCCTCCACGCTTGAATACAATATTCTAAATGAGGCCTAACTATTGTTTTGTACAGCGGTATTATTAGCTCTTTTTCCTTATACGTTATGTTTCGCCTAATTAATCCAAGGATTTGATTTCCCTTTGAAGCTGCAATTCCGCACTGCTCTGAAATCTTCATATCAGCACTAACGGTTAACCCTAAGTCCTTTTCTTTTACAGTAGTACTTAGTACAGTACCCCCCATTGTATATTCTACCTCTTCGTTCCCATGTCCTATGTGGAGGCATTTACATTTCCCAAAATTGAACATCATTTGCCATTTTTCAGACCATTTCATCAACCTGTCAAGATCATCTTGTAAATGCTGTCTATCTCCATCACTTTTAATCCTTCTAAACACTTTTGTATCATCCGCAAATTTCAACACCTTGCTTGTTATTTCATCATCCAAATCGTTGATGTATATTAAGAATAATATAGGACCTAATACTGATCCCTGTGGTACCCCACTCAATACCGATTTCCAGTTTGAAGCCTCCCCATCAACTACTACACGTTGTTTTCTGTCAATCAGCCATTGTTCTATCCAGTTTATTATACCATTTCCTATGCCATGGGCCTTTAGTTTAAGCAGTAATCTTTGATGTGGTACTTTGTCAAAAGCTTTTTGAAAATCTAAGTAGACGATATCTACTGGTGTTCCCTCATCTACCCACTTAGTGATGTCTTCCAAAAAACATAACATATTTGTTAAGCATGACCTCGCTTTAAAAAAACCATGTTGAGATGGGTTTATCAAGTTTTGTTTAGCAAGAAAATCCACCATGTGATCTTTAATTAGTCTTTCTAATAATTTACAAATCACTGATGTTAAACTCACTGGTCTATAGTTCTCTGACTTGTTTCTCGAACCTTTTTTGAATAACGGTATAATGTTTGCTTCTTTCCATTCTAAAGGAACCACTCCCTCTTCTAATGACAAGTTGAAAACTGTTGCAAGTGGTATGCTAATTTGTTCTACAATTTCCAATAGTAGTTTGGGTGGAATACCATCCACTCCAGGTGATTTATTTTCCTTCATAGCCCTTATTTTCTTAGCAACCATTTCCGGGGTTACAATTAATTGTCCTAAATAGTCTGAATCTGCCCCCTTGAACTTAGCCTTTGGTATTGGCAGTGAACTAATATCTTCCCTGGTAAACACTGAACTAAAGTACTCATTCAGGTCTTCTGCCATTATGAATCCCTCTGATATCATATTTCCAGCACTATCTTCTAGAGGACCGACCTTATCTTGAACTTTCTGTTTGCTTCGAACATACGCATAAAAACTCTTGCTGTCATGTTTTATATTACTAGCTAATTGTTGTTCATAGCTTCTCTTTGAATTTCTAATTTCAGCTGTAGCTTGGTTAAGTGCTTCTTTATAATTGTTGTAGTCTTCATCATTTCCAGTACATCTATATGACTTCCACATCATTTGTTTATACTTAATTTTTCTAATGGCTTCTTTCGATAAGTGTTTCTTTTTGGACCGTTTTCCTTGGTTTTTGAAGGGTACAAATTTATCGATTATGCACTTAATTTCACTCTTTAATATATTCCAGCATTCTGTTGCCGTCTTATTTTTCAGTGTCTTATTCCAGTCTATCTTTGCTAAATATTTCCTCATGTCCTTATACCTTCCTTTGTGGAAATTTCTCCTATACTGCTTTTTGCTATTCCTTTCTGATTTTACTTTGATGGTAAAATGTATCTGGTTGTGATCGCTACTCCCCAGTGGCTCACATATCTTGACATTGTCAACTAATTCATTCTGTGAGGACAAAACTATGTCTAACACATTCTCACCCCTGGTTGGTTCTAGCACATGTTGAGAAAGGAATGTATCTTGAACTAAAACTAAAAACTTGTGGTCCTCTCTCCCCATACTCTGTAGAGATTTCCATTGTATATGCCCATGGTTAAAATCCCCCATAATAATACAGTCCCGTTTGCTTACTTCCCTTATAGCGTTTTGTATTTTTTCATTCTCTTCTATGCTTATGTTTGGACTTCGATAAACCAACCCAACCGTCAACGTTGAGTTTCCTGTAACTATGTTACACCAAACAGCTTCTTCGCAATCTGCTTCTCTTTCTAATTTTATTTCATAAGCCTGAATAGATTCTTTAATATATAAAATAACTCCACCTCCCTTTCTTCCTATTCTATCTTTTCTAAACATTACATATCCTGTCAGTCCCAATTCAGCATCTGATATATCGGTGGTGGTCCAGGATTCGGTTATACCTATTATATGAGGGTCAATATCTTCTACCATAATGTTTAGTTCATTTCTTTTGTTTACTATACTCCTTGCATTTAAACAAACACATTTATATCCAGCTTCAGAAGAGTTTTCCAGACTGTTATTTGTTGATTTATTTGTGCTGTCTTTATCTATGCCTCCATTTTCAGGCTTTTCTGTGAGTCCCCCCTGCGAATCTAGTTTAAATAGATGCAACCTGTCCCACTGTCAACAGATTGCAGCAGATTCTCTGAGAAAACTGCTGCCCCCTTTCCACTAAGATGGAGGCCATCTCTCATGTACATATCTTCCCTCCCAACAAAGTATCCCCATAAATCTGTGAATCCCACCCCCTCTTCTTCACACATCTGCTCAGCTAGTGCATTGATCGCCATCCTCTTGCAGTTTCTATACGTTGCCCCCCTTCCTCCCATTACTGGCAAAATTCCTGACAAAATAACCTGTTCGACTCTCGTCTTCTTTAGCTTCCTCACTAACTGTCTATACTTCTGTACTATCGCAGTTGTTCCCTCCCTGTCTGCATTATTTGTTCCTACATGTACCAGTATAGACCCCCCCTTGCCATGTCCCAATACCTTCTCTACCCTGTCAGTTACATGTTCAATCCTAGCCCCCGGTAAACAAACAACGATGTCCTCCCCCTCGCTCAGTGTCTTGTCCGTCTTTCTCATAATGGAGTCACCCATAAACACCCTCTCTATCCTCATTGCCCCCTCAATCACTGCCTTAGAATAGCTCCTTCTTCGGTTTGCATCTGTCTGTTTGTTGTCTTTCCCCCCTGCCGTCTTCTCTCCTGTCACATTCTCTTCCGATCCATTCTTTCCTGTCGCTTTTTCTCTTGTCACCTTTCCTCCTGTCAGCGTCCCTTTTATCGACTTCTCTTCTATCACATTTGCTCTCACTTCCCTTCGTCCCGTCTCATTTTCCTCTCTCCTCTCCCGTTCCATCTTCCCTCCCTCCTTCTCTACAGTCACTTTCTTCCCTGTCACCTTCACGCTTGTCACGTTTTCTGTTGTCGATTTTCCAATTTCTTCCCCTCCAATCACCTTCTCTCCTCTCAATCTCCTTTCCTCAGTTTTCTTGCCACTGCTATTCTCCTTCAGTCTTGCAGTATCCTCACCTCTCTCCCTGTCTTCTCTCTCCGTTCGACCTGCCTCCTTGCTAATTCCCATCTCCATTCCCTTCACAATATCTGTCAACCTAACTATCTCCTTCTGCAAACACTCCACCTTCCAACATCCAATGCACTGAAAGGTGAATCCTTCCTCCATGGTTTCTGCCCATGACTTTCCACACCCGGACGATGCAAAATCTACCCAGCTGTAGCAGTGATCGCACACCAAGTGTCGCTTTGCCTTGACTTTCCGCTTGCAAGGCGCCATATCCCGATCAGAATTTATTTAATAACTTAACTAACTTAGTCTTTATAAAGACTGTTTCCTGTGTACTACAGCACACTTTAGGTTAAAAATTTCAATTTCACAGCCGACTATTTATCCTAATACGAACGCTAACATCACCGGTAGTGACCTAATTTAAATACAATCAATTACGTTATGTTAGGCTGCTTTATTTATTTAGGTTACGCCGCCCGACTATCGCCCTTGCTTAATTTTAACAACAATGCTACCTAACCAAAATATATAGCAAGTACTGGCTTACACAGATATTATCTTGTGTAAGTAGTTTGATGGTTGTTACTTTATCTCCTATATATTCTACCACATAATCAGGTTTGTTAAATCTTGTTTACAAGTTGTCGAAGGCTAAGCCGCCTACTGAGTTACCCTATTATCACTCACTATACTAAGGTGTTCTAAAATACTTTAACTAACTAACTTTAAGCACAAATGCTACTCAATATATGTTTATTGCAACTTTATGAATGATATTAAGGCAAAAATAATACTTATCAATCAGTAATTCCACTTGTTTATCCACTTTTTACACCACCAATTTCTACGATCAATCTCCGCCAAATATAGCCTCGAACTTGAGGTTAGATGTTCTAGGATAATACTGTGGCTATAAAAAAGAAATGTTGGAAAGCCTGTGTTCGGGAACGTTGAACCATTAATTGGAATGGATGCCATCTGCGTCACTCAGCTAAGAGTTCTGTGGCGCAGTAGGTACGTGCTGGCTTTGTGTATAAGCTGGCAGGGATGTGGACGAGGCCGTTTTAAATTTTATACATGATGTTGAGCCCGCAGGATTGAGCCTCGCCATACATATGCGCTGTTCCAGGGACTGCCATTGCAATTGGTGGAGCATGGAGGTTGGGCTGCTGCGGTGCCGCCAGTCACCATAAACGTACCTGGCAGCACGCCTCGATCTGTACGATCACCAGTTTGTCGATGTTTCCATCCCAAACGGCAGAAGCGTACTCTATTGTTGGTCTGATGTGTGTTTGATAGCGCAGTATGATCAATCGTCTGGGGCAGTTGCTGGTGTTGCGGTTAAGGAAGGCAAGGGTGCTATTGGCTTGCTTAATGATGACGTCCACGTGGTGGTTCCAAGACAGTTTGCTATTGCTATTGACGCCTAGGTACTTTGCTGTATGGTGTAAGTGCTCTCCTGTAGACGCTACCAATTGCCTAGCTTTTTGCTGTTTTGATTTGGGGATGTGGTCTATGGCTAGGGCTAATTTGTTGTCATAAATGGAATATTCTGAGAGAATTGGTTTAGCTTTGTTGGTGGTCCTTAAGATTTAATCCACGCTGCTGATTCTGCGATACAGTAGACTGTCATTTACATACAGTTTGATGTCACGCAGTTTGGTATATCGTTGATGTAAACAAGAGACAGCAGCCGTCCTAACACAGTGTCCTGCAGGACGCCTGATAGGACGGGGGTCTCTTTGGAAGAGCTTCCATTCACTAGGACTCTGTGTTCGGTTATGTAGGAATTATTCGATCCATTCTAGGATGTTGCCCCGGACCCCCTATTATTGTAGTTTTAGTATAAGTCTTCGGTGAGGCACTTTATCGAACGCCTTGCTGAAATCAAGGAGTATGCAGTCCGTTAGGCTACTTTTGGAATATTGTATACAAGAATGGCGGCCATATCGTAAGAAGGACATAGATAAGATAGCAAGAGTGCAAAGAAGAGCAACTAAGTTGATTTCTGAAGTGAAAGATCTTGGTAATGAAAGACGCCTATTAGAATGTGGGTTGACAACACGTGAGACTAGGAGACTAAGAGGAGACCAAAATTTGGTTATGAGGATATTGATATAACTGTTTTCTTCAAACTGAAAGCAGGCAGTATAACTAGAGGGCACAATGCAGCACAAGGAACAGCGTAGTTTGGATATGAGAAAGTACTCATTCTCTCAGAGAACAATACATGACTAATTATCTGATGATTGTGTTATTGCTAGCAGTGTGAATATGTTCACAAATAAAATTGACAGTTATCTGGCAGGGCTGGTTATACGCAGATGGAAAACTCTCGATAAGCCAAAGGATTCCTTGTCTGCATGCCGTCTGGAGCTTATAGCTCTGGTCGGCAATCTTGTTAAATGTTATTAAATCTTATTTGTCCTCCCCCTAGAGTGTGTGGGTGAGATCGTGTAGGGTTCCTAAAAGCTTTGTCTCTGTGGATCGCTTCTTCCTGAAGCAATGCTGTGGTTATCAAAATGTGTCGTGATGCGGGAGCGGATTATGTGTTCAAAGTCTGGTCAAAGGAAAAAGGAATTGAAACAATTTCAGGAATAAACAAAATACTTCCCTCCCCTTTTCATTTTCAAAACAGAACGTGGCCTTTATTGATTCAACTAGGCCCACATGGATTATTTTTTATAATCACGATTAGTCATGTGCTTTCCCTAATTATGTATTCAACGAATCTAATAATACATTGTAATTTATTCAATATGGCCGACTAACCTGGTGCGAAATATAAATTCGCAGAGGGATTTGGTACGACACTGGTATGTGCTTTGGGAAAAAAATTTTGCTGCCGCGCCGCATATTACTGGGAGGATGGGCAGAAAACCGTGTCTGCCCTCCAATTGCACACACCTTTCACAGGCGACAAAATACACATTAATTGTCTCATAAAATTTAGATTTCCATCCGCCATTGACGCTCGCCACAAAAACAAACATTCACGTTCAAATTAAATGGGGGATGGGGGGCAGAACCATATGTCTGCCCCCCCCCGAAAAAAATACAGGGGGCAGCTGCACCCTGCTCCCGCGCCTATGGGCCTATAGGCTATAACTGAGTAAAATTTAAAGTAAAATATGTTTTTCCATTTATTTGTTGGTCAGCAAACACAAACTACAAAAGCACATTGATGTCCGCATACGATATGACGCATATGCGTGATGACATACTATTTCTGAAATGTCACAGGGGTTAAGTGGGACGATGTCCCAGTCAGCATAAAAATGTGTGCATCAAAATCTGTGATTACTCTGTCACATGTTTAAGAATGGTTCATCTTATTTGCCTAGCTTACTCCCTATTTTAATGTTTCAATGTTGTTGATACTAACATTTCATGACAGTTTAAGTTTTATAGGGTTCACAGTGGAGAGGTCGAACATTACTTTGAATGGTAAAAAATGCATTTATACTTACCTGCTCTCTAAGAATGCTGCCATTTGTAAAATCTTCTGGTGAATGGAAGGGGTGCTCCCTCTTATTCTTAAAGTGAGGCGTCAGGGAATTTCCAGTTTGGGAATTCCCCACTAGAGCAGAGTCCCACTTAACCCCGTGTCCGAGTTAACCCCGGTCTCCCCTACATATTGTAAAAACCCCTCCACCCTAGTCAACACAAACAATTATGACGGACAAATACAACCTTTTGCGATAACAATAGTGAAATGTCTGGGAACTGTTACCCTCGAGGCCATCGATCATTACGATCAAATAACTCAATGAATAACTCAATGGAGATAAGGATACAATTCGAAGGACCCGGAGTCGCTCGATCTGCATTCGCTTGGAGCGCTACAATCGTTTTTACATAATTTTGTTGCCATCCTTGTTACTGTGGTGTATAATGAGAACATATATCCACCGTTGTTATTGAACGCCTAAAGACTCCAAAAACTATGCTCACGGCCAATCAGATCCCTTAATAATAAAGGGTGCCGTTCGAATGGTGCTGGCAGGAGAGATAATTCCCAAAGTAGCCAAGGCAAGCAACATGTGCAAGTCAACTCTACAACGTCATGTCAGCATTGTTGACATAACGTTCAGAAGAGAGAGACAGTACAGGTCAGTCTAGCTGGTAGTTTCAATACGTACAACTCAGGAGATGCCGAAGTGGGAGTTAGGAAGGGGTCTGTGTGTACATGCTCGTATTCTATCATGGTCAACAGTTGTTACAACATTTCATCTTTAGCAATGGTCTGCATCCTTTAAATTTATTAAGACTAGATTTCCTTTCACGACTGTTGCAGATGGCATGACATTAAATTTATTATTACGACAACATTACGACAACAAACTTGTGTTAACGCCTGCCGAAGAAACTGAATTGGTCGATTACTTACTCCTGCCTTCAAAACACCATCATGGCTTGACAACCCGAGCAACTAGAGAGTTGGCGTATCAATACGCCGTGAAAAACAACAGGGTGGTCCCGTCTTCCTGGACTAGCAACAAGACAGCAATGCATGGATTCATAAAGCGCCATAGTTACTTTTCCATCAGAACACCCGAGGCAACGAGTTTGAGCCGCGCTACAAGCTCCAACAAAACAAATGTGAGGCAGTTTTATGACAACCTGGAGACCGTCATGAAACGTCACGAGTTTCAACCTGGATCGATATATACAACGTTGATGAGACTGGACTAACAACAGTTCACAAACCACCCAAGGTGGTAGCTGGGAAAGGAGAGAGGCAGGTAGGACAGGTCACATCTGCTGAACGTGGAGTCTTGGTGACCACGTGCGGTTGATGCCCTTGGAAATGCCGACATGATCACATGTTCAGAGGGACTCCACCTGGTACAGTAGGTGTAAACTACAATGATCAGAGGGGCTCCACCTGGTGCAACACACGATGATTAGAGGGGCTCCACCTGGTACAGTAGGTGTCAACTACAATGATCAGAGGGGCTCCACCTGGTACAGTAGATGTGACACATGATCAAAGGGGCTCCATCTGGTACAGTAGGTGTCACACACCATGATTAGAGTGGCTTCAACTGGTACAGTAGGTGTCACACATGACCAGAGGGACTCCACCTGGTACAGTAGGTGTCACACATGCTTAGAGGGGCTCCAACTGGTACAGTAGGTGTCACACATGATCAGAGGGGCTCCATCTGGTACAGTAGGTGTCACACACCATGATCAGAGTGGCACCACCTGGTGTTACACAGAGTAATTAGAGGGGCTCCATCTGGTACAGTAGATGTCACACCTAATCAGAGTGGCTCCACCTGGTACAGTAGGTGTTACACATGATCAGAGGGGCTCCACCTGGTAGCTCACACAATGATTACAGGGGCTCCACCTGGTACAATAGGTGTCAACTACAATGATCAAAGGGGCTCCATCTGGTACAGTAGATGTCACACACGTTCAGAGGGGCCCCTATCTGGTACAGTAGGTGTCATACGTGATCAGAGGGGCTTCACCTGGTACAGTAGGTGTCATACATGATCAGAGTGGCTCCACCTGGTACAGTAGATATCACACATGATCAGGGGGGCTCCATCTGGTACAGTAGGTGTCATACATGATGAGAAGGGCTCCACCTGGTACAATACCTGTCACACATGATTAGAGGGACTCCATCTGGTACAGTAGATGTCACACACGATCAGAGGGGCTCCATCTGGTACAGTAGGTGTCATACATGATCAGAGGGGCTCCACCTGGTGTCACACACAATGATTAGAGGGGCTCCAATTGGTACAGTAGGTGTCACACATGATCAGAGGGGCTCCACCTGGTACAGTAGGTGTCACACATGATCAGAGGGGCTCCATCTGGTACAGTAGATGTCACACATGATCAGCGGGACTCCACCTGGTGCAGTAGGTGTCACACATAATCAGAGGGGCTCCATCTGGTACAGTAGGTGTCACACATGATCAGAAGGACTCCACCTGGTACAGTAGGTATCAACCACAATGATCAGAGGGGCTCCACCTGGTACAATAGGTGTCACACACCATGATCAGAGTGGCACCACCTGGTGTTACACAGAGTAATTAGAGGGGTTTCACTGGTACAGTAGGTGTCACACAAGATGAGAGGGGCTCCATCTGGTACAGTAGATGTCACACCTGATCAGAGTGGCTCCACCTGGTACAGTAGGTGTTACACATGATCAGAGGGGCTCCACCTGGTAGCAGACACAATGATTACAGGGGCTCCACCTGGTACAGTAGGTGTCAACTACAATGATCAGAGGGGCTCCATCTGGTACAGTAGATGTCACACACGATCAGAGGGGCTCCACCTGGTACAGTAGATATCACACATGATCAGGGGGGGCTCCATCTGATACAGTAGGTGTCATACATGATGAGAGGGGCTCCACCTGGTACAATACCTGTCACACATGGTTAGAGGAGCTCCATCTGGTACAGTAGATGTCACACATGATCAGTGGGCTCCACCTGGTAGAGTGGGTGTCACACATGATCAGAGGGGCTCCACCTGGTGTCACACACAATGATTAGAGGGGCTCCACTGGTACAATAGGTGTCAACTACAATGATCAGAGGGGTTCCATCTGGTACAGTAGATGTCACACATGATCAGAGTGGCCCCACCTGGTACAGTAGGTGTTACACTTGATC
Source organism: Escarpia spicata (assembly GCA_963995525.1). NCBI lineage: Eukaryota > Metazoa > Annelida > Polychaeta > Sabellida > Siboglinidae > Escarpia > Escarpia spicata. The sequence continues at coordinate 31,338,204 of OZ023216.1, read as the reverse complement.
AGAGGGGCTCCACCTTGTATCACACACAATGATTAGAGGGGCTCCACCTGGTACAGTAGGTGTCAACTACAATGGTCAGAGGGGCTCCATCTGGTACAGTAGGTGTCATACATGATCAGAGGGGCTCCACCCAGTGTCACACACAATGATTAGAGGGGCTCCACTGGTACAGCAGGTGTCAACTACAATGATCAGAGGGGCTCCATCTGGCACAGTAGATGTCACACCTGATCAGAGTGGCTCCACCTGGTACAGTAGGTGTTACACATGATCAGAGGGGCTCCACCTTGTATCACACACAATGATTAGAGGGGCTCCACCTGGTACAGTAGGTGTCAACTACAATGATCAGAGGGGCTCCATCTGGTACAGTAGGTGTCATACATGATCAGAGGGGCTCCACCTGGTACAGTAGGTGTTACACATGATCAGAGGGGCTCCACCTTGTATCACACACAATGATTAGAGGGGCTCCACCTGGTACAGTAGATGTCAACTACAATGATCAGAGGGGCTCCATCTGGTACAGTAGGTGTCATATGTGATCAGAGGGGCTCCACCTGGTACAGTAGGTGTCACACATAATCAGAGGGGCTCCATCTGGTACAGTAGGTGTCACACATGATCAGAGGGACTCCACCTGGTACACTAGGTGTCAACCACAATGATCAGAGGGGCTCCACCTGGTACAATAGGTGTCACACACCATGATCAGAGTGGCACCACCTGGTGTTACACAGAGTAATTAGAGGGGCTCCATCTGGTACAGTAGATGTCACACCTAATCAGAGTGGCTCCACCTGGTACAGTAGGTGTTACACATGATCAGAGGGGCTCCACCTGGTAGCACACACAATGATTACAGGGGCTCCACCTGGTACAATAGGTGTCAACTACAATGATCAAAGGGGCTCCATCTGGTACAGTAGATGTCACACACGTTCAGAGGGGCTCCATATGGTACAGTAGGTGTCGTACGTGATCAGAGGGGCTTCACCTGGTACAGTAGGTGTCATACATGATCAGAGTGGCTCCACCTGGTACAGTAGATATCACACATGATCAGGGGGGCTCCATCTGGTACAGTAGGTGTCATACATGATGAGAAGGGCTCCACCTGGTACAATACCTGTCACACATGATTAGAGGGACTCCATCTGGTACAGTAGATGTCACACACAATCAGAGGGGCTCCATCTGGTACAGTAGGTGTCATACATGATCAGAGGGGCTCCACCTGGTGTCACACACAATGATTAGAGGGGCTCCAACTGGTACAGTAGGTGTCACACATGATCAGAGGGGCTCCACCTGGTACAGTAGGTGTCACACATGATCAGAGGGGCTCCATCTGGTACAGTAGATGTCACACATGATCAGCGGGACTCCACCTGGTACAGTAGGTGTCACACATAATCAGAGGGGCTCCATCTGGTACAGTAGGTGTCACACATGATCAGAGGGACTCCACCTGGTACAGTAGGTGTCAAACACAATGATCAGAGGGGCTCCACCTGGTACAATAGGTGTCACACACCATGATCAGAGTGGCACCACCTGGTGTTACACAGAGTAATTAGAGGGGCTCCATCTGGTACAGTAGATGTCACACCTAATCAGAGTGGCTCACCTGGTACAGTAGGTGTTACACATGATCAGAGGGGCTCCACCTGGTAGCTCACACAATGATTACAGGGGCTCCACCTGGTACAATAGGTGTCAACTACAATGATCAAAGGGGCTCCATCTGGTACAGTAGATGTCACACACGTTCAGAGGGGCCCCTATCTGGTACAGTAGGTGTCATACGTGATCAGAGGGGCTTCACCTGGTACAGTAGGTGTCATACATGATCAGAGTGGCTCCACCTGGTACAGTAGATATCACACATGATCAGGGGGGCTCCATCTGGTACAGTAGGTGTCATACATGATGAGAAGGGCTCCACCTGGTACAATACCTGTCACACATGATTAGAGGGACTCCATCTGGTACAGTAGATGTCACACACGATCAGAGGGGCTCCATCTGGTACAGTAGGTGTCATACATGATCAGAGGGGATCCACCTGGTGTCACACACAATGATTAGAGGGGCTCCAATTGGTACAGTAGGTGTCACACATGATCAGAGGGGCTCCACCTGGTACAGTAGGTGTCACACATGATCAGAGGGGCTCCACCTGGTACAGTAGATGTCACACATGATCAGAGGGGCTCCATTTGGTACGGTAGGTGTCACACATGATCAGAGGGACTTCATCTGGTACAGTAGGTGTCACACACAAAAGTGGATGGATGACAGGAGAGACCTTTGAGTGCTGGATGCAACATTTCATTATGCACAATCACTGTTCTTTGCTAAATCCTGTCTTGCTACTCTTGGACAACCATGACAGTCACATCACTGTCAGAAGCCTTGATCTGGCAAAGGCAAATGGGATAGTGATGGTCACCGTCCCACCATGTTGTGGCCACAGGCTGCAGCCGTTGGATCGCACCGTGGTCCACTAAACAGACGCTACAATACTGCCTGCAATTCATGGCAAATGCGTAATCCTGGAAAACCCATGACTATGTATGACATCGTTGAGAAGTCCCAGAAAATATTACCGCGGGATTCAAGGCAACAGGTATCTGGCCATTTGATCGTGATGTGTTTGGTGAACATTGTTATCTCGATAACATAGAAATATCACAAACAACACCAGACTATCGTAACGTTGAACTGACAGTAATACAGCATCATGGCGGGGCCACGTTTCACCACAGAACGAGGCTAACGTCAGCTGATCCAGTACATTAAAGGCACACTGTTAAAGTAACAGAACACAACACATTCCCGACCTCTCTGTAAAGATTATTGTTCCGAAATCGAAAACAGAGAGCCGCACACAAACCATTCAAATTACCAATGTAACCACTGATGCTTAAAGCCATATGCTAATTTAACAGCTGACTAATGTTGCAACAAATGTTCACTAGTTCGTCAGGTAGTCTTGAAGGTACCGCAGTGGAATTATGTTTCGCCTGGGCCGTTGGTACTACGGGTAACCGGGTTGTTGAGCAGGCTCCGATGTCAAGGTCATCAAGGTGGGCGTCCGACGATAGCTGTTGATTTCCTGGTTGTCGCGATCGAACACAACGCCGTGAGTTCCAGCGCAACCCGTCTTCAAGCACGAACGTATTGGGACCAGCTTTAGCGGCGATACGCTTCGGGTTCGACAATGACGGTGCCAGCTTGTGTTTCCGGATAGGTCGTTTCGTCCTGATCCAGTCTCCAGGTTTCATCACCGTGTTTCGCGAACGACGTCGTTTGTCGGTGTACGCTTTGATTCGTTCCTGCTTCCTTGCGACCGATTCAGCTAACACTGAAATGTTCGGTGGAGATGCCTGAGGTGGTTTCAGGTTTTCCAGAGATAACCGTGGTTTACGACCTAGCATCAACTCTGCTGGCGTACGCTGTGTCAACGCGTGTGGTATCGATCGGTACGTTTGCAGTACTATTCGTAACTGCGAACGTTTCCGCTCCACAAGTTGAGCTGCGAGACTCTCTTTGATGACGCGATTTAGTCTCACCACACCTCCGTTGCACTGTGATGTTGCACAGCGCACTGGGACGATGCTCGATACCACGTTTCTGCAGAAATGTTTTAAACTCGTATGACGTGAACTGTGGTCCATTGTCGCTTTGGAGAACTTCCGGGATTCCCAACGAGCGAACAGGTCCTTCAGCATTTGAATAATGGCGGAAGACGTCACCGTACTGGTTGCCGCTATTTCCAGCCATTTAGAATGTTGGTCCTGTATGACAACCAAAAATCGTTGGCTGTGTGATGCGGCCTGCACCTCGCCGAATATGTCGCTTTGTAGTCGCTGCCATGGTTTCTCCGGCCATGGTATGGGTTGAATCAGTGACTGTGTAGGTTTGGTTGACTTCTCACACATCGCGCATGATTCACAATCTCTGATGGGATCTTCGATGTGTCAATCGATGGCGGGCCACCATATTGATTCGCGACAGCGTTGCTTAGATCGTACGATCCCCGGATAACCTTCGTGGGCAATTTTCAGCACTTTTTCTGAAGTGTGGTAGGAATTACAGTTCACTACCAGTTCCCGCAGCGCCGTCATGTACTCTTGCATATTTTCGCCCGGACGTTGTGCGCGTTGGCGAAACGCTTATCGCTCCATCATGACATTATTCTTCGGGCCGAAATGATTCCGTATCGCTGTTACGGAATTGTCGTACGTGTCCGTCTTTGCCAATGAGGCAAACATTCACACACATTCATCACGCCCTCTTCTACCGAGAACATTTCTCACCACACTTTCCTCAAAGGCCCCACCTCGACAGAACAAAGCTGGTGAGAGGACGAAGGGGCAAGCTTTAATTCTCACTGATACGCCAGTAAAGAATCGTATTCAGGGTGAAATAAGGTCACGACAGAAAGGCAACCGTTCAACCACCCGAATGGCAGTGAATAATGGCACCACCAAGGACTCGAGTGATGACTCAGGTGAACTCCCTTGACGACTCTCAGCCTCTGTCTGATGATGATGCTGCTGAAGATGACTTCATGGGAGAATTTGAAGTCTCATCCAGAGAAAGTGGGAAGGACGGTACATACGTCCTGCTTCGGTACCTCTCCAAGAAGTATGTGACTTATTTTGCATTGGTTACATTTGGTAGTCTGACTGAAGATGGTACTTTAGAGGTGAAGTTCATGAATCGGCTATCTTCAAAGGGGAATGGATATGCTTTCATCTTCCCAGATATGATCGATACTGATGGAGTGGACCTGGGAGACATTGTTACCCTGCTGCCGTAGCCAGTGTCATCAGGTGGCACAACTCGTGCGGTCAAGTGACTGTTCTTTCCGGGTGTAGGTTTCAGTCCTTACAGTTTATAAGTCTCTTAAGACCTAAATAATAGGACGTTTGCAAGACAGTTGTATAAATACCTGTATACATATGTTCCAATGTTCCCCGTGTGTTGCCCCAATGTACCCCACATATGGGGCACATTGGGACACTCTATCAACGTTCATAAAATGATCATCAGCTAACGACTCAGCAGCGGTGGTGCAGTTTGTTTACTTAGTTTAGACGAATGAATGTGCCTACAATCGGATATTGGATGATATATACACCTCCTGTTTTGCAAAGTACAGATATTCAACAAAACATAAATAATGTGAAATGGACCCCAGTCACCCATACATTAATTTTCGCAAGCCGATATCTACGTATTCGAAAATTTACATTAGTTTGCTAATGCCATTTTAAATATAACATTTCTGCCATATTTAACATGTCCAGTCTCGTTATGGTTCAAACATGCGGCGATGGTAGGTCTTTTCAAACACACATGTTGGCTAAGTATGTTAATATCGATCGCTGCTGACCGGTGGTCATTGGGATTGATACCTTAGTTCACTATAATAACAATGTTTTGGATAAATCAAGCAAACAAATTTGTAAAATGTATCTGCTGAAAAATACACATTACTATAAAATGGCTCAGACAGCCTGAAGGTCAGTTTCTACAAGACACCAAGTTACATTATTTTCTTCCTACGAATTACGCATAATAACATACAGTCGCACAATAACATACAGTCGCATAATAACATACAGTCGCACAATAACATACAGTCGCACAATAACATACAGTCGCATAATAACATACAGTCGCACAATAACATAGTCGCACAATAACATACAGTCGCACAATAACATACAGTCGCACAATAACATACAGTCGCACAATAACATACAGTCGCACAATAACATACAGTCGCACAATAACATACAGTCGCACAATAACATACAGTCGCATAATAACATACAGTCGCACAATAACATACAGTCGCGCAATAACATACAATTAATTAGGCAACTTTTGTCCCGAGTTGAACCAACCGCGCGACTGACGTTAGACTAGTTTAATACTAGTTAGTAGAGACACTCACCGAAGCGGTTAATAAACCATGCAGATCACTCACGATCGATGTATTGAGTCATCATTATTTACCTCATTCACTACGAACGACATGCAGTAATCATTGCCCATTGTCAATACACGATAGTGCCATAATTGGTTTACATCGTAATTCTATCGGCTTCGTTTACTAGACCAGTAAATGTCCGTAGTGGGAGTCCACAATCGCTCTACTAAAATGGACAGCTGGTCCACATTTTAACAACATGACATGTAGGCTCTACGTGTTGAAAAGGATCACCAGAGGCATAATTGTATTACACGTAATCATTCGTTAAAACGCTACAATGCTATATTGATTAACCATGGGACAAAGAAGAAATACTAACCAATTGGAAAGAAGATACCTAAAAAAGCTGCCAAGGAAAGGAGACACGTAGAAATGCAAGAACTACAAAGGGATAATGCTTCTTTCAGTGCCTGGAACGATCACCGGCGTAGAATCTGGGAAGGACCATAAACAGTTGTGCACGGCAGAGTCGGAGACCACCAGGCAGACTTCAGTAAAATAGATCTTGCACCAACAGAGTAGCTGCTCTTCATACCACGATGGAACAATCTAGTTTGTGAGACTCGCCACTGTACATCGACTTTGTTGACAATGAAAAGGCATTTGATAGCTTCGACAGGGATACCCCTCACAAGTTCATACAACATTATTGGATACCGGATATGTGCATTTCTCTGATACGAAGCACCTACGAAGTGATGGTTTACAAAGTAATTCATACAGATTCACAATGAACGGGAGTGAGACAGGGATACGTTCTGTCACCCTTCCTCTTCCTACTTGCGCAAGATTGGTTAACAAGGAAGATCACAGAAAATTCGAAAAATGGTATCCAATAGACGCTTTGGAGCCAGTCCGATGATTCGGATTTCGCAGATGGCCTAGACACAGGAGAATCCATATCTTCTAAACACAGTTTCAGCACAGACAGGATTCAACATCAACAGAAATAAGACAAGGATCGTGAAAGATAACACGAATGACAACATCTCGGTCACACTGACCACATGAAGAAACCAACCGACTGCTTCACGTGTCTGGGCAGTACAACGAGAAAGGCAGGTGACACAAAAGAAGACATAGGAGCATTAGTTTAAAAAGACATAGTTGTTTTTCCCACTTTGATGATAACTTGGATGGCAAAATATACAAAGTCCAGAGAGCAAAGCTCATTATTGTGCATTCAGTTTCCGTGGCCTGTTACGTGTTACATGTTACACTGTTCTGACCTCGTATAAATCCACACGTTATAGCAGTATTGGTAGGCCCCTTTATACGCACATAAATTATTTTATGGTGGTTATTGCGAACGATTGGTAGCAGATCCATTATTAAGATGGAACCGTCAAACTAGCAGTTGACGTGTAGGTTTAGTGTTGTGTGATCGAACACAAATCAGCCTTGCATGACCTGACACGCCGTTCAAACAAGCCAGAAGAAATGACGGCCACTGCCGTCTGTCGATATTTGTTAATTTTTTTACAGTTTGGGCAATCTGGTCTGCTCTTAGAGTAATGTTTTATCCGGTGTAATGTTTTTTTTGTGGAGAGTGTAACAAAACCACCTTATTGTACCTGTAATGCAACCGCGCGTCGTTGTTTTGCCATGTAATTTATAGTGATACGAATACCTGCCCGACGTTAAATTGTTATATGAGTATGTGTTAGTTCTTGTGCACAACAATTATGACGAAGTCCAGCACATCATGTAACCAGTGTTTACAGTGTGATGCAAAACAGGGTTTTGTAAATCGTAACCATGAGAAAGTCGTGTTCTTTGTAACGATGTGACGACCAACGTTTAAGGTACCTCGCAAAAAACAAGTCTCAGACTGCATGATACACGCATAGTTTAATAATATATAATCGCTTTGCTGTGAAACATCATTGGCCAATCATTTAAACACGTACCACATATAATTATTTGTAGTTCCAACATACAGTTCAAACACACAAACAAGATCTCATCTCGCATACATGTTGCTGATGTATTAATGTAGCCGCAACACTGTAAGTTGGCGCTGTAGCGAAAAATCCTGCCGCTGAAAAATGCTGCCGCACCGACCCTTATTGCGCATGTCCGGAAGTAGAGTTTTTCGCGGGTAGACGTCAGGTCTTGTTATATGTTAGCAAGAGGCTATATGTACACAGACTAATTTTATGAACAGGTAGGGTGGGATATACATACACAGACTAAAATAGATAGGCAGGGCCCTACGTATGCGTACGTTCATCTAGATTATATTATTTAGCGTTAAATTTAGACTGATGCTGATTAGGACAGTCGCGAAATCCATTAATTGTAAATGTTGCCATACTGTTATCTTAACACATTGTAAACACGAAGCAAATAGGTACAGTTGTATGTGGAAATATGTATAAATGCTAGCCAACTAATGTGTTGTAAGTTGTATTCACCACAAATAATCTACAAACTGCCAAAACACACATTTGGTGCTAAAATAACTGAGATTTGTTTAAAGCTAGTTACAAATATTTTAGTAAAAAATACTAAATGTGTGCTTGTAGATGTATAACATAATGTATACTGGATATAATTCTGCAAGAATTATGATATATTCGTTCATTCACATACCAAGTTGGCATGTTTACAGCTGAGATCGACTCCAGTGGGCATGTGCTTACATACGTATGCCCATGCAGACATTCAGAAATATACACATGCATACATGCTATAATTAAATATGTAAATATCATATGGTAATTGGGCTGCACTTTGCTCATGCAGTTCGCAAAGTGAACGAGTCTCAGTAATGGTGCATAATGGCAATGCCCATTTATTTAATAAAACATTTGTACAGTGTGCATTAAACATACCACAATTATATTACATGATTACAGTGCAACTGCATTATATGATTACAAGAATATAAATGATTTGAAAACATAAGTATGGTATGCACTAAATATACATGAATTAATGTAGTGTATGTGGATTGCATACTTGGGTAGTGTATTAGTAACTATGCCTACAGTATATTTGTTTCATTACTAGCATCAAATCAACTATATAATCCTAATCAGTATCAGTCTAACTTTAACACTAAATAATATAATCTGGATGAACGAACGAATACGTAAGGCCATGCCTACCTGTTCGTAAAATCAGTATGTGTACGTATGGCCCTGCCTACCTGTTCGTAAATTAGTCTGTGTACGTGTAGCTTCTTGCTAACATGTAACAAGCCCTGACTTCTCCCCGCGAAAACTCAACTTCCGGACATGCGCATTAAGGGTCGGTGCGGCAGTATTTTTCAGCGGCAGGATTTTTTTTGCTACAGCGCAACCGCCTTGCACGAGAAATGTATATGGATGTATCCACGCCAACGGATTGCTGCCATACACAACCAAAACATGTATTTGAATACGGTGTGTAAGACTAAATGGCCTGTTCTAAATTTAGGACGTCAGTAGAGACCACGTCGAGCCAACGCATACCATCCGATGAGTTTAGCGTGGATTGCCTTCCTACATCGACGAAGTAAGGAGAACTTTACCTGAACTTCCTTATATTCACCACTGTAATCCCAACCATTAGTGTTCCGGTTAGTATATATACCTCCATGAATTATTATACTGTCTCGAAATGTTTGCGTTGACGAAACGTCATCGTAAGAGGCACGTCCACATTTTAAGTACGTCCAAAAAGACAATATCTTTTCAATCACAGACATAATGTTTAGACGTCTTCTTGTTAAGACCACGACATATTAAAGTCACTGATACAGGTTAGACAATCGAAAAAACGACCTAGTTACTGAACCGTTCAAGAGTCAAAACAACGATCCTCGAAATTGCAGTTATTCGTGTATAGCTGTCAACGTGGCTTCTTTGTAATATCCACAAGTTCTAGTGTTCGACTAGAAACCACAACGTTTAACGACCAGCGACGTAAACAACGGCCACACATAACTACACGAAAATAGTCGCACGTGTCCTAAGTTATACCTCTAACCTGCTTCGTCATGCCACTGTTGTGTACGTTACATATACTAGCTACATCACTATTTACAGCAGCTTACCGACGTAGCCATACCTGACTCTGGTGACTCAGTGGAAGTTTGACCACGTAAATTCGAATATTTTTCCCCACATGTAATATGTATATATTGATTGAATACAAATTAGTTCCATCTGTAGCGTGAGTCTTCCTGTATAGAACACGTTGATTCAACGTGCTTTTGCCAAAAGACGTACAACGATGGAAAGGAAAGTAACAGAAACTCGATTGAGGCAGACACGCACTGACTTTTCGAAGTGGGGCGCAGAATCGGAAACCTGATAATAATAGGCCTATCTCCTCCGGTGGCTGAAATGACATGACAAGAATTAACCGCTTCGAATACCACGTTGAGTAATGCAATCAATCTATCGTCACCTTCAACTGATTTAAAAAACACGCCAACTGATCAAAATTACTAACTATGATTAGATTCAGTCATATGTAAACGTCATGACGCATTTAACCGTTTCGCACAATTCTTCTGCTAAGGTTCCGCTGAGTTAACAGCAGTGCACTTAATGAACGATGTCCGGGTTAGGCCGCTTATGAAATTCGTTTCAGTGTTTGAAACTTCATTAACTTTAATTTTTATATTTCACGTTTCGCTGTTTGAACTTCCGGTTTGCGTGCATCTGCAAGCGATTCGTCTTGAACATACCGGAGGAACCAAAATGTGCCACTTCCTGTCTTGATCGACCGAACGAGAACTGTGAAGAGGTTCTGCTGCTCTGGTCGTAGCTGTAAGACGGTCGCGACTTGCCCTTCTTGCTCTCGGAAACACTACCACGACTGCCGAAAGCATTGTAGGCGCTACTGTCAATGTCGTCGGCTGTATCATCTACAACTGACACTCGCTCATCTATTGACTGGGACAGCAGCTTTACGCTTGGTCGTGCACGATGGTCACCCAATGTTTTCTCTGCCACTGTCGAAGTATGATCCACTTCCGGTATGGCTTCGAGTTTGCTGGTACGACGCCGTTCTATCAGGCGGCGCTGCGCTCGTAACGTAGCGATTATGCGCAAAGTGTCACGTGGTCGGTTTTCTAGCCGCTGTAGGTTTTCGACGGCTGCTCGTAGCAGTCGCGTCGCAGCCTCCTCGCGCAACTTCCTGTTCAGCTCGGCGATCTGCCTGGCGTGAACAAAGGATGTGTTAGGGGCGCCACTGTCGGTGTTTGTATCGACGTCATTCTTCTCGTGACTCGGCGGAGTCACGCGTGTTCCTTGCAACACCGGGATGAATGTACACGTATGACACTTATTCCTGTCTTTCACTTCTGCCATGTTGATAGGACAAACTACGTCACCAGATGTCTCAACATCCGGTTCGTCACTGAACAGTTGCCCTGCTATCGATAGAGCCGATGGTTGTTCGCTTAGTGCGGTCAGTTTCGTTGACCTCCGTCGCTGCAGTGCCGAAATACGCGTGCCTACGAAAGACGATGTATCCGTGTCAGTGTCGTCGGTGTCCGAGACAATTGTCTTCTTTTGGACCCGCCGAGGCGAGTCTGTATCCTTAACTCTCGGCTCGGCGTCGCAGGCGCCGACGAAACGACCCTCGTGTCCCCGACTGACGAGCTTGGGGAGCGGGCCTCGTGGGATGTGATGCGCGCGTACACGCAGTGCCGAGAAGTCGGTGGACGGCTGAGGGTCGACGTGCACGAGTTGGCGCTGCCTCAGCGTCCTCACGCGCTCGCTGTAGTCGAGCATCGAGTTGCCGTCTCTCGACCCAAAACGACTCACCGTGACGTCGAAATGACGCTGGGACCCCAACGGGCGTCCAGCGAAACAGCTGACGCCACACAGTAAGCTCTCTCCAGCAAACCCCATCGATCTGACGGACGACTGAGGCGTCATCTCAACTGTTTGCGTATCCGCCGGAGACATATGCGTTCCCTACGAGTCGGGGTGGAGAGGCTGTGGTCTGCGTCAGTCGTACAGTAGAAACTCTGACTGGCATGAACGTTCGTCGCTGTTTACTGATAATCACAACAACATAGTTGAGGTGCGATCATCACCGCGGCCCTAAACGACGGTTCATTAACTCCATTACTCTGTCTAACATAATCATTCACCTAATCGAATACGGTCGTTAAACAGTGTCAACACGGTGGTATAACGTCGTTGTAAACGCCTGCCCGCAGTGTTCACGTCCTCCTTACGCTAAGCCGTTCACCCGTGCATTCCCGAAGGCCCTGCTTGGGCTACCACAGTGAAGGCGTCACGCTGTCTAAACACTCGTACGTGCTCGAGCATTCTTTTGCATTCCGTCGCCACAAGACACGCGACGCCGCCCAATAAGTCGACCAACGGCACGCTTTGTTAGCACATAATGCAGGTTAGGTTTCATTGAAGGCCTTTAATGGCCGCAGTAATTGCTTAAACCGTTGCAACGGAAATAAACCATTTTAGTAACCGCTCATGGCTGCCTTGTTTGCCATGCAGATTATTATAATGTATCATAAGTGGACTGGGCTCACTCGAAAGCCACCAGGAGAACAGTGACGCTTTTGTTTACTGCTTTACATGTGCTATAAACTTACACATACGCGAAAACTTGACATATTACAAAAAGCCCACTTCATAGGTTAGTGCTCTTTGTGACAAAACCGGTGCCAAATGGCAGCCTTGGTTATTGACATGTCTTACATTGGATCATATTGGTTAGCGGATTTGTGGGGCGCAGTGACCTATCTTTAGAACGTCTTTGGTCGGACTCTGAATCGAAGTGATTCGAATTGTCGTGCTTGCCGTTTTGACGCTTGCACACTTTCGTTGACTCTACATTGCCCATGGTCATTCAACTATATAATTGAGAACACGAATAATCTATCTAATAATCTATTATCACACTTAATCGACTTTTCCGGACAGAATTATTCCATTACAGTTCGAAGACTATTCGACCACAACATGTAGCAGAGAGGCCAGCAACATTTTTGAATGGAGGGCCAAATAAGTGACTTGGATTAGGTCAGCGGACCACACATGTATTTCTTAATATTGGCCGTCACTAGCCCAATCTTCGTGGCATTCTAGCTGATATGCGTCAAATCCGAACTAATACATTTTGGAGTTGTTATTTATTTTCAGGTCCAATGATGAGACACACACTTACGATGACACACGTAGACGGTCTAGACATATACATAAACATATCCATTACGAATGAAACGAAACGATTCTACAAATTAGAGGGTAGCGTAAACAAGTAGGCCTACCGGACAATGTACCAAGTAGTTACAATTCACAGGACGTATATAATAAAGTCAGATTGAGATAATCACAACTGGGGGACACACCGAGAAACACAAAGCAAGAGACATTTAAATACTACAGGGATCAACAGTTTGAACAAATTGGAGAATAGCGCGGAAGGCCTTATGAATTGTCAATTATCATTTGGCAGATAACCTCACTGATAAATGATAATATCAAAGTGGTGTAAGTGTGCATTGCACCGCATGGTCTATGGCAGGGGTCGGCAACTTGCGGTCCGCTGGCCAACGGCGGCCCGCGTAGCATTTCATGAGGCCCGCGGACTAAAATCGAGATTGTATACAATGTGGCCCGCGGGATGACAACATAATATTATACAATTGCATGGTGAACCTTCCGTTGGAGGAAAAACAAAAGCTGATTGGAAATTTTCAACATGATGCTGGTGCCACTGCAAATCTCTACAGGCCCACTACATCGTTTATCCCATAAGAAAGTCTGTCTAGCAAATCAATGAAATTCAAAAGTTACTGAGCACCGTTGTGAATACCGTGAACTATGTAGCTTAAACCTCTAGCAGTTCAAACACCTTCTGGCAGAGATGAATGAACAGTATATATCCTACACTACTGCGAAGTGCGCTAGCTGAGTCGAGGTGCCATGCAGGGTCACATGCACGAGTTGAGACATGGAATTAGCTTGTTCGTGGAGCAGACGTTTCCACAGGTAAGGTCTACCGGACATCGCTGACTCCCAGGTGCATCAGGAAGTTTTCATTTCGTGTCGACACCTCAATCTGCTGAATTTTCCACTCTAGGGATGAGAACATAATTATAATCAAAGAACTCTTCTAGTTCGTTCCTTCCAGTTCGTTTCCGCTTTCGAGATCAAGTTACGATTGTGGGAGACACAACTGTTGCATTTCTGAACACTTCTGAAAATGAGCCGGAAAGGCCGGACACATGAAGCATTCGTATTTGATTTTTTACAACCCGTTATAGTCGTCGACGCGCTGGAAGCTGTGTAGATGAAGTTCACCCATATGTAACGTGACTATGTGGCACTCAAAGTTTTCATGACGACAATGCGCACTTTGAATAAAGTGTATGTTTAATAGTAAATTGTTCAAAATTAGCCATTGATGTTTCATAATAATAAAACTTTTTATTTATATTCTGCAAAAATGCGCACCATAACACCAGTGATGTACCATTTTCACGAAGATTGGGCTAATGATAACGAATCATCATCATCACTGCGCAGCTGTAGTGTCCCGTGGTTGGGCGAAGGCCTCAGCATGTCGTTTCCAAATATGCGCTATCATCTGCTAGATGGTGCCCTTCCAGTACTCGTCTAGTTCGTATCTCCACCGTCTCGCCGGTCTTCCTCTAGATCGTTTTCCTTCATATGGTCTCCAGGTTGTGATACGCGATGTCCATCGATTATCTCGTAGTCTGCTGATGTGCCCTGCCCAGGTCCACTTCTGATTTATTCTATCACGTTTATGACCTTTGTCTTCTCTCTTACCGAGATGTTTGTTTTTCTCTCAAAATATGTGATGTTTAACATACTTCTTTCCATCTTTGTTTGTGCTGCTAGCTTGTTCTTTTTCTGGATGGTGAGTGCCCATGTTTCCGAGCCGTATGACATTGCTGGAAGTTCGCATGCGTTGTAGACTTGTCTCTTGAAGCAGGTTCCAAAGTTACCTTTGAAGATGTCGCGGTGTTTGGCGATTGCTGTCCAGCCAGCGGTGATTCTTCTTTGAATCTCCATGTCTTGGTTTGTGTCTCTGATACTGTATCGTTGTCCCAGATAGACGTAGCTTTCAATGTTCTCTATCTGCGTGGTGCAGATATATATCTGTGTGTCATTTTCTGGCATCACTTTTGTCTTCGAAATGTTCATCTTCAGACCTTGTTTTTCACTTTCATCAGCTAGCTCCTGCAGCATTTTTTGTAGTTCTTGCGGTGTAATAGCGCATATGAATATGTCGTCGGAGAAGCGAAGATGACTGTCTATTCTCAAGCCTCTGGTTTCCCAGGTCAGTCTTCGGGATATGCTTTCGAATGTTGCCGTAAACAGCTTGGGCGATATGGTGTCACCCTGTCGTACTCCTCTCTTGATGTTGATCTGGATGCTTTTTTGTGTAGGTGGACTGTCACCGAGCTGTTGATGTAGAAGTCTTTCAGGAGTTCGATGTACACGTCTTCTATGCCCTCTTCTTGTTTTTACAGTTGCCGTTATCCACCATTTCTCAATGTTTCTTCATCAGTGCTGGTGTTGATTGCTTTGGCTACATATGTCGCACTTAGTTGGATCATGTCAGTGATGTTTTCGCTCATGGTGTCGATGTCGTCTAGTTCTTATAGTGTCTCGAACCGATTTCGCAGTTCGAGTTGGAATTCGATCTTTTTGTTCCTATTTGTATGGTATCTACACTTGGTGGTCTCTTGTTTATCAACTTCTTCCTTTCAACCTCGACGTCTAGTTTGATGTTGCTCAATACCGTCCTGTGGTCATTTCCGATGTTGACTTGGTTGGTGACAGTTACGTTAGTGACCAATTCTGGCCTGTTTGTCAGGATGTAGTCAATTTCGCTCTTTCGTTTCTCCATTTGAGCTTTACCATGTCCATCTTCTCCCTGCTTTCTTCTGAAACATGGTATTTATGATTTTGTACTTTCTTGATGTTGCCCATTCAACCAAGGTGTCGTTTCTTTCGTTTCTCGCACCTAGGCTAAATTTGCCTGTTGCCGTTTCCGAAATGTTTGTTCGTTTCCCTATTTGTGCATTAAAGTCTTCCGCCACTATCGTGTGGTGGGTTGGCTTTTCTATGGTCTCATCTACGTCGTTCTAGAAGTTGTTTGTGTCTTCTTCTGAGTATGATGTTGTTGGTGCATATACTAGTGCTAAGTTCAATTTGTAGCGCTTTGTTATGCATAGTCTCCCATAACTAATAATAAATTTTAAGATATAAATGTGTGGCCCGCTAACATAGTCCAAGTTACTTATTTGGCCCGCCATTCATAAAGGTTGCCGGTGACAAAAGCTTCGAAGTTGATAAGAGGTTAGAGAATTGAAATAATAATTAGACAATATTTATATTTACAGACCCTAGAAATATAACTTATGTTGCCGAGATATTGAATTGCTAAATGGTCACCATAATATATCACACATTTCTCCAATATATCTGGCTTAGCAGGAGATACATTGAATTGTACAAATGTGAAGATGCCGGTTCTATCTAATGGTAGCCATTAGATAGAACCGCCACACACACACACACACACACACACACACACACACACACACACACACACACACACACACACACACACACACACATGGCGTGGTAGGTTTTGCTTGGGGTGCGTTTTTGCAGGCTCCCAAAAACCTTCAACTGCACCCCATGAGACCTTGAGCGGAACGGAACTCTTTTGCCTCGTGCGGAACTATTTTGCCCCAGTGTGGAGTGCGTACGCATCCGTCGCACAACAGCATACGGGCCTGATATAGATCTTAACCAAAGCCAGCTAGATATCTGAAGAGTAAACCGTTCAATCTACCTAATGACAAAAGTATTGCTATATTGAATTTCAAATGGTTCTTATCCAATAACTGATGTCAAATCAAAGAGAATGTTTGATACTGACCTTGAAAACAATTTAGGGGTTGATTCTTGTTTCTACGTTAAACTACGGCCTGGCTGTGGTCGTGTCAGGGTCAGGACATGGTCTCACAGCCTGGCAATGCTTCGATTCCCCGTCGACCAAGCTTGATGATGGATTGCATTAGTTTTAGTGAGAAAATATTCTTTGACTGCCTCCTAAACACGTCAGTCGTTGGTCTTCTGTGACAGTATTAAAGGCGGCCGCAATCACTGTATTTGCAGATTACACTCCAATGACAATGGTTAGCAGTATTCTCCATGTCTACCAGGAGTAAGTTCCCCCAGTGTTTATGTCTAAGACGAATGAAAACAGCTTCGTTGTTCGGACGAAACAGGCAGCTAGTCTTGTCGGAATGGCCCTGCAATGAGTCGGTGGCGCTCCCTGGTGGAATAGACAGACGCCAACACAAGTGTACGATGGTTGTTGATGTTTGTATGCGAATACCGGGGAAACAGGCTGAGAGTGTTCCAGTGCCCAACGTAAACACCAGCTAGGACGTGCCACAAGTAAGCGTTGCTTCTAAAAAACATTGATATGGTGTTTGTGTGTGTGTGCGCGTGCGTGTGTGCGGGTGTGCATGCGTGCGTGTTTGTGTGGTGTGATCCTATCTGAGTATATCCATGACGGGATGATATCTGTTCTGTTAAGTGAATTTTTTTGTATTTGTGTAATGTATATAAGGGAACTATTAGTTGACATTCTGAATAACGTAATCTAGATTTATGGGTACATGTGTAATTGTTTCAACTAGCTGTCGTATTCTGGCATGCGGAGAATGCATAAGTAGGCTCCCTATCACTCACTGCCCAATCCCCCACTTTTGTATATATCAAGCTGAAATACTGTAGCTAGTACTATAGAAAGGTGTGCAGTCTGCACACCAGGTATCTTTTTCCCTTGTGTTTTATATACTGTAAGCATATTACAGTCGGTATGCTGTAATTTAATATAACAGCAATCAAGGGTTTTTTGGTAAATGTCTAGTATGATTATTCTAAATGTACAAAATGTGTCGTACATAACATGTGTGGTCCATCACTCTGTAATCTGGATGTACCTGGCTGTGCACAAGATGTGACTATTGTATATATTATATGTGCACAGTGGCAATCCCTGTGTTAATAAATTTGATTGCCCAATACCAACCTACCCAATATTTGGCGTAAATTCAGTACAAACAGAGAAAGGGCTGCATGAACATAACACGGATACACCGGGAATAGGGGGGGGGGGGGGGAGTACCGAGTAGAGTAGTACACGAATGCATAAGTAGGCTCCCTATCACTCACTGCCCAGACGTGTTGCCAAGAAGAAACTAAATAAATCCATTCGCACTAACAACGGCTATGTTTGCTGGAGAATATATTCACAAAACAAACGTACATTAAAATCGCCAGGGTAAATCATTTATGCCATTACGTGATTTCCACATCACGTAATTACACCTGCACGTAAGTTCCTGCAAGCTGCCTGACAATGTGACGTACTGTGTGAAAACCGAAGTGTTCCCTATTTGTGTTACAATTGCTACGTTTATGATCTTGTAATTCTTTCAATATGATCACTGTTTACATAGAAATGACTATAACTGGTGCAGGGGGGAATCAAAGACGCAGTTTCAACATCCACCGAACTACACCTACCCTGAATCATGACGTCAGACAGGAGCTCACAACGTTCCTTCTTGTGTCACGTGATGCTGGTCATGTGACATGTCAGTAGCGTGGCAAACCATTTCTCCGACATACGACGCAGTCGAAACAAGTTTCTTGAGAGGGAGGTAATGTCAATCAACATAGAAGCAACTACTTACAATATTACTATCAGGTAGGATACCGAAAGATAAACATGCATAATTGTCATTTGCTTTAAAAAGGGGACAGCTCTGCCAGAAGACAGATCTTCGATTCTGGCAACGTTCCAATATTATGTTTGTCTACACGGTTAGTTTAACGAATTCAAGTAATGACACTCTCTTACACTGACGAGCGACTCTTTCCACGTAAGAACGTTTCCTTGCTCAAGACGCTGCAGTCGCTGCTGTTTCAGTCTCCGTTCCATCTGTATTGTCGTTTCCTCGCGTTCGTTGTCAGCGTATAACGAAGACGGGGTCAGCGAGATGACTGATGCGCTGCTGAACCGAGTTCTCGCCGTGCTATTGCGAGTAATCACCGGCAGTGGACTGCGCCCAGTGTCGTGGTGTCGCTTGGGTGGATAACTATCGCCCACTCCGTACAACTCCGCGAGACTCAGGTGGGGCCGCACTTGAGTAAACTCCTCCTGTCGGCCAAAACGACGCCGTCGCTCGTTTTTTATTCGTTTCTCCTGTTTTGTCAAATCATTGTGATTTTCAACGGACGAACTGGTCAATCCTCGCTTCTGTTCCTCGTTTATTATGGGCAGCTTAATAGCGTCACTCGTTTTCTGTGACGGTATTCTGTGTCGTTCGGGTGTTGAGGCAACTTTCGCCCTTTCGAAACAGCCAGAGATGTCGCCTCCGTCATGAGACGAACTGTTCCCACAATGAGCTGATCTCTTTGTCCGCATCAAGGACGTCTCTTTACGTCTTGGCGACGTTTCTCTTGCATCGTCAGGACCGACATATCTCCTCGTGACTGTACTTATCTGATATGGCCGCTGACCGTCCACCTGGAGACCTCGCATAGACCCGTCATTTGCCGTGCTCGTACAATGCTGTGACTGCTTGACCACCGCCGGTCGACACTCGCGAGAGATGGCCACCGGTTGTGACGACTTGTCCGCCATTCTCGCCTTGTGCGTTTCTTTCTCGATCTTCTTCGTAATGGCGGCCAGAAGGTTTGGGTATTTACTGAGTCCACACAACTGGCGCAGGCGAATCAGCTCTAGGAACGAAATGCACTTGTCGATCGGACGATCCTCCTCGCTGGCGTAGGTTGTTTGGCCGGAAGATGAGGTGTCGACATCATCTTCAAACGTCGACGGCAATCTGTGTCGTAGCAGAGTGCTCGCGTTGTTCGTGTGTGGTGCCGCACTATGGTTCCAGTCCCGTGACTTGCTCCCACACTCGCTAAAAACAACGTTAAGCGGCACCAGTCGCTTGGTCATGGCCAACGTAAGTTCATTCAACCTCTGTTCTTGACTTGACAGTGTTTCTTCGGAGAGGTTTTGTTGAATCCACGGGCTGCCGAAAGTGACATTGCATCGGTTGTCTAATAATGCTGAAGTTAAGTTATTCGGACTAAAGTGGCCATAGTCTGATTCGCTAAGGCCTGACTTAGTGTCTCGATAACGATGCAGTTCTGTTCCAGCCTCATCAGGGATGTATCTTTCGACGTGGCCGCCCCCGTTGCTGTACGCATGCGCCCCGGGCCTAACTCGTCGGACTTCCGGGTATCGACTGGATGAAGGCGGCAGCAGCAGCGTGCCTCCATCTGGTTTGTCTCGCGTCCTCTTCGTGTGACGTGCTGTCCGAGATAACGTGAGGTCGTTATCGGATGGGTTTGCAGTGGAGTCGATGTGGTGCTTCAGAAGATTGTGGTATTCGTTGATAGATTGCCTCAGTGTACGTTCCGAACGCTTGATCCGCAAGAGACGTTTTTCTGCACATTGGCGATACAGGTCGAGCTTGCGCCGGTACGTGACTTCATGGGCGGCCAGTCGACCTAACGTCGTGGGCTGTATCTCCGTCAGCCCCGTGCGCGGCACACTCGTCATGGCGTCACACGGCACTCACCGCGATGAGACAGTTTACTGTGTCGATCTCGGCACAACTGGCAGTGACATTTGCATTGTAATGATTCGCATTCGAGTTCGTGTGAGTTTACCAAGAAATTGCATTTTCATTGCGGAACTGTCGTAACTCGTATACCTTTCATACGCACCCCGTTTATGATGTACATGTTAACGTCACGTTGAAATACGTCAAGTGTAGGCGCTATGATTGATGTTGTCATAATGTTCCTCATACATCACCCGTGCGGCAAAAGCGTCTGTCTACCTCGCAACGACTCCCCGCTGTAGTGTTGTCAGACAAGCACGACCGGCCGTTGTCAAGAGAAAGTGGTCTTCGGTTGAATACTATTTACCTGCGCAATCGTTTCCCATTCAATATGTTGTTTGTCTATTTACCTACACTGTGCGCCTTAAACGCACGTCCATCAGATTGACGTCATTGACGCCATTTACGTAGGATTGTATCCCCGTGTATCATTCTCCTTCAAGTGTTTTTTGTCTTCTCGCCCACAGGACCACAGTTTGGCTTCGGTCGCCGAAAACATATTGACATGACCGAGTTCATACGAAGTATGTCGACATCGTGCACAAACGGAATAACGTCCAATATTTAAGAACATACACATGTATACTGGCTTATCACTAGCCTGTGTTATTAGGCCTACGTCTCATTGATTGATTGATTGATTCGTTTATTAAAACATTGGCAATATGACACATGATGCAATACAAGATAGCCATATACAGGGCTGTATAATATATACATATACACAATCATATACATATATATATATTCATTGCGATATAATTATACATATCTGCAAAAGTACCATATACACACGTAAGTGCGTATACAATGTTTGGAGGTTTAATATTTTAGGTTTAACTTTACAAGTTGCCTGTTACGTATTATCATTCGTGGATGATGTAGGCCCTATATTCTATTTATTTGGTAAAACAATTTAAGGAAAGTCATTATGTTATACATAGGGTCGCTTTCTTTCTGTAAATGTTCTATTATATAGCGTAGACATAGGATTGTTGTTAACACAAACCATCACAAATAAAACAAATGAACAGAACCAGTCTGTATCGTATTCAACGTCACAAAACTGGAGTTTTCTTCTCAGGGGAAAACAGACAGTGTTTATATCGCGTAATCGGCTTGTTCCGCGCCCTGGATTCACAGCCAGTCGGTAGTGATAATACAAAACCAAATATTTGAAGAGTGTCTTTGTAAGTCAGAATGGGTTGCTCGGCCGATATACAACATGGCGCTTTGTCAGAGTATCCGCGAGCAAACAGTCTTGCAGTATGTATATATATATACAGAGAGAGAGAGAGAGAGATAGAGAGAGAGAGAGACAGTTAAACAAACAGTACCGGGCCTGCTTGTCGCAGTTCGACTATTCCGCATGTGTGTTACTGAATATGACATCTGCTCGCTTGTTTATGTGTAAGTTTCCATGGATGCGGCACATGTTGTTTTCCGTAAGTCTCTGTTGTAGATCATGTCTAAACGTGGGTTACAGCAAAATCCACGGATCCACCGATACACAGCAGAACCCAAAGTACAGAGCAGATAATAGTACAAGATGTTATTAATTAATTTTAATCTGGAGGGGGGAATCCGAAAAGGGAACATTGGCGCGTATACGATGAAGAGTCTCGATTAAACCACATTAATTTCTGCTAGATGCGCTGTGTGCTTAGCTATTTCCGGCATGTTGGTCTACGGGAAATTAGCTGCGACCATCTGAACACTCATGAAAAGTAGACGTTTGTTACCAAATGTAAGTTTGGTAAATAGTTCATAATGTTATATATAGTAAGCTCATAAGCTGATTTATTTGATCGAAAATAATAATAATAATAAACTTGATTTATACACCATCAAATCCGGGACTAATGACCCCCGTTCACGGGTGTTTACAAATTGCCAATCATATAAGAAGCATAAAAACACTTTTAAGAAAACAAATAAGAAAATAAATTAAATTAGCAAGCAATATCCTAGTATATAGTGTATGCATATATATATAAGCCTAAGTATAGTAAAATTACGGGTAAATGCAATGATAAAATAAACGATTAGCAAAAGTGCTGAACAGCTGAACCTACTGGAAAAAATATATATATAATAAAAATATATATATAAATAAATACAAAATAAATCAAATAAAAGCCTAATTTACATTAAATAATTTGATTAGATACTAAAATGTGACCCTGAGATAAATAAGACTAAACATGTATTAAAACTATATGCATGAATAAAGCAAAGGTTAAATTATGTCTGGCCATATTAGTTTGAGAACATAAATGTCTTCAATAATTTTCCAAACTATAAATGTCATTGATAGGTTAAATGTCATGTTTTGTTGTACGCTACATAAAGAAGTGTGCAAACTAAACGAGCCAGCCAGTTGCCAGACTCACCTGCTGATTCAAACAGTTGCTCCACCTAGCGGGTCTCGCGGAGTGAGAACGGAGGATATAATATTATAATACCAGCTACAACCATAAAGAAAATTACAAAAATTACAACGTCTCGCTGACTAGAACGTTTTAAAGCAATGACGGATAGTGCGCCTTTAAAAGGTAATTGATCTTTTGAGTTGTTTGATTTGTCCAATGATCAATAACGTTTAATCAATCAAATCAAAGTGCAATCCAACATAAACATACGCGTTTACTATTGCCTTGTTCTGGTTATTTTCCTAATCAGTCACCTTCTTTTGAAAATGAGCCTGAAGTCTCGGAGTACATACTGTATCTGACGGAGACGCGAAGGTTCATGTATGTTCACCAAGGACAACATGTATCTAAAGGGGAGACGAAGGTTCACGTTCGTTCACCAAAAGACAACATGTATCTAAAGGGGACACGAAGGTTCACGTTCGTTCACCAAAGACAACATGTATCTAAAGGGGAGACGAAGGTTCACGCTTGTTCACCAAGGACATCATATACCTGACGGAGACTTGTAGGTACATGTTCGTTCACCATGGACAACATGTATCTAATGGTGAGCCGAAGATTCACGTTTCTTCACTGATGACACCAGGTATCTAACGGAGGTTCATGTTTGTTCATCAACGACATCATGTATCTGACGGGGACGATTCCACAAATACATAAAAGCGAGCTGTATGTAAACACATTATTCCAAAACTTCAACTGTTTCACCCTTTTTGACATCGACAGTTGTTGATCTTTTCCGTGTGACAATTGGCAATACCGATGCCTGTCCAGAATGATGTCAAATTCCGCGGAATGATCCTTGTAAATGCAATTATGATGGAGAGCTCGTCCGGTCATAAAACATGCTTGCTGTCATTGTAAACAGCAAAACCTTCTTCGGCTATGTGAACAAACGGCGTTCATGCCATGATATAACAGGAACATCGTAGTTTCTAGCTTAGTGATTACATCGATACTTTGTATCGAGAACCAACTTTGAATTACGGATGCAAATGCTGGAGAAGCTCAAAAGTAAAATATTAGAAATCGTTGCCCTTTGTTTTGACATCTATATTACGCCTCCAGTTTCTGTAGACCAGTGTTTCTCAAACTGTTTTGCAACGTGAGGTAAATATTCCTCTGCTTAGAGGCAACCACATGAATGTGAAGAAGAAAAAGAATGAAAAATGTTCGAAACGGCGGCAGGTGGAATCGAACCACCGTCCACTCGATCGATAGTCCGGCGCTCAACCGCGTGACCAGCGCTGCCCTCTGTGTGTTTGCAGTTAAGCATTTGGCAAATCACGCCACATCTTATCCTTAGTTGCTTTGTAGGTTGCATGGCCGGCTTCAAATTTCTTCCTTGGATTATCCGCCGTCTTCAACTTGCAGCCATTTTTAAAGGTCGATATTCGGGGCTAAGAAAATTACTGACTGAAATCCGAAAGTGGATTTTTCGTCTATCGATGTACCGTTTCGTGAAATGTAAAAGCGAAGAACACTACTATGTTGTAGGCCATTTTTTAGCACACAGGAGACAGCTTACCGTAGTTGTAGTGTGAAATGAGAGGTAGGCAACATACACGAACAAAGCAAACTACATATGTCAAGGATGGTCCCGCAGAAGAAAATATTACAAGGAGTGCTCTTTAAAATACTGGCCCTACAGTATTTCCCGAAATGCTCAGCGCCTACCAAACTTCCGTTGTCTAATCCGGCGGAAGTGGGTTGCAATAATAGTTACCGCGTGCCACCGTTATGCACTGGTACTGTGTAACTGTAACATAAAGTTGGGGGGTCTACACGAACTGTAGTAACATGGAGATTTGCAATAAACGGTTCGCTGTTGTAGCGGCGTCTCTTACGTCACATCTTGCCATTAGCCATCTTTTTGTCAGAGTCGTAAAATGACGCAATCTCAGACAGCAAACACGGCACTCGGTGCCTTGCTACCACGTCGTTATAGCCAAACCAAGTCCGTAGCCACGATTCGTATTTCTATGATCGTTGTGAACAAATCATTAGAAACAATCATTTGAAGATAGGTGCACAATATCGTTGGGTACTTGTTTATAACAGCAAAGCAAATCCCATGTAGGAGGCCAACTCGCAATGGTGAATATTATTGGATT
This sequence comes from Escarpia spicata, assembly GCA_963995525.1. NCBI lineage: Eukaryota > Metazoa > Annelida > Polychaeta > Sabellida > Siboglinidae > Escarpia > Escarpia spicata. The sequence continues at coordinate 31,312,968 of OZ023216.1, read as the reverse complement.
GTAATATTCGGTGGCCTACACATATAAATGGCAACGCTCAAGTGACTACCTCTTCTGGAAGACAGTGAGTGGAGACGTGTATTCGTGCAAGCTGGCGCTGCAACATCTGGAACAGCAGATTCCTGAAAGCATCCCATGAGACAAGCCACGCACTTGACGAGCCCCTCACAGCTATATAGCCAATAGTGGATACTTACGAAGTATCCAATTAGAATCAGAATCACATCACCAGCAATTATCTGTATACGCACCAACATAATCCAAATTTATATGACACAATTCTTTGTAATCTCATAAGTTACATTACACATAGGTAACAGTTGTCGGCCATTTTGAAAAATGGCAGCCATTTCCCTTATCGGAAAAGTCTGCGATGGTCGAATAGCTAATCATCTTCCTTGCAATTTGTTGGTTGTATCGCCACACAAAAGGGTACATTTGTTTCACCTATCTGCTGGACTCAACGACATAATAATTTCTGACCGGACTGCCTGTGAAGAAGAATGGGTTTTGTGCTACCGCGTCCTACCGCGGCGGCCACTCTCGACCACGCTAACTCTGCCTCATTTTAACAGTAACTCCTCCCAGACGTCGAGGTACACTCGCCTCTGTCTACCTTCAGTCACTCCCTTGGATCGTTGGCTTCCGATCTACCGATTTGTGATGTATTTCACAAAACGCAACGATAGTTATTTATTCGAGTTTTTTACTTACGTGTTTGCAATAGTCTATGATTTTCTAAAGAGCCTCTCGTCTACCTGACAGAATCGAGAGACGAACAATTCGCCACACGGCGCGACTGTGAACAAATGGTTTGTTGCTCCATGCTAGTGTGTCGTTATTCCCCGAATATCTGATTATTTGTAGCTTGTGTGTTATAGCAAGTTGACGTATTTGTTTGGCTTTCTTCCGGAAGATTGTTTACGTCTTAATGATTGTAGGTGATAATGATATCACAGGTTTATTTAAAACATTTTGCAGTGTAACTAGTAAACATTTAAATATAATTACACATAATTAATAATAATAATAATAATAACAATAACAATAGTGTAATACCACAATGAAATCCTCACAATCGGTGTAATACCGTTAAATAAACGAATATTGATGATTATCGCATTTCCACTTACACATCCACCCACGCACCAACCCACCCACCAAACCACCACCCACAAACGCACCCACACACCACACACACACACACACACACACACACACACACACACACACACACACACACACACACACACACACACTTAATGTATATCTCATTAACCGAAATTACCCCTCTTACTCCACCTTCCCGCAGGAGGCACTACCTCCATAACATTCCACCAGGTGGCACTACTTCCACTTCTTTCCGCTAGGAGGTAGGTCACGTGACCGGCGCCATCTTAGAATTTCTCCATGGGTGCCCCGCCTCCCCCCCGTCGGCTTATCCGAAAACCTCTCTAACTACTCTCGGTGCCTTGCTACCACATTGTTATTGCCAAAACAAGACCGTAGCCATGATTCGTATTTCTATGACTGTTGTGAACAAATCATTAGAAACCATCAATAAAAGACACGTGCACAATATCGTTGTGTATATAACAGCAAAGCAAATCCCATATAAGAGGCCAACTCGCAATGGTTAAGATTATTGGATTGTGATATTCGGCGGCCTGCACATATAAAAGGCAACGCTCAAGTGGCTATGTCCTCTTCTGGAAGGCAGTGAGTGGAGACGTGTATTCGTGAAAGCTGGCGCTGCAAAACCTGGACCAGCAGACTCCTGAAAGCCTCCCATGAGACAAGACACGCACTTGACGAGCCCCTCACAGCTATATAGCCTCCAGTGGATACTTACGAAATATCCAATCAGAATCACGTCACCAGCAATTATCTGTATACGCACTAACAGAATCCTAATTGAAGTGGCATAGTTCTTTGTAATCTCATAAGTTACACACATAGGTAACGGTTGTCGGACATTTTGAAAAATGGCGGCCATTTCCCTTATCGGAAAAGTCTGCAATGATCAAATTGCTAAGCAACTTCCTTTAGGCATCCTCTACAAAAGGACACACTTGTTTCACCTATCTGCTGGACTCAACGACATAATAATTTCTGACCGGACTGCCTGTGAAGAAGAATGGGTTTTGTGCTTTCGCGTCCTACCGCGGCGGCCACTCTCGACCACGCTAACTCTGCAGCATTGTAACAGTAACTCCTCCCAGACGTCGAGGTACACTCGCCTCTATTTACGTTCAGTCACTCCCTTGGATCGTTGGCTTCCGACCTACCGATTTGTGATGTATTTCACAAAACGCAACGATAGTTATTTATTCGAGTTATTTACTGACGTGTTTGCAATAGTCTATGCTTTTCTAAAGAGCCTATCGTCTACCTGACAGAATCGAGAGACGAACAATTCGCCACACGGCGCGACTGTGAACAAATGGTTTGTTGCTCCATGCTAGTGTGTCGTTATTCCCCGAATATCTGATTATTTGTAGCTTGTGTGTTATAGCAAGTTGACGTATTTGTTTGGCTTTCTTCCGGAAGATTGTTTACGTCTTAATGATTGTAGGTGATAATGATATCACAGGTTTATTTAAAACATTTTGCAGTGTAACTAGTAAACATTTACATATAATTACACATAATTAATAATAATAATAATAATAACAATAGTGTAATACCACAATGAAATCCTCACAATCGGTGTAATACCGTTAAATAAACGAATATTGATGATCATCGCATTTCCACTTACACATCCACCCACGCACCAACCCACCCACCAAACCACCACCCACAAACGCTGGTGTGTTATAGCAAGTTGACGTATTTGTTTGGCTTTCTTCCGGAAGATTGTTTACATCTTAATGATTGTAGATGATAATGATATCACAGGTTTATTAAAAACATTTTGCAGTGTAACTAGTAAATATTTAAATATAATTCCACCTAATTAAGAATTATAATAATAACAATAGTGTAATACCACAATGAAATCCTCACAATCGGTGTAATACCGTTAAATACAATGAATATTGATGATCATCGCATTTCCACTTACACAAACGCACCCACAAACCAACCTATACCTCCACTCACCCACCATATACAATGCCCAATACGTGTATTTACTAATGACATGAGAAGAGGTATGGCTTCGTTTGCTTGCAATTATTTCTTAATATAAACCGGCTACAAAGTAAAAACACAATGTTATGTTGACATCAGTATCGTGTTGTCACGCTACATTATCGTCTCACTTGACTGCGCACGATAAGTGGACAGCTGAAAGACCGTGAGATCCTATTTCAGTCCAGTCTGCCGCTTAAACAATATTGATCCAGACGGCGCGTAATAAATATGTCGTTGTCAGCATAGACTATACAATTGCACAACATGCTATTTAATAATAAAGTTCAGAGTGCAATATGTACACAGCGTAATAAATACCTTATAGACTGAGAAGAATGGGCGACACCAGTTGGCTGGTTAATAACACTGGCGAATTAGGAACAGACCCATTGAGGCCGCTAAACATGTATCAACTGGTCGTCCTTATCGCATATGACCATTTGACGACGCGTGGATGCCCAGGTCGTTGTTAAAGCACCTCTCGTTGGGTTAATGTTCAGATGTTATGTACTGCAGTTCGTATGTATTTGTAAAATCGCAGCCGAACGCGTTGAACCGTCCGTGTAGCGGATTATCTGAAGTACTGAATTTTGCGTGACCAGATAACTACACACTTCGTAGTCGACTCGAGCCACGTTCTGACTGCAACTGTCGTTGTCGACGCTAGCGCAGCTGCGGCGGGATGCGCTATACGTGATGCCGCGATCGCAACACAGCCATGACGTCGCAAAACACAGATTCGCATAAGACTTACAA
>OZ023216.1:31286574-31304074 GCA_963995525.1 Escarpia spicata | reverse complement strand
AAGCTTGGCATGCTATGCGCTCTGAATACTGCTAAAGAGCATCATCAGTTGTTAGAATATCTTAGTGGTATTATTCCTTTGACAGAACATATTTCTCACTGCTTCGATAATGGAGACCACGCACACCTCATATCTAGTTACAAAGTGCAATGGTGATGCGTCCCAGGAGTTGATGTGTCGCGAATCCAGATCCAAATGGATGTGTGGATGTGTGGATGTGTGGATGTGTGGATGTGTGGATGTGTGGATGTGTGGATGTGTGGATGTGTGGATGTGTGGATGTGTGGATGTGTGGTTCCTGCATACTCATCAAACGAATACTGGTTGATACATATGTTGAGGGTGACCTTCAACTTTCACTTTCAACCTTCACTCCTCACTTAGACCACCATTTTACAACTCTTTGCCCTGCCTCATTGTGATGGGGATACAGTACACTTATATATGTATAACATGGCCTAGTGTAGGTAGACAAAGTAGATATGCAAACATTGTAATTGTACAATGTTTGCGGAATGGCGCAGGTTTGAACATTCGTCATTTGGTGGTGTCCTTGCTTGACCTTCACCCCACGCTTACTGCACCATTTGATAGCTCCTCGTGGTATCCCGTATTTACGGGCAGATAGTAGGCTTTCCAAAGGTGTACGACGTGGCCATGAGTAAATAGGCAACCTGTATAAGCCACCATTGGGATTGTACAACGTTTGCGGGATGGCGTAATTTCGAACATTTATCACTTAACTGTGATACTGTTTGACCGTCGCTCCACACAAACTCCATCAACTGACACCTCCAAATCATATCTAGTTTTGACGGAAAGAAATTGATCTTTTACGCTGTGTATGACGTATCCTTATAAATAAATTACACACAGAGTCATTGTAACTTTATGACATTTGCGCTATTGCAAAAGTTCGAATATTCATAATTTCACGGTTATCTTGTTACCTGGGGCAGGGGGGCTGTCCCCTAGAATTTCATTCGGGGGCAGACATATGGTTCTGCGTCCCCATTAAATGTGAGCGTGAATGTTTGTTTTTGTTGCGAGCGTCAATGGCGGGTCGAAATGTAAATCACATTATCAGACGATTAATGTGTATTTTTGTTGACTGTGAAAGGTTTGTGTGATTGGAGGGCAGACATGTTTTTTATGCCCCCCCCCCCCAGTAATAGGCGGCGCAGACATGTGGTTTTTCTACTACGCTACGCTATAGTTTATACCTCAGTTGAAGCATTATGCAATTCAGTGCTCAAGATAGTTGTTTCTAACTATTTAGTGATTTTGAAACATAAATTTATTTACTTAAATTCCAGAAGGTTCTTGATATATACACTTTGCATTAACACCTGCAGATATTTCCCGTCTTATATAACTTTTTGTGAATGGGAGATCATTTTTTTAATCCAAATAGTCAATGATACACTGAATTTTGGGGAAAGTGACCTTTCAGGAGCTTTCCCTTGCCTGTATTTCAAAATTGTGTTTATTCAAATACCCTAAAAAATACGTTCGTTTGACTACGCGAAGAGACCTTAAATAGGGAAGTGACAATTCGATGCTGTATCTAGATGTTAAGTTGCCGGCTAGACTTCTTTGAATTATCTCAATGACCGCAACTAAGAGACTGTTTTCCCTATATTAGGGATAGTATAGATTCCCCAATGTTAGTTACCTGGGTCCGAGCGGACCTGAATTAGTAATGCATTGACACTTGAAGTTCCCTTGAGAGTGCTAACCGTACCTACTTTTGTAACGGGCCATTCGATTATGTTTTTAGTATTGAGGATTAGCTGGGGATAGCTGCGGATTAGCTAGCATGGATGGATCTGAGACAGGGTAGAGTAAGAAGGTGTATGTTGTTTTTTATTATTACTATAGAAGTGTTCTTTGTTATATATATATATATGTCATAAAATTAATTAAATCTCCAATGTTCCTTGTTGCGTTGTTCACGATTGCTGCCGTCATTCACAAGCTTTGACATAATTAACACTGCACCCTACTAGACTCGAGGCAGCTAGTTGCGGAGACCTCGCCAATCTGTGACAGTTAGTAGGACATGCGACCCTCGCCTCTTGTTGGAACCTCGTGCTCCCAATATTCTAAGATATGCAGGTCAAGAATCTAGATCCTCTTTCTCATCAGGAGTCCTGATCGATATTTGACAAAGATCGTCCGCTTCTCGGCGGACCGCCGATGATTCGAGTCTAACCTGGGCGTTCAAGCCACTAACAATACGGACGAAGTGGCTAAATCTTCGGGCTCTCAACCGAGAGAACCTGGGTTCGAATCCTGTGCTGCCGTGCCGCACTGTATTCGTGCATTCACTCTACGTTGCTCCAGTTCACGCAGCTGCACGAATGAGTACCGGGCTACAGACAGTGGTGGATAGTTGTGTAAGACTATTATAAGCGCATTAATTGCAGCGTGGCTGAGTGCTTCACAGAGAGATTGAGATAATATCCGATCGAACAAGTCTGCCAGGGAGTAAAGTGTAAGGCGCTTTGAGCAGGCACAAGCACTGGATATTGCGCTATCAAAGAGCTTACCTTTTTCTTTTTTCTTTTACTACTTTCATTTGAACGCATAGGTAGTAGCGTAAATGTTCACAAGTTATAGAGCCTAGTTCACATAAAGTGAGTTGTTGGGCCGATTAATATGTGTTATTAGTTGACATTCTCTGGTATAACTCGGTAGTCAAATATATTATTTTCTAACCACTGATATCATATATTTCTACTCTCACACATCCGACAGGTGGCGGCACTGTGCACACAGCTCTCATATAGTCAGAAGTGGAAGTTAGTTTGTCTGTTACAACTTGTACGATCAGTCAGTCGTTGACTGTTACCGTTTACTTGACTACCCACAAGATCTGTCACAGGGTTCCATCATTGCTTAGAATTGTCATCACCGAAGCCTACTTTCGTTGCAATGATTGTGGTAAATGTGGTTTCTGCATAGCGTGTAGGCCTACTACACGGCAGTAACCAGTCATCGATGCATCGCGATGTCTCTTGATGCAATGCGCGATACATGTCATAAGAATTGCGATACACGTATACGACACATGCAGATTAACATATCTTCAGATGTTTGACCATGCTGAAAGTTGTCAAAGGCCGGTTTTGAAACTCATTTCGAGTCCACACATGGCACTACAGCTCCCTGTCACGCCCATCTCGTTCCTCAAGCGATATAACACAAGCGGACCCAAGGGGGTTGCAAGGGCACGTGTCCCCTTAGATTGACCAACTTGCTCCAAAGCCTGCTAAACCAGGATAGGCCTCTTCAACCACCAGAAGGCACGCCGCCGTCCACAGGGACAAAGGTCTTCCTACTGATCTTCGCAAGCGAAGAATCTGCCATCATGATTTTGGAAGCGCACTATGATGGCAGTAACGAAACTTGTCGCCTATCTACGGTATGTCGCAAACAAATCTCAGGTAGACGTGCCACGAAACGTTCTGATGCTATTTTTTAAGAACTTCGGTTGGTGTTTACACTTTGGCAGATGGACGTAGCGTTTCCCACGAGATGGGGCAGAACGCCGGCGTAAAACTGGCGACATCACCGGATCTACGACTGCGCCATCACGTTTCTGCAACCAATGTTCATTATATTTTATCGAATTCGATGGAGTAATATCATATTATCAAACGAGAGGCCGATCGACGCACAAGTAACATTGCGACGATACATATGTCGGTTATGCTGGTGTAGTGATATCCTGTATTGCACTCCCATGTTGATTGGTCGAGGTTGTGTCTCATGGGTGATTTCGCTTCAAGTGTGGGTCGTGGTTGAAAGATCCATGTTGCTTGTTTTGGATCAGAGAATGCAGTTCATCTTGTCACAAATTCAATTAATCTGTTGATAGAAATTGGAATCTGTGTCAATGTTTTCATACTTATTCCTCGTCTTCGTGAGCGGTATTGCATCGCTAATGTGACATTTAAGTTATACAGCCACGTAATCTGTTTGACAGTCACATTTTGTTAAATTGACGAAAGAAGATGTTTGTTCACCTCTAAAGGATGTATAGGCCCGTGTGGTGTATCTACTAACTTTTTAAGTCCGGTAGATTCATCATCGGTTCAAAACGCTTCCTGTGTCGCGCTGCCTCGTACCGCTGTCTCGGATCTTCACATCGGAAGGCGGGGGCGCTGTTGGTGATTTCTTGCGGTTGGAGATTTTAAGCGAAAGTTTGCCTGTTTTCCTTAATACCGAGAGATACACCCGAAACCAAGGACACTCCCGGAAATTGCGGGAGAGTTGACAGGTAGAGACTGTGGCAATGACTGTGGGGTAGGGGAGCTACGTAGTCAGGGAAGACCAAGTCGTTCTGCGGGACAACGAACAGTTTGGAACTTGTAGTAACGTTGAACTGTTATTGTCGCACCACTGTAGCATGGCAGCATGCACATAATATATGACCTTCTGGATTAATTGCGATCGGAAACGTATTAATTTGCTATCACAGCTCATTAAAGGGGATTTCTTAATAACAATGATCATGGCTGTGACATCTATTTCATTCATTCAACAGATCAGTCGATGTCTACAGTTGTGTATCTGAAATCATATTTGCATATGGAACTTGTGTAATACTCGCATATAGTAACCACTATTTAGAACAGTTCGTGTGCGGATTACCACCGAGGTGGCATTGAATGCGTGGACGATCTAAAAGTAATTAATGTTGGAGAGCTCTCGATGTTTCCAGTAAGCTACACATTACTGCAGCAAATTCAGTAGGCTCATATGTAGAGAGGTAAACGCGTGTTTGTTTATTTGGTGAACTTAATCCTATTCAGTACGAAAATTGAACACTGAATAACAGTGACAATTGATGGCTTGTGTTTGGCTGGTTACGTCTGTGAGCTCAAACAAAAAATAAAACAATTTCACACAATAAAACAAATATGAGCATGTTTTTTTTTTAAATATAATAATAATATAATAATAATAATGACAAAATAAAATTATATAGCGCCTAAATCCCCAGGAATCTGAGCTCAGAGGCGCAACATACAATAATCTTTGGGGAAAATCGTTAACATGGACAAGCAAGAGTCGTCAATAGAGCAAGGGACAGCCGAACGTTAGGGTGGGAATGCAATTTCAAATAAAGAAGTCTTCAGTTTCTTGCGAAAGGTATCTATAGTCTCAGATGATTTTAAAGCGATAGGGAGTTGATTCCAGATTTTGGGTGCAGCTACAGAAAAAGCTCGTTTGCCAATATTAAGCTTGGTTTTCGGAACAAAAAGTCGTTGTGAAACTGATGATCTGAGATTTATAGGGATATCAGAAAAACGAAGGAGACTAAACAAATATGATGGGTGCTGCGTAGATAGGGTACGATATGCGATAGTGGCTAATTTGAATTGTATTCGATATGTAATTGGAAACCAATGCAACTGTTTAAGTAGGGGCCGAGATGGTGAGAAACTAGGTGCTTTTAGTATTACACGTGCTAAACAGTTCTGTACACGTTGGAGTTTAGCTAAGTCCCTTTTAGCAATATTGTTTAGGACTGAGTTTCAGGCGACTGCTAATTAGAGATTCTGATATTGTTTTAGCAGTAGGTAAAAACAAATGACGCCGAATTCGACGAAAATCACGTATATGGTAGAGACAGGATTTACCTACTTGAGAAATGTTCTGGTGAAAGCTGAAATCACTGTCAAAGATAACACCTAGATTACGAACAATATCTGATGGTGATGTATCATTACCAAGCAATTTAATTGGAAAGTAGTTAACAACCCTGTTTCGTTGTAGTTTGTGCCAATAATGATTAGATCAGTTTTATCTGGATTTAGCTTCAATTTACTTGCTTCCATCCACAGCAAGATGTCAGTGAGACAGTCACTTAAAGTTGATATAAATGTTTGGGCATCAGTTGGTGAAAGTGATTATATAACCCTGTGTGTCAGCATTCAGGTGATAATTTATATTATTATTAGTTATGACTCGACTAAGGAGTGTAGTGTATAAGATAAACAGAACAGGGCCAAGGACAGAATCATGTGAGACACCAAATGGAAGATGTTCTGGACAAGACAGTGCGCCAGATATATCAATGCTTTGGTATCGGTCTGAAACATATGAACTAAACCACCCAGAAATCCCAAAAATGTCTATGAAGTCGATATAAAAGAATGTCGTGATTTATTGTATCAAAAAGAGCTGATAGATCTAGTAAGGTGAGAGCAGTCAATTTGCTAGTATCCATATTGCATACAATGTCATTGTGCATTATAAGAAGAGCCGTCTCAGTTGCATGTAATCGCTTATATGCTGTGACATTGGACGAACTTTTGCTTTCTTTGTTTGTTTGGAAAGCCTTCTTAATGTAACGTAATACTGATTTACTAGCTCACACATTGTAGTTTTTGGCTGAATTAAGAGATCTAAATGTGCAAGGTCCTCATGAAGAATGTCTATATTAATGTCATGTATCGATCAGAACGTAATAAATTGTTGTGCTGGTCTTGACTCGACTCTGAGACACAGATCAATAATTACAGTATGATGATCTGATAATTCATCAGTAACAGATACCGCCTTGATGTTATTGCAGTTTGACCTAGTGATAAACAAGTCGAGCCAATGCCCGTGGATATGAGTAGGGAATGTGACATGCTGGTGTAAGTCAAATGTTTGAAGTGCATCCATGAATAACCTAGTATTAAGGATAGGTAAATCAAAATGGATATTTAAATCACCTAGAATATATAATTCTTCATGTAATCGTAATGTAGTTTCAAAATAATCTTGAAATTCATCAAAAAATGTACTTGTGTTTCCAAGAGATCGATATATGCAAATAAAAATAGCAGGCATAGATGAACCTTTTATAAAAATACGTAATGTCTCGAAGCTGTGTTATACACGTGAATGGAGGATTTCTACCTTGAACAAATCAGAAACCAGAAATGCATGTTTACCGCATCAGAAACATTGGAAACACCGGTATGCATTAGCTACATGTGTAAGCTCTGACCTGGGCATGTTAGATTTTAAGAACATTCACAGGTTGTATGTAGATAGACGATCAACTCCAAGCCATGTTTTGCTAACAGAGGTCCGCTGTCACAGGTATTGTGTGGGTCCAGTCGACACACATGTATTTGTACTGTATTATACTATTATATTATTTTGCATATATTGTATTACGTGTTATCCAGTTATATTATAAAATAAATAGATAATAAAGTAAGAAAACCAATAGTATAGTTTGTCTACAGAGATTCACTAGGTGCTGTATTGTTACATTAGTACTGTACAGTGTATTATAAAGGGAAATTCTTATACAGCGCAGTATCCAGCCCTCATGATTGCTCAAAGCGCTTTATATTTTACTCCCTGGCAGACCTGTTCAATTGAACACAATCTTGACTTCCCTGGGAAGTATCCAGCCACGCTGCCATTAATTCATTCATATAGCTGAGTGAACTGGAGCAACGTAGAGTAAACGTCCTTGCCCAAGGTTCGACACCGCAGCACAGGATACGAACCCGGGTTCTCTCGGCCAAGAGTCCGTATAGCTATAGCCACTGCTCCACTGCGCTCCACATAAATCATTATCGAGTCGTATAATATATAAGTATATCACTGTCAAGTTGTATACCCCCAAAATATGATAAAAAAAACCATAGCAATTGTCTCGCCAATCAACAAAGGGAAAGTCGAGTGACAAAGGAAAAACATGCATCATCATCACACTCAACCCGTCATCATCACACTCAACCCATCATCATCACACTCAACCCATCATCATCAACACTCAACCCGTCATCATCACACTCAACCCATCATCATCACACTCAACCCGTCATCATCACACTCAACCCGTCATCATCACACTCAACCCATCATCATCACACTCAACCCATCATCATCACACTCAACCAGTCATCATCACACTCAACCCGTCATCATCACACTCAACCCATCATCATCACACTCAACCCGTCATCATCACACTCAACCCATCATCATCACACTCAACCCATCATCATCACACTCAACCCGTCATCATCACACTCAACCCGTCATCATCACACTCAACCCGTCATCATCACACTCAACCCGTCATCATCACACTCAACCCGTGCACACTCAACCCGTGCACACGTCAACGTCAGTTGTGAAACAAATTTGACAAAACCCTTGCAACGAAGGAGCCACAACCCAGCACAGGCTGAACCACACGGGGGAAGCAGAGACCGTTCGCCATGCCACTGGAACGTCACGAACCTTCGAAACAAGTAGAAAACAATAGGCGAACTGTTTTCGAACACTATGACTTAACTTGACTTAAATGCCCTGGCCAATCTGCCCCTCCCCATTCTCCTGAATGTCACACCCCTCCATTTCGTCCTGTCTAGAGCACACCGCTGTGCAGTTAAAAGCGAGAGTCCAGCGTCCTGTCTAATCCGGTCACTCCACCTTTTCCGCTGCCTTCTTCGTTTTTGTGTCCTTAAAATCTTCCTTGAAAGCTATTTTATGAGGTTTTCATTTGGCATACGGCAGCCATGTCCAAACCACTGGAGTTTTCTATGTCTGATGACATCTGAGATGGATTCAGGGGTGAATGTCTCATCTCTGATCTGGCTATTTCGTAATATGTCTGCCCTTGTAACACCTCTGATAGCCCGCAGGCAACGGCTCTCAAAAACTTCAAGAGGCTGCGTTTTTTTCGATCGTAGTGTCCATGTTTCTGCACCATAGATTGCTATAGGCAGTATAAGGGCACCATGTAGTCTGGCTTTCATTCTGATTTAGATGCCTCTTTTTTAAAATATGTTGTTTCAGAGTCTACCAAAGGCTGCTGATGCTAAGGCTATTCGTTTGTCAACGTCTATCTCGTTAGAAGGTACTATGCTGCCTAGGAAGCAGAACTCTCTCACAATCTCGAGTTCTTCATTTTTCAGAATGATACGCTTATTTGATGAGGTGATTACTTTGCATTTGGAGAGGTTGATTTGCATGTACCCCAACCAGTTGAACAGGATAGGTGAGAGCAGACAACCTGCCTCACTCCTATTTCAACTTTGAACCAATCTGTCAACTGACCATTGATGGTAACAACACATTCTACATTCTCGTCATTTTGGAGTCTACCCCAATATATCTCAGCATCTTCCATAATGATATCAAATGCGACACTACGGAAGGGGACTAATCCACGAAAGGATAAAATGTTGGACAACGTATACGGCATGTACACACCACGACTGGGCTAGGTCCGTGTGAAATTTGTTTGCAAAATGTGTGACGATTGTAAAATACATGTAATATAAATGGATACGCGGAGGGCCCATTTTTGACGCATATTTTTAGAGAACAAAATCGGGCGATGTTCTGAAACACCCCTTTAATATATACTTTTAACTTAACGAACTGACGTGTGCATAGACGTAGCTAAATCAGTGGTTTTGCACGTTATTCCCCAACATTGTTTTCGTATTTTATTCCTTGCTACATTCCGACAAAAATTGTATATGCTAATCTTTGCGTGTTGTGTACCTTTGTAAATGATCGTAAATAAATTAATGATCAGTTAGTGATATTGAGTTGCGAATCAAAGACGACGATGCACAAATTAGTCAGTTAAACCCGCTAGTCTACCAGTTGGCTGTCTTGGCTGCTAATCGCCTGCGGCCACTTCACTGCTCAATTTACACACATTGTACTGTATTACTTAGAGGTAATGCTGTTAAGTCCACGACCCTCCTAAGTTAGCCAAGCATAAAGACCATTAATGCACATCTACGACCCGTGTGAGCTCATAACTGTAGTCACTTGTCGCACGTACGTGTCTCGTCGTCGGGCTACAAGTGTTGTAGGAAACCGAATAGTTGAACGTGTCCTACCCGGAGTGAAACAATACATCACATTGTTGTAGACGCGACAAACACACTGTTGACTGTGAGGACAATGCATCCGAGACAGCATGACAACTTGACACATCTTCAACATGAGAGAGATCCATGTCAGTAACCAGACATGAACTATGTACACCTGTTATCTTCAGATGGTGCTGATTCTGAAAAAAGATTCAGTTCAACGAAGTGGAATCAACAACAACGATAGACGAGGGTATCATACTTTGTCAACGGAGTAGCCTACGTTGTCTTAGAAGAAGTCCAATCTGGCCAGTCTGGTATGTTCTTTAATAACATATACTAAACATACGCACGCACACAAAGGCGCACATACGCACACACGCGCACGCATACACACACGCGCACGCGCACCATACACACACAAACATACGCGCGCGCGCACATATACAAACACACACATATCACGCACGCGCACGCGCGCACACACACACACACACACACACACACACACACACACACACACACAAAAACACTGACACACATGTATACACGCACACATACGCTCGCACACACGCGCGCGGTCACACACACCACACACGCACAGATACAAACACGCGCTCACACAGGCGCGCGCACACACACACGTACACGCGCTCGCGCATACGCTAACCCTAACATATGCATCGGACTGTTAAACGTCCTATTGGTGTTTACAATATATACTGTATTTACTTTATAATCAGCAATAAACTGCCCAGTCACAAGTCATATGTGTCGTCTCGTGCGCGATTTATGCATCAAACGAGATACGTTCCATTATATCGAAATATCATTTAGTTTAATGTACGTCCCCGGCAGAAGACATAAACACATCCACACACATCTCCATTTCCAATATCGTATCATATATGTTGGAATGCAAAAGGTTTTCTGAAATATAACCAAAATAGTTAGCAAACCATTATTCGGGTTAATCCAGTGTTTGGGCGTGTCCGGTTATTCTTGCTCTGAAGTAGCAGATATACTGAACAATACGTGTATTATGTTGGGCGCGTATAACAGACCATTAGAAAGGCGGACTCTCACAAAAGAGGACCGATGTTCGAGTCCGTCTACTGCAATTACTAATCTTGATGAATTTCGTTCTTCTCACTTTGCACGAGCTTTCTCTCTGGTGGCTATGCGAGGGGAAGGAAAACACCACACAAAGGAACATGGAAGAATGCAATAGTTTCGATCTGCAACAGATATACGCTGCATTAGTCCCTGCCAACACACTTACAACTTAAGTTTTCTTTAGCTGATGCGTGTGTTCATGCACTGCGTGGTGTTTTATTATGAAGTACAGTTATGTTATAATTCCCTTGCAGTGCTTGTCCAACTTCCGTGAGCAGCAACGTATATCTGCTGTATTTGGACGAGACTGTCGTCGGTGTCATGATGGAACTAGTCAAGCAGGAGTCCGACCTGAGCAGCGGTAGTACCAACCCGCGGTTCGCTAAAGCGGCCAACGTCGTGAACATCGTCCAGCGGCTGGCAGGAGGCGCCTCGAGGCAGCAATCGAGTAAGCAGACGTTGTTCCTCTCGGCCAGTGCTAAATCCCTTTCAAGCGAGGCGCCAGACACTAAAACATTACGATTCATCTACTCAAAGGCTGTGAATAGGGCACTAGATGATTATTCCGTCTACGCTTCCGCGGGCAACCTAGAGCTGTTCTGCGTCGGCGCAACGGAAATAGTCATCGAGAAACTTCCGGAAATTTACGACAGCATGGTATTCATGGGTCAGAAGCAGACAGTGCAGAAGCGTAAGCGACGTAATTTAAGAATTAAAAAGAAGGAACTGTCGACTTTCGATACCCTTTCCATTCAGACGTGCTCTGTCGCGCCTTCAGCGAAACGAACGGTGCCGCCGTCAACACGCGGCTCGCAGATCACACTTCCTCCTATAAGCAACAGCTCAACCACACCGTCCGTGAAGCGGACGAGGAAGAGCGTTCTCCTGCCGCACATACTCAACATGACGCCACGTTTGCGATAGAAACCATTGTGATAACTGAAACATTTCCTAATATCCAACTGCCTCGACACGGCAACAAAACAATGGTTCGACGTAAGTGATACCAATAAAAATAAGATTGACGCATGTCCTTGTTTAGTTTGTTAGTTTGTGTGCTGTTCGTTGTCAGCGTCTATGTTGGTGGAGTAGCTGTCACTACTGATTTTGTGGCAGATAAGAAAAAATGTATCATGCGTATGCCACGCATGATACATTTGCCAAATGTTATTCCGATTTGAAATAACCTGTACACCGGATTAAGCCAGTGAATTGAATTAGACTGGCGTTAAATGGGAACTGAAACACAGCCGATTTGTGCCATGTATTCCAATATGTACTATATAAGTATGCATTAATGGTGACAGAAACCTACTCATTTATATGAAACAAACTGAAAAATGGATTTTGTTCGTTGCCTAAATCGGCAAACTAGAGCACTGCGTATTGCCATCTTTTTCCGAGGCATGTTCCAAGCGAGTGGTTTGAGTGGCGACTATCTAATCAATGGAGATTTTCGATTTTTGTTCGATTTATTTCATAAAACAAGTATATGGTAGTCCTTGTGCAGGTCAACAAATAAGTGTTTTATGCTTTCGAAATAAAAAAAGTGAAAACAATTGACTATGATTTAACAAACGAAAATGTAGGAAACAACACAGTTCCCGGGCACGCGAGATGCCAACAGCGAGAATTGGTGTCGCCTGAGTACGCCTGAGTATGCCAGAGTTCAGGCGTACCCTGAATGGGCGATAAAAGATAACACATTCGCCGAACATTATGTCATCGATGCATCGTCATATGCAGACAAATCGACCAATGAGGACCTATGTATTTGACCATTTTGACCACAAAAGTGACCGCCGCAGACTCTTGCAGAGCTTGCCGCCGGCGGACACGCCAAGTTAATTATTTATAACCTGCTTTTTTCTCTGGGAATCATTCCTTGGAAGTATGTGAACAATTCTTTCCAAGCTATGCTGCGCCCCCTATTGAATTGCTGTGCTATCAAATGATGGTGATATGTATTGTAAATGGTACGTTCTAATGTTTGGGTTGTGTTTATTCAAGTGTTTCACTGCCCTTTCAACCCATAGACGGATCCAGGGGGCTGGGGGGGCACGTGCCCCCAGAGCTTTGTAATTTGGCGTGCCCGTATACTTTTTTGGGTGGGCCCACGTGACCGTGCCCCCTAGACCTTTGGAATATGCCATATGCCACTGTTCAGGTTACAATAAGGTGAAGTTACGCTGACGCAACCATTTTCAACAGCATCCTCCCTCCCCCTCCATCCCCCGCCCTTCTTCCGATGTCACGAATGATCCGATAGCGCGACGTTGGAGTCGTGCAGAAGATCCGGCTCAGGCCACCGAATATTAATTTGCGTCGGCCGCCAATAGAGATTTTTAGCCCCCCCCCCCCTCCCCAACTACCCTCTCTGGATTCGCCCCTGAACACAGCTAGTTACATATGTCTCAATTGTTCTAAGTTTTTCATTAAGGCCTTGCGGTAGTCATCGTACATTTGGCAACGAATGTTCATTTTAGAGATACACTTAATGATGTGCATATTTATCTAAAATCATCAATACAAACATATGTGTGCGTTTTTTGACGCGACCTTCGTTGCTTTGACGTGGTGATCAATACCGGAAGCAGAAGAAAACCTTCGACGCATACGTAATTGCCATCCGGAATGGCAGTGACGCCTACGTTAGTAGGACTACACGTGCATTGTAGTCCCAACGGAGTTGTCACTGTTGTCCATTGCTGAAGTGGAACGAACGATGCAAACACTATATTACAAGTAGCTTTGTTGTACTGACGTCAGCAGAATATGCCGGTCACGTGTTCTCCGTGAGTTTCACGCCTAGATACGTATGCGTAAATACGGATAGAGTGGCACCCACGAGTGAGTACACTAAGTTACTTAAAAGTTTTGATGCTATTTCAAAACAGTAATTCTACAGTAATTAACATTTAAGAACGAGTCAACACACTCTCTGGTAGAAAAATCACTCGGACATAACTTGGTCGACGGCTAAGGAGAACTCTGCGCTTAATGGGCGATGTCGCACCGTTTCAAACTTACAGCAGAAAGAGCATTGCGAGATATGAGATAAGCTGTACATTTATTGGTTATACGTTAATTGTTGCCATATGGTCAGAGCGTCGAAATTAATAGCTTAACTTGCGTAGGCGCCGGAATACATACAGCCCCCCTCCAATATGTTTGGTGGAGATGGAGATACAATTAGCCCCCCCCCCCAATATTTAGGGAAGGGGTGTGCATTTTAGGATGGAAATTTTGGTGGGTAGCTGGTGATATGATTAGCCCCCAATATTTAGAGCGTGAAGGTAGGTTTTTGGACGAGTCTCAATGAGGTACTAAACGAGGTTTTCGAGTTTCAAAAATGTTGAACGTCGCCGCAAAAAATATTCAACACCATCGGTCACGCTCTGGTCGGAACGCGTTGAGCAAGTTGGTGATAAACGACGGTGCAATGCCATGTTGGGCTTGAAACGAAAGCAGCAGTATTTTGTACACGATACGCTGTTTCACCGGAAGCCAATGGAGCTCCTTTGGCACCGGTGTGATGTGCTCTCGCCTGTTGTAGCGGCTACCAATCGAGCTGCTGAATGCTGCACTCTCTGCAGTTTAGAGATAAGAACGTCTGGGATGCCGAAGAGCAAAGCATTCCCGTAGTTGAGTCTCGAAATCACCAGTGAATGTATTATTCGAGCCGCTGCTTTCTCTGATAGACTCGATCGTATATGGAAGCAATGTTACGCAGGTGATAGTATGCGGCACGACATACGTGTTGTACGTGAGGTACCATCGACATTGCAACACCGAACACAACGCCGATGTTGTAGGCACTCGGGCTAGGAGTGATGTCACAGTCGCCGATCTTTATCATAGTGATGTTGTGTTCCTTCTGGTTGGTGTGTGATGCCAAGATTAGCGCGACTGTTTTGTCCTCATTGACTTTCAGTAGATTGGTGTTCATCCACGCGCGGACGTCGTTGACGCAGTGTTCGGTTGTTCGATGCAACGATGACAGTCTGTCGTTTTCACCGGTGATGTCAACTTTGATGTACAGCTGTGTGTTGTCTGCGTACATGTGACAGTTCAAGTTGTGTTGTTTGATGATATCGCCGATTGGGGACGTGTAGATGGTGAAAGGCAATGGCCCCAATGCTGAGCCTTGGGGGACACCGAAATCAATATTTGAATGATCGCAAGCACCGCCTGGTATTGTCACGGATGTGTTCGATCGATCAAGTATGAGCGGACTCATGTTTAAGCCCAATGTGTTTCTTGGCCTTCCACCATGTCATGCCTCAGTGATTTTTCACCAGCGGGTGTGTTGATTCTTCCCTAAACGTACGTGTTTCCCTGTCGTAAAAAGTTATAACTCTTCGTCGATATTTAGATTGCTTCTCCTTCTATGTGCCATGTCTGTCGCAGGCCCTCCAAACCGCACAGTCGTTTGTAGTTTGTAGCAGTTCTGCTGTGCTCCTTCCATGTTGACAGACTGTCTATTATATATTTATTCTCTGGCGTCCGCTAGATCGTTTTCCTTCAATCATTCCTATTGTTGCAATTTGTTCTAAATTTATCTGTCTCATTATATTGCCTATAAATCGTGCTTGTTTTGTTCTAATTTTATAATGATATTTCTTTTTGATTTGGCTGTCCTATCTTTTTTAAAACGTGAAGAAATCTATACGTAATGTATTCATCAATGGATGCCATTCTATCGGTATTAAGTAGGCTATACCTGCTACATTTTTGAGACCACGTGACCGACAAATTCCACTGACATCAGTACTTATAAATAATGGAACTAAGGACTCGTAGACCAAACAAAAACCTATAGCTGAAACTGTCTAACTTAGACACATTACTGATATCTAGATCGGAACAATGTTGAAATTATTGATTGACACGCTGAAGTCGAATTGTACATCACGTTGGCTCCATGGTCAATATTGGACATTACATGAAGTCGTTTGGGTGGGATTGATGAATATATATATGGTAGATTGATCAGAATGCGAATAAAATCATTTTAGAATACAAGAAATATTTCAAACATACCTTACTCCACTAACCGTTTCTTTGAATGAAGTATTGAAAAAGAAGTCGACATTTGGTTGAGTCTTTCTTGTTCAACAATCATATGCGGTAGTAAACGTCCTCTATATCACAGTTCACCAGGAGATATGATTACCTGGTCATAAACAGGTTGTGCGGAATGTGTGCTACTTGTAATATATCATGTGCCTTCAATTGGGTAAACTTGTGTGTTTTCGCGTTAACGTGCGATACCGCACGATACTGTATATACGCAAATAATTTTCCAATTTAAACAGTGAAGTATTCTATAGTCGTCTACTTGTGGGCTAAATATTAAAGTGAAATAAAAGGCATATTTTTGGCATATGAATCTAATAGAGTTAATAAAACTACCCATTAGCAATTATATTCAAGAATATTATGCCAGCAGCTTAATAGAATAAATTTGTTGAAGACACATGTACTTTAAATTGCACGGACAGCGCCGTTTTGATAAAAAGCCTGATGCCATTACTGCATACTCTTCCCAATTCGTCATACACCAAACTTAGAATATTACTCTAGTTTGTATCGCTGAATTTATTTTGGCGCGGTAACTTCTAAAAATGTTACGTTCACGTGGTGCAGTATAAATGAAATTCTTTCGAAAAATACTGCAAATAAAACATTTTTTCTTTTAAAAGGAATGGCAAACATATAACTCATAAAACGGGTATTGCAAATCAATTAAATAATTATTTTACTAGTACAGTGTATTGATTAGTTTACTGCACACGATATCCACTATAATGGAAATAAGGAATACAGTTACTACTTAAACAATGTTGGTGAAGAAATAGTAACGAAAACTATTGAAAGCCTTCCAATGAAAACCAGGTTGTGACGGTATTTTTTCAAAACGTTTGAAAATAATTGAACCCACAATCATCAAGTCATTAACGCTGCTAATAAATCAGGTAATAAATACTGGCACATTCCCTGATAAACTTAAACTGACAAAAGTAATTCCTATTTATAATAAATGTGACATTTCACTGCTTCCAACGATTTCAAAAGTGTTAGAGGAAATAATATTTAACAAGTTATCCGGACTGTTTGTTGATAATCAATATGGGTTTAGAAAAAATACTCCATCGAATAGGCATCACTTGAACTAGTAAATAGAATAATTACATAAATGGATAAAAATGATGTACAATTCAGTATTTTTTTTACCTCTCAAAGCTTCGATACAATTGGTCACTCAATACTATTAAATAAACTAAGATATTGTGGCTTTGATTATTCTATTCTGAATCACATAATTTCAAAATGAAACTTCCGATACCTATCACAATTGGTTACCACAAGGCTCTATTCTTGGTCCCCTGTTATTTATAATATATATATATATATATATATAAATTAATGATTTTCCAAAAGCTAGTAAGATATTTAACTTTATTATGTATGCCGACGATACCACCTTATTTAGCACCCTCATACCACCTTATTTAGCACCC